>CM060947.1:229168361-229712460 GCA_030765055.1 Mantis religiosa | reverse complement strand
TTTTGACTCTATCTTCTCTTGTATATCCTTCTGATCTTCTCAAGAATCTCATTTCGCAACTTTGTATTCTGCTGATGGTTCTTTGTGTAGTTACCCAGTTTTCACATCCATAAAGTAACGTTGGGACCGCCATGGTGTTATAAAATTTTATTCTTGTTTCAGATCTTGTTTTATTCTTTAGGGCTTTGTGAATTGTTCCAAAAATTGTTTGAAATATCATTAATTTTTTGTTCGTATCTTTATCTTTCACATTGCTGATTTCACACCCTAAATAATTGAAGGAGGATACTTGTTCCAATACTTTGTCATTAACGACTACTTTCGACCTTATTGGTATTTTGCCCCAGTTTGCCATTATTTTTTACTTTTCTATTGATATTTCAATATTAAAACTTTTGCATATTTGGTTAAGGTGGTATATTGAACGTTGTAGATCATCTTCTGTTTCCTGTATAATTACTAACGTCATCTGCATCTGCATCACGTCATCTCAAAGTTTTGGAGCCTATTTAACATAAAATAACAAAAGGGCTCCGCAACCGTAAGGGGGCACAGCTCGCATGCCTTGTTCAGCTTTGTGTGTCTAAACGTGAACCTTTGTGTGTCTAAACGTGAACCTTTGTGTATCTAAACGTGAATCCTGGGAGGGACCGATGAAGGCAGAGATTCGAAGAGTGACCAGATGGTATCCGTGAGCGCGGACAGCTCCTAACGTTTCCAGGTCCAGTGCATCGACGCTGTTTAAACCCACCCACAAGCCACTGAACCCCGGGGGTGCCCTGTACAGAAGCCTGCCCTAGAACACACGGAGGCAGCATTTATCTATTCGAACCGTAAACAAATAGTTTGGCTTGAGGAGTTTTTCTTTAAAATCTCCCACTTGTTTTTAATACTTTTTATTTGATCCATTTATACGCCGCCTTTAACTTCAATGGTCATATCGGTGGTCGTTCTCCTTTGGAACATACCGAAGGTTTTAACTCGCATTAGTTGGGTTTTAATCAGTAGACCACGCACACATTCACACTCTCATTCACACTTCCTGACTCTGGGAAAGATGGGGAATCATCTTGGTTGGAGAAAAATTCCCACCCCCACCGCTGGGAATCGAATCCGGGATCCCTCGCACGACAGGCAGGCGCTCTACCGACTGAGCTACGGGGCCAGCTTTTAATGCTTAAAAGTATCAACTTTATTATGTATACAGTAATTCATATTACATACGATTTTCACTCACAACAAGCTCCTCGCCCACTCATTCACTGACCTCTTTCTTTTTAGTCAGTCAGCATACTCAAATCATTTATTTTCTCACAAGTCTCAACATCGAATATTTGGATCAAATCATACTTGTTTTCTTCTTGTAGGTAGCTAGCTAGCAGAAAATTTAAAATAAAATTAGACATAATTTCGCAATTTTAACTACTATATTTTAGCTAATAGGAATTTATCAAAACATAGGATCAAAAGTATTTGACTAATTTATATTTTGAAAAATTAATACATCCTTGAAATTGTTTTCATCACTACTATACAAAATATATCTATAACATATGAATTTCGGTTCAATTAACTTCAAGAATGTGGGTCAGATTTAAACCCGTATAATGTAATTTGATCATACCTATAGGAATAAAGTAAAATATTTCTTTAATATAAAAGGACGTATAAATTAAGGCATAGCAATAATATTGTGCCCTGACGGTGTAAATGTTTTAAACTGTTACTTTTGATTAAGTAATTTGATTTTAATTTAAAGATATACAAGTTGTAATTTATGTATTTACACAGTATATATCGTAAACTGGTAAGTCATATATTATCTGCATGCTGGTTTTCTAGTGCTTTCAGATATTGATAATAATTAAATTAGTTTTATCTGCTAAAATAAGAACTTGTTGAGACTGACAGCTCAGCGTTAAGATTACGTGAAACGTCTATAGTGACGTCACTGTTACTTCTCGGGTGTTTTGCACCGTGGTGCAATATTTCGCATGATGACGTGACAGTATTTTTGGCGCAAACTACGTTGTTTCTCCAGACGTTTTACTAGCCGAATGTCTGAGGGGCACATATTGCTTTTAATGATACTACGAACAAGTGAAGGTTCCGGCATGCTGGTCGATTTAGCTGCGTCATATATTTTCCGCCAGTTTTGCGATTAAAGTCACAGGCGCCGTTAAAGGATGCTATAAGCTTTTAACGGCCAAGTACAGGCGTCATAAACCTATGCTTATTTCCTGTTGTTCAGCTTTGACGTTTACCTCGTTTGTTTTATTTGTGGTGTATTCTAGAATATTCAAAGCAAGTACTGCGTTCTACCGCAAATACGGGCTTTTAGATTTCCAGAATGCGAAAGGTAACAGTTTTAGAAGACTTTTCTTGTTTTCCGAATTTGATGTTTAGATTCAGTATCTACAAGATATGCAAGATCTTTAAGAAAATATCCTTATCCCAAAACAATCCTTGATATAGATAAGTTTTCGTTCTTTTTATTTACTCATACATGACTGTACGATTTTAATTACAATTCCACGTATCAAAGATGTTTACATCACACATATACATACACACATACAACAGGGGCATTTCCTCTATAAGGTTGCAGCTTTGCGCTACACCCACTGATTCTGAATATACAACAGGTGCATTTTGCTCATTAAAGCTGTACTTGTTTGCATTGTTTTATATACAAACATATTTCAATTACGCTTATCGTCTGTAGCTGCCCATGACCGCAGAAGTCGAAATAAACAGTGATTAGCTGTAGGAGCCGCAGGTTTGCAGGGAAGAGTTAACCTAAGATTTCACCCAAATGTTGGCTCTCTGAGGGGGTTGCGGGAAGGTGAAGAGATGGGAGGGGCTTCTTATACATTACTTAAATGGAGGTTTATAAACCTAGCTCCTCCTACTCTTAGCAACGGCTATAGCGTGACCTTCAGGCTTAGTTCTGTGTGCTCTGCTTTTCAAACACAGGGAGAATTTAATTAAATGCATGGAGGTTATTCAGAAGAGAGCTCTGTTAAACAACAACGCCAAACTTGTTCAGGCTTCTGGGTTTATGGCCACTTTAAAATATTATAATTTTGTATTCTGGCTGTCTTTCTTCTACAAGATCATGCCACATGTGGACATTTTGTACAATCAGCTGCAGAAACGAGACTGCAAGGCAACGTTTGCCATCGCCCAGCTAAACGCATTTAAAAGGGAAGAGCAAAAGGTAAGAAATAGCGTGGATATCGAGGAACACGAAGAAACTGCAATTAAGAGGAGAATAGAAGATCATGATGTGAAAAGAAGAGAAGTTCTTGAAGTATGTGACATTCTTAGAGAAGCAAAGGACAGATTTAGCTTCACGGGGCATCTGGTAGCCTCAACTTTGTTTCATCAAGAAAATTTCTAAGACATTTCCAGAGGATTCCCTTAGAGAAACAATAAGGTTCTATTCTTTTATCATTGGAACAAAATTTCGTAGAGAACTGACTGTAATTTACAGTCGAGAGGAATTTCGTGGAATGTCCGGCGCTTTGTGCTTGATGGACTTCAATAAGGAAAACAATTTACGTACTACATTCAGCGAATATGTCAAACTCCTCCGATTTCTGTTAACTATGCCAATGTCTACCGCTGAAGCAGAATGCTGTTTCTCAACTTTAAAAAGAATAAAAACTTTCATTAGGAACACAATGTCACAGGACCGATTGACAGCATTAGCAATGCTTTCAATTAAGAGAGATTTTGGTAATGAAGATCAGCGACTTCAACGCAAAAGTTATCGATAGATTCGCCAGGTCTAAGGAGAGTACAGCAGAGAATCTGTATAAATAGGTGAGTCATTACTACTCTGTATTTTATTTTTCGTTTGTGCACCACCAATAATTTAACGCACCAGCCGCCACTGACATACATACACACGTACACACCTTAGTCTAAACTGGGGTGCTAACCCTGGAAGAAAACTTATCCGGATAACTCACACTGACTGAGATTGAACTCAAAACCTCTTGAACATGAGGCTGATACGCTACCATTTACGCTACAGAGGCGGGCGCATTGGTTTTCGTGTTTTTTAAATTCTTGTACATACTTTACCATGTGATTATGCGTACAAGTTACTGACTACAGTATGCCATGATAGGCCACGGGGCAGTTGCAGACGCTATTTTTTTTTTTCATTTTATTTATAGTCGCTGTAACAGCAAGGTCATATCGCGATTATGTGATACAAAATATACAGTATGTGCATAATGCATACAAAATATGAAATGCAGTAACAGTATACATAGAACACGGAAGCTACGCACAGAAGACAGAATATTGTGTTACAATTCCAAAACAAACTAACGAAATGCAGTGGATCAATTACAATAGAAAAGTGTCACTGAAACTATATATACATATGACAATATAAATTAAAATTCTAAATTATTACATGTTTACATATTAATAGTATTACCATATACTTTTTTGTGAAGAGCTGTACATGCTTGAAATTTGATGGTTTGTTGAGTAGAGAAGATAAGTCTCCAACAATCTCATGAATCCCTCGCTGTTTAGAATACTCTTTGCATTCCATGAAGAGGTGTTTAACGGTGAGATGTGTATTGCGGACTTCACAGTAAGGTAGATTGGTTTTGGCGAGGATTCTTACTCCAGGTTTGCTAATATTGCATTTTGAGTTGCCTGCTGAGGTGGTTTATGGAATCTTGGTCAGGAATCTTGTTTTGTTTCCATTTCTGTAAGCTGACTAGCTTTTTTGGCGGCTTTGTCTGCATCTGCATTACCCTTGATTCCACAGTATGAAGAAACCTACATAGAGATAATGTACTTGTTTTTATTGAAGGCCGATAGATACAGGCTATGGCTTTCCTGGAGTAGCTGCAGATCTGTTTAATGATATCTAATACTGTAGACGCTAATATTGTATCTGTAACAATTTCCTTAATCTATTTCATAACATCTGAAGGATTCAACCGAGATCCGTTTTTAGAAAGTTGTAGTTAATTCAGCGACTTAACATACACTGGACGATTATTTACCAAGGATATCGGCTACTTGCTGTTTTTTGTTAACATCAATCAAGGGTTCTTCCTGGTCAGGGTTTACGGCATCTCCGCCAAAATCTTCCACAAACCTTGGCATTTTGTGATACAAGCTGAATCCAGGAAACCTGCACTAGGTTCGAAAGTTGTCAACCTATGAAGTGGTATTATGGAATGTCAACGACCTTTATGTTATATTTTCACGCTCGAAACATTCCAGCATTAAAATAATTTTGAATTTGTCACATTCACATGATTTTCACTACTCACTATATACTATGTCCAACGACAGAATAAAGTGTCGTATCACTCCGCGCCCACGTGCGTTCGAAATGACAGTACTGTTACCGCTTCGTTAAGTATAATATTGTGTATTAATAATATGAATGTGCATTTTCAACACAAAAGCACGTATTTATTCAAGCCAACCGTTTAATCGCTTCGTTAAGTATAATATTAATATAAATTTTCGACATTAAAGACACATTTTTCGAGCTAAGCATCACGCAACACACTGCTAATATCCATGAAAATGAACTGCTACTTACGTATTTTTCCTACTCTAGCACGAGACTTGACCATTGCCAGCAATTTCGCCTTAACATGACCCCCGTGGAAAATTATATTTTTACACTGTAATCATGTTATGATGTCACTTGTTTGGTATGCGTTCTAACCTCACACTGTGTTAGGGGGCATTGTCCATCACAATAACTCTATTCGGTTGTAATTTGGGGAATTGTTTAACTTTTCGGCGGATTGCTGACCTCACAAAACCATCATAGACAACATCCAACACTGATCTGGCTCGTGGTCTCTTCTGGTCGGGAGTTGTAACTTCACCGAATGTGGCTCTTTGCTTGCGTGCACTATAAATACTGGAAACCGACGACCGGTAAACTCAAATGTTAACTTCACAACTTCATCGATAGCAAGTTCTGGAAATTTTTCATACAACTTGTTAAATACATTCAATATTATTTCGTATCTTTTCACCACTTCGTAAAGGCTTTCCGTGCGCATGTTTAACAGTACGGCCGGCCCTCATAGCCACGGTCGTTAGAGCGTAAGTCTCTAGCGTTCCACCGCGTAGAGAGTCGCGGGTTCGAGTCCCGCCTTGGGCATGAGTGTTTATGTGCATTGTGTATGTCTGTGAAACTAAATAAAACAGATAGTATAATAAACGGAAACAATAAAAAACGGTTAAACAAGGAAAAGAAAAATATATGTCTATATACGTGGATATATATTTTTTTAATAAAAAAAACAGTACTCGCCAGTTCCACCATGAGGCACAACTGGATACGCCTATCAGCTTCAATATGCGCGCGCAGCATGATTTACTTGAATTACAAACTAACTTAACTATTTATTAGTATATGTTTTTTATAATTGAAATATGCTTGGTTAGTACGCACTTTTACGCTTTAGCAAAACGAACTGAAGTCTCCACACCTCAGTAGCAGTACTTTTTCAAGGGACTACTTACACGGCGGTGGCATCATGGAAATTGTGAAGAAGGCGCGCTACGATCAACGGCCACATGGTTTTGTTTACATCTACTTTATTCTCCCGCTGCAAGCATTATAGTTTTGCGGATTGTTTCTTTATTAGGGTCATATATTTTGATGACGCGTGTTTCTGAAAATTATTGCTGGTTGAGCTATAAGACAAAATTAAAGGTTACAGAAACTGTTCAAAGCCACTTCCTCGTACTTCAGTGCATGATCTAAATCTGCATTACATGCTAATGCGTAATCCTATTGAAAATTTAGTCAAATTCAGTGACATGACCTCTAAGAGTGTAAATATTTGAAGTAGTATAAACTAGGGGCTTTAAATGTCTCCAAACAGGAGTTCAATGAATCCTTCAGGATTAATCCATCCATGGGATAATTTACCATTTAAGAAATTACGTCCTATACGATGAAACAAACCGCTGCACCATTCGTTGGTTGAGTTCAGAGGCACATCATAAAGTAAATAATGCAATTCATTTCTGAAAACAAAACTAAGTTTCTGGATTCATACACGAAAACAAAAGAAATAGGAGTCAGTAAGGCGACCATGAGTGATTCCAGAACCTGTGTTGATGTTCATCCTACTTCATGAGAGTTTTATAGGCCAATTGTGAGTACATTTTATGAAAATTGAAGATACCAACTCAGCTTTATCAAATGAACGTAAGAAATTGATGAACGCAGCATAATACTGTAACATACGATGGCAGAAATGTTTAAGTTGGCCACATTTACTTCTTGCACCAGAAGATATGAATACAGAAGATTTTCATCTCAGATTTTTCATACAGCAATGTGTCTTATGAGCTTGCGTCCACATTACGAAGAAATCGTAATTTTCGTTAATCTTTCGTACCTCTCACAACGTCAGAACATTAATATCAAATGAGTTACTCTATCTCTCAAGCGTTGTTGAATTTTTGATACTGTTTTTGAACTACCTGTCTGGGGTAATTTTCTGCAAAAATCTCCCTAATAAATGATTTTTTCAACGCCATGTTCATGTGACCATTTCTTTTACATTGCAAGAACGCATTTAACGCCAATAAGATATATCTTCTATAGCTACTACAAACTACTCTCAGGAAAGATATTTTTCTGTCTACTTCATATAAACCGAAAAAAATCAAATGCTACTATAGCCAAGCTTTGAAATACAAGCATTCTTAAACATACATCATTAACATACCCTTGCTATGGTATAGTAGAAATATCTCAAAAGGAGGCACTTGAAAAACTGATAAGCATTGAACAAACCAAAACAATAACCAAGAATATCTCAAACAAACTGCTTTAGAGAGAAAGTAATTTGACATAAATTGGGTGTTTTAAATAACTTTTATGTGGAAAGATTTTGTCTATCTCTCATGATTTCCCGTTGTATGATATACAAAATTTCTGCTGTAATTTAAACAGTCTGTTTTCTAAAATTTTAGAACATTTTTTATTTGTCATATATATGTGTGTGTGTATGTTTGTGTGTGTGTGTGTGTGTGTGTGTGTGGGTGTGGGTGTGTGGGTGTGTGTGGGTGTGTGTGTATGTGTGTGTGTGTGTGTGTGTGTGTGTGTGTGTGTGTGTGTGTGTGTGTGTGTGTGTGTGTGTGTGGGTTCTAATGTTACAGAATTTTAATGAAAATTATAGGTAATTTAAAACAAAATACATTTTAAAGCATTTCTACATAAATGAAAGTTTCAGATGGGGGAGTTCTGTATCAAAGCTTCGGAAGCTCTCAAATAGCAAATTTACATTCCAATTTCGCTATAAATTTCACACATGCAGACGTTTTTATGCAAATTCTTTTTTGGATCAAGGATTTTCAGCAAATGAACCAGGAACACCAACATGTCTCGTTACCTCTCCTACCGTCATATCCTTTATTGGCTGGAATAGAGTTCGATTTTTGGTAAGTTACGTCCTCCAAAGTTAAGTCATCTCGGACGATGAATGAAATGGGTGAAATGATGCTCATATGAGTCCAGGCTCCATGGAGCTTAGAGCTACCCGACATTTGTATTTTAAGGATAAGGGAAAACCCTGGAAAAACCTTATCCAGGTAACTCGCTCTGACCGAGATTCGAGCTCGGGACCTCTTGAACCTGAGGCAGACACGCTACCTTCTACGCTACCGAGGCGGGCAGAGTTCGTTGCGAACCGCTTTCATCCAATATGAATATATTCACATCTAACTTGCTAATCAGAGACATCAGAATATCTTCAGCACGTGAAATCACGTGATAAGAATTGGTTTCGCTTTACTTCGTGATCATCTTGATTCAGGTGTCAATCTAATTATTAAATGGACTCTTAAGGGGACCCATTGGTCAAATGCACGAGAATAGTTAACTATCCACAGATTTTCAACTGTTGTAGTGACTGACTTGAAACTTCCAGAGTTTTTAAGCACCGTGTGTTGTAATTACCATGCATTTTACACTCTTCTTATTTTACAGTAATTTAAATAATGAACCAACATAATCTAACCTGACAGTTCACACCATAACGAACACTTTTACAAGAGCATTTAAGATATGGAATTTTATCTTTGTGCATAGTTTCTTAGGATCACATCTAATAAATCACTGCAGACAAATTTTGCCGCTGAGATTATTTATTTATGTAAAGATATTAATTTTAGGGCGATAAATGTGAAAAAGGCCATTTGTGTATCCAAGTCAAAATCCTAAAATGATTAGTTAGGGGAAAACCGCTTCAGGGAGTTGTTCGTTACTTATTGAGAAAGAAGTATATTAATCTTCATTTATTTATCTGCAGTACTTTTCAAGAAAACGCTCCTTATTTGCAGAAAATTTTAATTCAAGAAAACCCGCTTTAAAGTTTGCGAAGATGCCTACAATTATTGTGTAATGAGTAGCATTAAAAGCACAACAATAAGCATTATTTATTACACAGGAGGGAATGGATATATTAGTTAATCTAAATCCTGTATAATGTCTCTCGCACTCATATTCTGCCACAACAAACCCTTTCCAAATTTTTATGACTATTCAGATCCTCTCCTGTAGTAGAAGTAGCAAGTTCAGCTCTAACCTCTACCGCCACATGTTCCCGTTTAGTGTTTAAGTTGGACAAGACGCATAAAAGAAATGGTACAAAGATAATAAGTGACCTCTATAAGGTGGTATCGATATCATTCATTTAGCGATTAAAATAGGTAGAGATACACACGATAAACTGATATTTTCACTAGCAAAAGGAAAGGAGTTACATAAATTATTAATGGATACTTGTACAGAACACTACAATTAAAGGTGAAGTGATTAGGAGTATAAAAAGGTAGAAGTACGAACGTTTTATGATGTCGAAATATGTGGACTGCGTGATGGATGAGAAGTTGAAGATTTATTCCACACGTCATTCTGCCGAGAATTTTAACGGTAAAATGAGCTCTTCAAATAGAAATGGGACGAATATCAAGGGAACCTTTAATTATAGTAAGCGTTATAAAGTATTTACATAGGATATTAATTTACACGAGAAACGACGTTTAACTTAAAGAATCACCTCTTAGCTACGGTTTTCTGAGGGTCCAATGAGATCCGCCGAGTGCTGAACCAATGAGTTAGGCGATCTAAAGAGAGCTGTACTACTTGTTGTGTGTGCTGCAGATTAACATGAGAATAATATAGAACTGTGTCATCAGCGTAAAGAGCTAAAGAAGTCGGAGCTAAGTCAGGAATATCAGAAATGTATATATTAAATAGAGTCGAGACCAGGATAGAACCCTGTGGGACACCTGCGGTAATATTACGTGGGGATGAAAGCTTTCCACCAATGCGTCCTGAAAAGCTGCGTCGTAGAGGAAACTGTGGATTAGATGTGATAAGTAATTAGGAAGACCGATGCGGTAGAGCTTAAGGAGCAAACCATCATGCCAAACTCTGTCGAATGCCTGTGCCACAACAAGGAAGACAGCCGTGGTATACTGATGGGCCTCGAAGCCGTGAACAATTGACTGAGTTAATCGTAAAAGCTGATGGGTAGTGGAATGTTTGTGACGAAATCCAAATTGATAAGGCGGAAGAACATGGTTATGATTAAGGTAAGACAGAAGACGGTGATGAATTACTTTTTCAAACAGCTTGGAGAGGGTTTCACAGCAATTGAACCAACGTTATTACAATATCAGAGTGCGTCAGGGGCTTTGATCAATTACAGTAAATCGCATCTTCTGGCCTTGAATAACTGGGCGATGGAGGATGCTCGGTTTACACATCAGTCCGAAATTAAGGTCCTAGGTCTGTTTCTAACACCCGGCCTGGAGGACTTGATCCCAATAAACTGGAGAGGAATATTTAACCACTGCATATATACATTGACCTCACAGTTGACGATGAATTTGAATTTTGTGTAGAAAATTTGGCATGTGAATACCTTTGTGCTGGCGAAGCTGTGGTACGTGGCGCATGTGCTTCCGACACCCCATCAGTTCTCACAACGGTTAGAACGGGCAATAGGCTACTACATTTGGAAGAATCAGTACTACAAGATTGCCCGACCACAGTTGCGGAGGGACATAAATAGTGGCGAATGGAATTTGGTGGATGTGCAAGTGAAGTGTCGTGCCCTGTTATTGCGTTCTATCCTGACAGCCATCAATGGCCAAGGTAGCCAACAGGATATACAGTTTAGCAAACAAGGGATTGGCGCACATATGGTAGCTCCTGCAGCCTTTCGGAAGGTGCGAAGGGATTATGAGAGAGTTTTGTCTTTAATTGCAAGGACAACAACGACGTTAACATCCAAAATCATATATAAGGAATTAGTAAAGGATTTCTTGGTAGTACCGGCGATTGTTCTCAAATATATGGAAAATCTTCGGCTATCGTTTTTGTACCATTGGACTGGAAAGTAACCTTGTATCAGTTTGTAAACGAAATCATTCCCACGGAAGCTAAGAAACATAAACACAATATAGTGCCAGCACCGTGGTGTAAACATTGTGGACACGTAGATACGCAACTCCATAGAATAACCAGCTGCGTAATGGTACGTGACATCTGGAAATGGACCAAAAAGCAGACGGGACACATGATTGGGATAACGCCTGAGAATTCTGTAACCTCAGTTTTGTTAGCTTGGAACTTCCAGAAGGGAATAACAGAGCACCCACAGATATGGTTGACTTTTGGTTTCTACCATTACTTCCTTAGTTTCGAGCAACCGACTTTATTAGAGTTTAAATCATGCCTAAAGGCTGAAAGATACAGAACATATGAAACCCCTTCTGAATAAGCATTTGGACTTTAATGTATGAGACTTACAAAACAAAACAAAAAAAAGTCAGAGCCCATCTTTCTTCCTTATCTCACTTAGCACATAAATAGACTTATTTCCTTTCTCCGTGTCTTTAAAAAAAAGCGATGCAACAGACGCCACGTGGAGGTGTGCGAAAGGAAAACAGTGTAATTGAAAAACCTTTGTTGTGTTGAAAATAGAGAGTGATAGTGAACTGAAATATCAAATGACGACCATTGAACTAAAGAACAAAAATACAAGGTCATATGAAAATATGTATTTATTTAAATATGTATTAATGTACATTGTGCGAATTTTAAATACCTATTATTATATGTATTCCTGTTAGCACTTACGAGCAAACATAGGTCTACCAGTTTAAAAAGCCCATATTTAAATCATTCAACTCCACTGCCTCCTTCCTGTATGCACCCCTCCATCCAGTTCAGTTCTACAGTTTTACGCATGGAGAATGAATGTATTCCTTTCATTTCTGAATGAAAAGTTTTGCTCTGATTTGTATTAAAATTTGTACACGTATTAAAAATATGTCATGCAAATATTCAAATGTATTTTTTTGAGATTGCTTTATTCATTGGCTCATAAAATGTATGTATACTGAAAAATAAGGAAAATGTTAAAACAAACAACTTCATAAAACAAGAAATTTCAGAAAATGACACTATCGTGCTTCTCTGACAAATGTGAACATGTGAATATGTAAGTCAGTTTTTAAAAAAATTCATTTTTGATTAGTTAAAATATTTATCTGAACTATCTGAGAAACTATTTTAGTTGCAGTTTTGAGCTTTTATATAATATTTACTTACTTTAGTTGTGCTAGTTTACAAGCTTTAAAATTATAAAAAGTTAGAAAGTACAGTCCTAGTGTGCTTTATGTTGGTATTAAGAAGCTTATCCCTTGATGTTAAATCTGCCAAATAAATGAGCCATGATCTCACAAGCTGTGTATATGTAAGACTAATGCCCGATTTCACCAACAGATGTTAAGACTTAACACGAGTTTAGCAATAGTTAAAACAAAACTTGCATTTCACCGACAAGTGTTAGCGTAACACTCGTGTTAAATCTCTTGTTAAACTAACAAGCCAAATTTCTTATGTTAAATCCTCAACAATTGTAATTAGTCAAGATGGCGAGCATGAACTCAGATGTTCATGTCGATTTGCTATATTTAAGACCGTCTAAATAGCATTCGGAATAGAGTACGGCCTATGAGGAGAAATTATTTTGAGGAGCTATCCGAAGAAAATTTTTTACGGAGGTTTGGACTGTCGAAACATGTTGCTATGAAGGTTACTGCAGAAGTACAAGATAGGTTAGAACATGCATCGAAAGGAATATGACGATCTCGCCTTTGCTTCAAGTATTAATAACCTTGCGATTTTATAATTCATTGAATTATGTGGATAACACACTGTCCATCTCCCTTCTTGAAACGTTTAAGGTACTTGTTCTTCGCACCTCGTTTTAAATTTACGTAATACTGACAAGTTGTTTGGTGCTTGTAGTAGTGACACATGCATTTGAATTAAATTCGTTTCCATTATTTTCCCCGTGACATCGTTCTCTTTTACATTCACCACATCCGTCCTCTTATTTTCCACGATATCCTTACACTTCGCCACCAATTCAATTAACAATTCTTTCTCCATCGATGAGAAATTTGTCTCACGGCTTTATTTATGATTTTGTTCATCCGCCATTTTTCAGCTTTTGCAGACGAAAATGAAAACAAAAGCGCATCGCAGTACGTTCATAAAATAATATGACTCATACTTAGCCTTCTATAGCTGAGATACTTACAAGTTTCTTGTCGTTAATACGTGTTTGTTAACATTTTCAGAAAACAGGTTGGTGAAATGCAAGAAATTTAACATTAGTGTTAGCGCTGTGACAATTATTACGTTACATTTGTTAACACCAATTTAAAATCTGTTGGTGAAATCGCGCATAAACATTTTAACAATGAACTTGCATGCCTTTTGATCTACTTTGATCCAGTAATTTTGTTTATTAAAGACAAGGTAGTGTAGGAAACATTTTTAGCTTTAGTTAATTTAAAAAAATAACCAACCATATTAACACCAAAATAAATCTACAAAGATACTTACTTCTACAAACGTACTAACTGTAATCTAGCTAACTTTTAATATAAGTAATTATACGTGGAACAATAACCAGAACTTCTGAGGAAAAATGAGAAGGATTACAGTAATAAAATTCCGTAAGACAAGAATACTATGCTATTTGATGCTGGCCCTGGATGAAAAAAAGGAAGCAAGAAATGTAAACAGATGAAGCAAGATTTCTGGGAACAACTCCGTCACTATGTGACCTTGTTTCAATGAAACAGAGAAAACCTAAAAAGTTTCAGGCTGTTGAAAGAGCACAAAAGAGTAAGTGGAATTGGGCAGATTACCCGCAACGAATGGATTGGTCTAGTCTAGACCAACGAAACGGGCTGTAAGTCATAAGTCGATCATGTGGCAGTATGTGGGACGCCTCAAGAAGAAATAGCAGAGAACATTCAAACCGTAACAGGGTTATAGGCTTTAACTATCAGTAGAAGAACAAGAAGAAAAAAGAATAAGAATTTAATTTGACTGTCTTCAACACTTTGTAAGAAAATGGGCCATTTACACATGAAAAAATAATTCACAGAAATAGTTCTGTAATGCAAAAAATGGAGTAAATAAACTTGCATATCAAGGATGTAAGTTTTCAGGGTCAATATTGGTATTAGTTAAATAAATTTCGGGGATGTACTTAAAGAGGAAATGCAACTATAAAACTGCAGAATTTTTTTTGTACTTTTCGTCACTTAGTTCACCTGCTGTACTTACAATGGAAGGAAAAGCGTGGCTTAAGAATAAAGAAACTATTATTTAGGGAAAAACTTCCCTAAAGGGACGAGCTAAATTTAACATCTCTGCTCCAAAGTGTGCAAACGCTATAATGTTTCCTGAGATATGGTACAGTATTTACCGTTCAGTCAAATAACAGATATGCATCATTTTAAAAATACATTTATAAGTATTGTGCCTGCAATTACTGAATATATTTGAATTAAAGAGAAATTGCAATTTATAAGAAAAAGTTTGCAATTTTCGCCATTTATTTTTTCCCTTAAGAATAAATATGGATCAATAGCATAAAAATGTCTTACATAATGAATTAGACAATATTTGGAGGGGAGAAACGAGCACGAATATAGGAAAACGAAATGAGCATGAGAATGATCACAACAGGACTGTTTGTTTATAACTCAAGAATGAGACAGAGTTTGTACATAGTGTTCAGTCAGAAATAAACATTTAATTTTCTACTTTAGAATGACTTATTTTTAAAAAAAGAAAAGAGTAATGTGTTGTTTTTTTGTACACGAATGTATTAAAATTAAGACATTATGTATGTGAAACATATGACATTGCTATATTTAACACATTAAAATCCAAGCAACAAAAGAATGTTGGCTAGCACCTTGGCTCAGTCTGTAGAGCAGCTGCCTGCCGTGCTAGGGGTCCAGGGTTCGATTCCTGGCTGGGGGTGGGAATTTTTCTCTAGCCAAGATAATTCCTCATCTTCCCCAGAGTCTGGAAGTATGGCACTGGGATGTCATTACGGAGGAGATTCGGTACGTAGGCCACCATGCTGCGCCCATTGTTCCTATGCCCCTAAGTGGGGAAACCCCGGGGGGAAGGATGAGGCAAAGGAGACAGAGGGCGGCCGACCCAGGGAGCCACGACAGTACAGAGGGCAGGGTCCCTACAGTTTACTTGGATAGAGACTTCCACCTACAGGCCACGACACGAACTCGCTCCCCTACAGCGAGACGGCAACGACCCCAGCAGCCGAGACCTAATGGCGATCCGAGACCTAAAGTTCGCTGACTGGCGGTTACGAAATGGTCCCAGCAGAGGAGCTGAGGCCGGCAACCGACCCACCGGAGGAGGATCAGAGCATACCATCCTGCCATGCACCGCCGAGACACCCGGCGACACTTCTACGCTCAAAGAGACCACAAGATGAGAGATGATATGATGATAATGGAGATGAAATGGAGGGACAAAAAATTCGGGGGATGTAATTAACCTACCCAGCATTCGCCCAGACCCGGAAAAAACTCGAAAAAGCCATTATTCAGGTAGGTCGGCCACGGGAATCGAACCCGGGCTTCCCGAATGCGGGCCACAGACGAAACCGCCTGAGCCATCCCGCTCGGTCTGGAAGTATGAATGAGAGTGCGAATGTGTGCGTGATTTAATAATACAACCCAACGTTTACGAGTTAACACCTTCGATATGTGCTGAGAACGATGCTTCCGATGTTTTACAAACGGAGCTCTGGGCGTTGCTCATTTATTTTAACTTAGGTTTCACGGTTTATTTGTTAATATCTTAAGAATGATATTTTAATCAAAGTCATTGGTGTTTTTTGAGAAAGTGGAGAATTTACAAACATTTTCCAAGTTTAGGTTAAGGAATTTTCATGCAAATATTCCTATTGCATCTTAGTCACTAAAGTTCTATAGTTATAATATTGCTAAAGCTCCGACTGCTACATTTCTATAATATGTGCTGGAAGAAGCAATGTATCCCAGAAGATTGGCTTATGGCCCAAACCATCTCTATATTTAAGAGAGGGAAACGAAATGACTGTAGCAATTACAGTCTGGATACGACCTATAAAATATTTGCTAAAATAATAAACAAAAGGTTGCAGAATATAGCTGAATGTCTTCTCTCGGAAGAACAAAGTGGATTTAGAAGAGGCAGATCCTGTGTAGATAACATTTTTATTGTTAAACAACTAATTGAAAAACATAGGGAGTTTAATAAAGAAACGCATATGGAATTTGACTTTGAAAAAGCCTTCGACAGGGTAAACCGATGCAAAATGTGGCAAATATTGGAAGAACGAGGATACCCACATCAATTAGTAAAAATGATACAATGTTTCTACTTCCAAACAAAAATAAATGTGAGGAACTATGGTAAAATTTCTAAAGAAATTCTTACTAATCAGGGTGTCAGACTAGGGTGTACTTTATCACCTACACTTTTTAGTATTTATATTGACGACCTAGTGTGTAAATGGAAGCAGCTAGTGAATGCAGGTTTTAAAATTAAAAAAAAATACCTTTTAAATATTTTATTGTTTGCTGATGACTTAGTTATTATACAAAATAGCAAGTCTGCCCTGCAAAAATCTATTTTTAACTTTAGTGAACTTTGTAAGCAATATAACATGAAAATTTCTTTTATAAAATCAAAGGTAATGGCATTCATTGGGAAAGAGCCAATTAGAACAATAATAGTTATAAATAATCGTTGCGTTAACAGGTAAGCCATTTTAACTACTTGGGAACTGATGTTAGTTATGACAAGGAATATGATGTCTACAATAAAATATGCAAATTTCAAAGAGTGTGTGGAACATTAAATACAACATTTAGAAACAAAATACCTAAATAAACAAAATTAAAGTTGTACAAAGTTATGGTTGTACCTATACTGACATACGGAAGTGAGACCTGGACGTTAGAAAGCAACAGAGTAAAATACAGGCTTCAGAAATGAAATTCTTGAGAAGTGTGAAAGGGTGCACGAAGAGGGACTTAATAAAAATTAAAATATAAGAGAAGAGCTGGACATTTTTAGTATGAATGATAGGTTAAAAGATCTCAAACAAAAATGGAAGGAACATGTTTAAAGAATGCCAAAACAAATATTACAATATCATCCTAAAGGTAGGAGATCGGTGGGCAGACCCAGGAAACGATGGCTGGAGGACTTCGAAGGCGGAACCGGCACTTGATTGCCTATGCCATGAAGTGAAGAAGAAGAATAATATTTATGGGCATTTCTTATATGGATTATCCCTTCCTATGAATATACGGAATTTTTATGCAAATATTCCAATTGCATCTTAGGTAGTCACTGAAATTAAATAAGTTTAATTTTTAACGACATTTACTTTATGGATTTTCTCTTCCTATGAATACATTCGTGCATGCAGGCATACAAACGCAAAGGAACGTTTTTCTATTAAAATATATTCTGGGAGCCTCAAAACGTGTATATCAAATTTGTGAGAGGAAGCAATATCTTTTCTAGCTACTTCCCAGCTGGTAGAGAAAGTAAACCTGTGAGTTTGGTTAGTGCAGATGATTTAAATTATTTTCAGATGACACTTGGCACTAACGAATGAATAGATACACCGCTCAAGAACGTTGCCTCGAAAGTTGGGATTTCAAATGCATAGAGCTTACCAACGCAATTTTTGTTACTTCTGAAATATCCTGTAATGAATTTTAAAATAAACATTTGTGAAGAAGGTTTATGTAAGTTTTCTCATTAATTATTTAGTTACGTTTGATATGGAGGTCAACTTTCTCTTTGTCAGTTCATTTTCTGTTTTAATGTGACATTCTAAATTTCGTATATGCTCCAACGGTTTCTGAAATGAAAACACTTAAAGAATTCAGTTTATGGTTAAGATTAAATAAGTGCTTCATAAGACCTGAAGCTTTCTTAGCGACTAATATATTTAAGATATTCTTGGGAAACAAACCAGCTGAAAAGACGATTAGAAATCGATGTTTCGGGGGTGTATATCGCTCCCATGATCAGGATATTTTAAAGAAATGTTATAACTACTAAATATATATAACAAAAATGTCAAAAAAGACTAATCACTAAACCAATACTGGCATGACTGAATAAAAGATTGCAGCAAATTAAAAGCCAGGTCAGGAGATGGCGGGAGTGTAGAAAACTAATTAGGTCACAGAAACGTAACTACTTAATTTGATGATCAAACTGTATAGATCTGTGCTTCTTAAGTCGACGGATTTCCATTTCTAAGGCGGGTTTCCAAGAGAAACGGAACTGAAATCCAGTATTACGATTAAGTCTTTTGTCCAGTGATGCGATATTAGTAGTGTTTCGTCTTTATTGATTTTAGTCTTAATATCCGTTTAGTGGTTATAACATTTGTTAAGGCAAGGCTACATTGAAAATTCAAAATTCTATAGTAATAAACCTATCATTATGAAAACTTAGCCACATAATTAGAGTATCATTTTAAACGTGCACGCAAATTTTTGTGTTGCTACACAAAATAATTAATTAATTGTTAATTATGTTTTGTGAAAATATTGTAAAAATTAAAAATGTTCTACGCGTCAAAAATTTGAGATTGTAAGTTGAATCTTTGTTTTTGGCTAGTACAGAGCAATTTTAAAAGACCCACATTCTTATTTTTTGGAATATTCTTGTAGCATTTGTTCTAAAATATTTTCCACGTGTTAGGTCTCAAAATTTTTAAAATATTAACTGATTTTATTACTTAATACCATATAATTTTCAAAACATGGGCATTAACAAAAAAGGGGAATGTGAAGCTTCTTATTCACGTATAAAAAGTTTCTCAGAAAATGAATTTTAAAGTCATGGTTGTTACTTTTAACGATTGTTAAAGGTTTTTCTAAATTGTCACGTGATGCCCTAAAATGGTGCAAATGATAAAGATAGCGTGCCATTTATTACTGCACACCCTAAGCTACCAAAACTGCCAAAAAAGAAAATTCCACGATTTTCAACATTTTCGGCGAATTTTCAGTGTAGCCTTGCCTTAAAATATCCTGATGGGAGTGATGTACGCTTCCGAAACAACGATTTCTAAACGTCTTTTCACCTGGCTTTTTCCCGAGAATATCTTGAAATAAATGTTTCATGTAAATCTTTACGAGGGCAAACCGCATCTTGTCAGCCCGGGGCCCGATACCCCAGGTCAGAGTGGAGCTAGCCAGCAACACTGACCTGGAAGTTGCCTTGGTTGCCGGCCTGCCCTTACTAGGGCGGGCGCTGAGGACCGAGGCTAGCCGACAGAGCCAACTAGCTCCTTGCCGTTCAGGATCTCCACTTGGAATCCTAAGTTATAGCGGCCAAGCTGACCGCCCTGGAGGACCTCCTCAGAGAGTTCCAGGCATCATCCCTCCAGGCAGCTCACTTCACATCAGAAAATCTGACAATACACAAGAAGCTGGAAAATCTCGTGGAGAGCCTTCGGGGTCTCCTCCGAAGTTTCCTCAGCTCCACCATTCAACCACCTGCACCAACAGAATTGACAAGACGCCAGCCAACACCGGAAGCCAAGCTGACAACTCCAGCACATCAACAGACACCAGGAACCGCTTACGACTCAACCAGAGACATACACTTACACCACCAACGCAGAGGGCTCCAGGACAGCACTCTTCAGAACACCGAAGAGGAACCTACTTACCTAACAACCTATTCTTATCTGAAATTCAACCCCACTATCACCTACACTGCGTTCGGGGGCAGGCTGGGCTCCTAGTCAAGTTTGCCTCTCAACACAAATTCCTGCACTACGAGACATTCCCAACTATCATCTGGAATGAGCGGGTGCCTTAGTCGGTACCGCAGCACATTTCCCCCTTACAATCCGGTCGAGGTTTTTTAGTGGTGTAGTACCTTGAGGTGAAGCCCACACTCTCACTGTGCCCTGCAACACAGTGGGAGTCCATAAATGGATTTTTTACTCCACTCAAAGAAAGAAAGAATCCTGGATATTGCTCTGTCAGCAATTACTGGAAATAGTATATTGCATATTATAACAGAGCTAAGAAAAGCATTGGATTTTAACTTGTCCATTTTTTTCTATTGTTAGTTGTCGAAACTTTATATACAATCCAAAATTTTGCACAACGATATTTCACCGGAATATCATGTTTTTGTTATTCCTGAATTAAAATAGAAAAAAAAATGTTGGTGATTAGTTCAGTTGTGCATGTATATGTAGGTGAACAACAAACTCCTAATTCAAAAACGGAAAGTCAGTTTAATAGTAGGGAAGGACGATACTAGTTTTCTCGATACTCGATTCTTGATACTGACACGCATTATTTTCCACGATATCCGATACATCGATACTTGATATGTCATTTCCACTTCCAGTTTCAATACAAAATAGAATGTTGGGAGATCGCTGTAATGCCAATAAAATTACATAGGTTCACATATCTAATGAGACAAAACTTAAAACCATCGGTATTTCTATTTTTAAACTCTACATTGAACATTTAAAAGAAAAATATCCCACTTTCATAAGGCTTTATTAAAAATACCAGCATTCTCACTCTTTCAGGGTCAAATTTATTTCTTTTTCAGTCACATATGAGTCCTACTATGTTGAACAGTCTTTCAGAGGATACTGCTGCTGGTGGAATACAGTTAGACCGCAAACTGCTGCCGGTGTGCGCATGCGCGAGGAGAGCCTTCTCCCCTTCTTGCCATCCAAGCATCACGTGACTTCCACCCCTCCCTTCCTGCCTGCGACAGAGCGAAAACCACACGAAACGAGTGTATTTTAAAACTGTTTTGATTTTCAAAGTTAACAGAAAATAATTACCTCAGACATGACCTCACAATCGATTAACAAATAGATCGAACCATAGTTTCCTTAAACCCTGAGGAACAACACAGTGACTCGCCAGAAAATCCAGAGAGTGAATGTAACATTGAATGAAACATGATCAGTGCAGCCCGCGAGATGGAGGAGAGGCAATCTAAAATGACGGTAGAGCGGGAAAACTACAAGACTACAGTATTGGTAAGCCACGCCTCCAACAGCATTTTGTTCGCAGTGTAGTTATAGTTCTGGAACTTTAAATTTGTCTTCCAGTAATCCAGTACACTAGAAAACAGAGGTGACAGATCGTCAATGAGGAATGTAGTAATTACTTTTTGGAAACTGGTAACTGCGACTAAATTTGACACACGATTTTTCCTTGTATAAAGTTACTGTGCAGGTACCACGTTCCTGACAATTTCTCGGGCTTGGCAATGTTCTTCTAGTGGTAGTAATATTTTGGAATGTTAAAATACATTTCAGAATCATCACCAAAGTAATCGAAAAAGTACCAAGCGAATTTTCTGATATCCATACAATGCAAATATCGTGAGTCGAGGTATCGCAAAGTTCAGTATCTTCCAAGGATATGGAGTGGAGACAATCAACAAAATTTCCAGCCCAAATAACCTTTACATGAAACAAATTTCATTAACTTTGATTTGCTTCAAATTGGCTCTAAAGGTCTTGAAATACGAAATGTATATTTCAATTTATTGCAGTATCATGAAGTCCTATTCGTTCTGCCTTTTGTAACTGTAAAGCATAAGAAATACACAAAATAGTGTTTTAAAAAGGTGCAGTTATCTTAAAGAACACAGTTTAAGTAGTTTTGTGGCGTTAACCATTTTCGAGATGGTGTTTGTTATTGGCTTCAATTGTCAAATATTTCACTTCTCTCAACTGTTAAGTAGCTATTCGTTGTCTCTTCTCGTGGTTATATAGAGAGTGTCGAATTTAAATATATCACACAAGGAATTTGCTTACTAAACGAACGTATTATTTTTACAACGAATTGTGTAAAAGGATAAAAAATGAAATGAAATGTGTAGTGTTTAACGCCCGCTTTTACTACATACGACACCGCAGGCTATGGCACTGATGATACATAAGATGAAGGTGGAGTACCGGTTGAATGAGATGGGGGTGGAAACCGGAGATCCCGGAGAAAACTTGCCCCAGCGTCGTGTTGTCTACCACGAATCTCACTTTGCGGTCGCCTAGGATCGAACCCGGGCCGCCTTGGTGAGAGCCAAGCGGTCTAACCACTGAGCCACGGTGCGGCCTGTAAAAGGATGACGATATTTGATAAGGATACATAAGAATATCTCTTAGTGAGAAACTAATTCACCACCCAAAGCATCCTTTACATGAAAATTTCTTAGTTACATTTAATATTTTAAAAATGGCTGATTAAAGTATCACAAGTTTAAGATGGACTAACAGAATTCATGTCTTGAAATTTTTGCGAATAGTCTGTAAGTCCTCTTCATGCATGTTGTATTGGTTGGTATAACTGATAAGATATTAGTGATTACTGTACAAAAATGTAGAACTCTTTAAAAGAACACAATTTATTTCAAATATTGTTTTTTCATAACATTAGCGATTTCCTAGATATTTGTGGGTATTCACCTGAAGATTTTAGTGCTTGGTGATCGATTTATTTATCGCTTAGATCATGCAAATAGTGTAGAATTTAAAAATTAACATATAGCAAAGCATTTTTTTTTTTAAAAATTTCGGATGTCATTTCAACCTCTTCATTTACCTATAAAAACTTGTGTAATTAAATTAAGTAAATTGTTTTCAGCAAATGGAGGACTATTTTGGCACTTAAACGCAAAGTCGCCTATTGTATCTCTAAGCTACCCTCACGTCTACAGATATTTCACCTGACACCTACCATGAACCTCCTTCTTCGCATGGAGAAATCTCTCTGAGAGTGTGACTCACATTGTACGCCATTGATAATTTCACAAGGCAAATCCTATCTCGCCCGCCGTCCACTCGCCTTATCCTCTACTCTGAAATATGATAAGGAAATGAATCACAGAAAGACTCGTAGTGTTACGTAATTCATCCCAGCATTCACCAGTCAAGCAGCCGCGAAAATACTCTAGGTCAAATTGGGCGGCCTAAGGGAAGTCGATCCAGGACCCTCCGAAAGTGAACCTAACTTAAACGCGAAACCTAGGACGAAGCAGATTGGATTGAATGGATTGGATTGTTCGGAGGGAATTCCTCACCTCGATCATGTCTTTTGCATCTATGCCCTAAGTGGGGCACCCCCGGGAGAGCGGATGAGGTGAGAGGACACAGAGGGCGGCCGACCCCAAGGGGTCACTACAGTACAGAGGGCGCGGCTTCTAGAAACTCCCCCGCGGTGGATTTAGGACAATCATCATGCCACCTACCGTGGCTCCAAAACAGTTACGAGGCCGGTTCGGAAACGGAGGCGCCCCTCTCCCAGAGCAAGGAAGACTCCAGGCAGGCTTGCACAACCGGTATCTCGCCAGCCTCGTTCCTGAAACGGCCCACTAGGCCGGCCCGGAGACCAGAGTCCTTCCCGCCGAAGAAGTATTCATTCAGAGCATATCATCCAGTCAAGCACCGCCGAGACAGCCCGCCTCGGTAGCGTAGATGGTAGCGTGTCTGCCTCACGTTCAAGAGGTTCCGAGTTCGAATCTCGGTCAGGGTGAGTTCCCTGGATAAGATTTATCCGGGGTTTTCCCTTATCCTGATAGACGAATGTCGGGTAACTCTCAGCCTCCATGGACCCCGGACTCATTTGAGCATCATTTCACCCAATTCATTCGTCGTCCTATATGACTTAACGTTGGAGGACGTAAATTACAACAAAAAAGAGAAAAAAAAACGCCGAGACACCCGCCGACACTTCTACCCTGAAAGAGACCACCAGATGAGAGATGATGTGAAATAATAATATAGATGAAATGGAGGGACAGGAAGTTCAAGGGATGCAATTAAGCTACGCAGAATTCGCCTGGCGACCCAGCAACCCCCCCCCCCCCCCGAAAAAGCACGCGAGTCAGGTAGGTTGGTCGTGGCATCGAGCAAAGTGAGGTTTGTGGTGGACAACACGGCGCTGGGGCGGGTTTTCTCCGGGATCTCCGATTTCCCCCGCCATCTCATTCCACCGGTGTTCCGTCTTCATCTCATGTATCATCAATGTCATCGCCTGCGGTGCCGTATGTAGTAAAAGCGGGCGTTAAACACTACGCACGTGGCATCGAACCTGGGCCTCCCAAACGCGGGTACAGACGAAACCAAGCAGATAGAAAAATAAAATTTTATCGCAAAGTTAGTAGAAAGCTAGCTGAAGAAAGTGCTGCGACTAAAACGCTTCATGCTATTAAGGTGGAGGTGGTTCCTCACGAATAGCTTTGATAACAATTGATGCATGTGGCTTGATTATTGAAGTACGACAATTTTGAAACTGGTGAAACAGTTGTTTTTGTGTCGATATTCCAGTAGGCGATGATATTGATATTATTCGATGTAATATTAGATATCCATGCATTGCAAAACAATCTATTTTCCTCTTGTGTTCCGGATATGTTTTTCTTAAACTTCCAGTGATTGTATGCAGGTAGATGCTGCATGAGCTAGACTCTTCCAGTTGGAAAGCAAACCCACTCGTTTCCGTTGATCATATCGCTTCAGTGCGGAATTAGCACGCCTGAATCCTAGCAAGTGGGTGTCTCCCTAGCGACCAGTGACGTCAGTTAATATTCCAAGCTATGCGCTTCTTTGTGAGGTTGCTAAGAGGAGATGTCTTTCCAAGAAATGACAGTATTGATTTATGATGATGTGGAGGAGAACGGTGAAATGAACACCAGTCATTTTTTGCTTCGAATTATGAGAAAGTGTCAAAGTGGGGTAAGTTGCCCCAATCCTTCGCGTAAGCACATATCCCTTTATGCGTTGAAAGAGTTGCAGAACACAACGGTAAAATTCAATTTAAATGCTCTGCAGTGGTGTGAGCGGACTACAGGTTAGTTCAATCCTAGGAACTGCCTCTTGTCGTTCAGAGAAGAACCAAGTCTTCTCTTATGCTCTGGAACTACCCCGTTGCGTTATGCAACTCTTTTAACGAAAGAAGGGATATCTCATGAAATATGGTGCAGTTCGTAGAAACCAGTCTAAAACATAGATTACTTTCCCACTTGCTAAGTGCCTTAAAGGACCGAGTGGTAACATCTGTAGCTCTATGTCGAAGGTTTCTAACAGATCTAACCTATGTATCATGGGATGTCCAAAACTTCATGTTGTTTCATTGTTTCATATAGTTAATTGCTCGTGGACTTACAGTTAGAACCTAGTGTGATTTGTTTGTGAAAGTTTGCGGCAGTTGTGAACCTCTCCTGAAACCACACTGCCTCCTTGTGGGGAGCTTTCATACAGCTAGAATTCCTTGAGTACTAGGGCATCTATCGCCTACCCACCACAAACTGCTCTTTGTCGTAAGCCCGTAAGAGGTTCCGTCCCACTGAGGTTCAACATGTGTAGGGTTGTAAAATATTATCCTGTTCCGTTAAACCCAACTCCCTGGAAGAATCGTACACATTTGTCTTAAAATCTTAAGTAATTCTCAGGAAAAACTTTCTATTACGAAAGAGTAACGATCTAATCAATTGCTCTTATGCTATGAAACTAACGTGTGAAGCGGAAACTACAGGTTTCCGATAGAAGAATGTAAGAAAGGGATGATAAAACCATATAAATTATTAATAAGCAATTGGGAATAAATGATATAAGAAATAAAGTTAAAAAGAAACATTCTAATAGGAATAACGTGCAAATGAAATAAGTATAAGGAAAAAGTTGCCATAAG
Source organism: Mantis religiosa (assembly GCA_030765055.1). Classification (NCBI taxonomy): domain Eukaryota; kingdom Metazoa; phylum Arthropoda; class Insecta; order Mantodea; family Mantidae; genus Mantis; species Mantis religiosa. The sequence goes on along the minus strand of CM060947.1, from coordinate 229,686,321 downwards.
CTGGAACGGGCAGACGAGGCCGGATACGTAAACAATAGGACAATAGAAGCCCAAAATTCCAGCGCCACCACGGAGCCTCAGACAATAACGAGGTTTAAGGAAAATATGTAGAGGCAGGATGCCGTACCATTATGACTCTAAGGGGGTCATACAACTTTAGGGAGTGGACCCGTGACTGCTACCCAGTTGAAGGTGAATGGATATGGCCAATCAGGCAAAGTCGTAGAAATAAGCTTCCCCCAGTAAAATGAAGCGGAAACCACGCGATGGCCGTGAAATAGAGAACAAATAGAAAAGGAGCAGTAATTACAGCTTTGAAAGATACGAAGAACAGCAGTCCTATTGCAGCTGAAATAAGAAGTCAATTATTATGTAGTTCTCATCTGTGTATTAAATGGGTCAGAGGACACGTAGGGATTGCCGGAAATGAACGTGTAGATGAGCTTGCAAAGAGAGCTGCCACTTCAGATCTTCCAGAGACATACACTCTATGCCCCATTTCTTATGCGAGGCAAACATTAAAGGAGATTATCATCAACGACTGGAATGAATACTGGTTAAAAAGTGATTGTGGTGCTTTGACTAAGGATTTATATTTCCCAACAGTTTCTGACAGACATAAATGTAAATTCGTTAATCCTAACTATGTTCTCACTCAATTCTTAACTGGACATGGCAAATTTTCAGCTTACTTATTTCGATTCAAAATCAAATCCACATGTGATTGTATTTGTGGAAATCATCTTCAAGATGTCCCTCACATTTTATTTGATTGCCCGTTTTTCTGCTTTGAAAGATACAAACTTGAATTATTGCTTCAATCCTAAGGTTACACTTTCTCAAAACCACTTACACATATTCTGATGAATTACAAAACCTATCAGTATTTCATGGCTTTCTTAAACAAAATATTTCTTAAGCTAAATGATTCATCTTGATGTTTACTGTTTGTCAGCTTGATATTGAATTTTGTAATGTTTTTTTGTAAATTGTATTATATTCATAAATTTGTAAACTGTATTCCTAATATACCTTTGGGTAAAATAGGAATCAAAAATTGGATAATAAATAAATAGAAAAAGGGTGGAGGAAGCCTAGAGTAGGGCGAGGAGAGAAGCGTCACTCGGTTGGTTACAACGAAAGGGAAAAGACACGTTAGTTTAATATCTGATGGCGAGGTAATAGTGGAGCTAGATTTCAAACGTGGTGGGATTAAATATCCTCAAACAGATAAGGCGACGCAATGAGAGTGAGAGCAAGTGAGGAATGCTGAGCAATCAGCCAAATAAGATCTGTGGGAATAAGCAATCCATAGGAAATTGAAGCAGTACTTTTTCATTGGCTGTTGATAACTCCTGGACCCTGAGAGAATACTCTTGCTCACCGACACGTAATCCTTAACCATCCTGCCATACCACACCAAGAGAAATTTCCCACACTACGTGGTTACGAAATATGTTGTTTATTGTTTCGCACTTATTGCAACAAAAGGTAAAGGTTGCTTTGTTTCACGTTATACCAGTTGCGTTGGATTGGGATAACAGCATTATTTAGTGATGACAATTGAAGGTCTCTATGATAACAAACATACTCTAATGCAAATTTTCGCCAGTACAATTACTCAGTGATCTAAAAACAATTTTCACAATAACAAGTCCACTCCAGAGCTTCGATAGAGTTGTACATAGCTTTGGGATTAACCTCAACGTTTTAGTTCGCAACGTTAACACTGGCACTTAAACATGGTAGGAGCACTTCGGTATTAACACTTACACGACTTAAATCATTGGTCAGAAACAGTCAAATTCCTGGAAGCAGTACGATATTTCATACTGTACTTTCTTAACTAGATGCTGCATATTGGACTCACTACGTGCACTTATAAGGCGCTTAAGCAACATATAAATTAGACATTAAGCGTTTTTTTTTATTTGACTGGTGAGTTTCGCCTTCATCACTTGATGCATTTCTACTCTTAGAGCTCACATATAATTTCGCAATTTTTAAATAACGTACTTTTATCACATTACTTGGTACTTCGAAATGCTTGCCTCTTTTTCATTCAACATAATCATGCGGACTTTCATTTAAGTGACAAAACATGCTTGTGTGTAAATCTTCCAGACAATCGCTTAGGAATTTTCTCAAGACACTCCAGTACCATACTGATTATCTGCAACAGCTGGAAGAGCTGAAGACGACACTGTTTGTGAAATGGTCGTTCTAGAACAATTCGGTGTAGAAGTTCTCGGATCTTCCGATACGGGAACACCCTGAGACGAGGTATATGATGTGGACGGGACGATAGTGATAACGGCCTGGTCATGATAGTGTGGTGGTTGCGTTGACCTTGAGCCCTCATGTACTGACAGGTCCTGGGATGAGGTAGACGATGTGGACGGGAAGATAGTGATCCCAGCGTGGTCATGATAGTGTGGGGGTGGTTCCGTTGATCTTGCAGCCTCAGGTACTGACAAATCCTGGGGTGCCGCTGGGGCAACTGCAATCACATGCTGGTCATGATATTCTGGTACTTGTTGGGATGGGTATGACGACGTTGTTGGCGAATACTGCAGAGCCTCCAATGTCTCCAGATCGATTCCCATTGCTCGCATGGCCTCCTCATAACTTGGCGGAGGGGAGCAGCCTCTTAATATATTTTTGTACGGTGTGTGTTCATCAAAGGCACGTTCTGATACTGGGGTTTGTAGTTCGGATCTCACATTAGAAGTAGCTGATACTCTTCTTCCTGATTCTGTACGCTCTACTGCGCCTCCTCTCTGCAAACAGTAACATAAATAGGTGTCACAAAGCTGTCCTAATTCAACTTTAATAGAAAAGGGGTTAGTTTCGTACAACTTCTTAAAATCTTTAGTGCCCACCCAAATGGCACTACCTGGATGAGTTTAATATCTTTTTCAGGAAACCATTGTTACTATATAAATGTAGCTAAACAAGACGTAAATGTGATAAATAACGTGTTGTATTAAAATATGGGGACTTGAAAATGAATGAGAAGGATGTTCTTACATTCTATATATGGAAAAAGTTTTGGATTCACCAATATCAACAGCTGATGGAGTTGCTGAAAGTGAAAAGGAAAAGCAAAAAATTACTGGTTTGGGTGCAGAATACCTATGTCACTCATGAGGTATCGACTTGAAGGATCCTTTATAGAAAATATCAAATAATAATTATTATTTGGTAATATGGAAATATATATATATATGGAAATTTATATATATATGAGAAATATATATATATATATGGAAATTTATACTCTCCATAGATTTATCCTAAAAAAAGAATGTCGATTAACTTTAAACTCTAAGGATTTTATACTAATTTGAGCATTATTTCGCAAGTTTCATCTAGTGGTATCCGATATGACCTACACTATTGAAAGACGTTAACGAAAAATAGAAAGTAGGATTGGTTAGGAAGAAAACTTTTAAATACTGGTTTGGTGTTCTGAATTTAGATTATAATAATATGCTAAAAGGTTTAGAATAAAATAAAACATGTTTATAAAGTATAGATTGTATGAACAATAAGAAATAATTTGGCTGGCCCCGAAGCTCAATCGGTAGAGCACCTGCCTGCCGTGCTAGGGGTTGCGGGTTTGATTCCTGGCGGTGGGGGTGGGGATTTTTCTCCCACCAAGATAATTCCTCATCTTCCCCAGAGTCTGGAAGTATGAATGAGAGTGTGAATGTGTGCGTGATCTAAAACATAACGTTTACGAGTTAACACCTTCAACGTGTTCCAAATGAGAACAACCACCGATATGACCATTATTAAAGGCGGGGTGTAAATGGAACAAATAATAAAAAAAAAGAAATAATTTAGAAGGAAATGGTTTGGGGGATATTTGGAGAAAAAGAGAATAAAATTTGTAATGCTTTCTGAAAACAAGGTGTGAGGATATCGAGATACAAAAATCGACCAGACTTCGGAATGGTCACTGAGTATTTTGTTATAATGAAAAATAGCTGGTAGTTATGATAAACTCAAAACGAAAGTAAGGGAATAACTGGCTAAGAACAGGAGTGTGTGTCAACGAAATGTTCAATCTCAAAGTGGGATGACAGATGGTATTTGAAATATGGGAAACCGAAATTTGGAGACAAATTTCATGGTTAAGAATGAATATCAAAATTAATATAAATCAAATTTTACGAGCAGACAAAGCTGCAGGAAGATAGAAAAATATTTAGAAACAATAAAAGGTAAATACATATTGATTATTAAAATACAAAACAATACTTTAATACATAGTATAAATAATAGGTATAAATTAGCTCCTAACATTAGACGGTTTGTCCACTCGAACAGTGGGCGTCCAAATCCAGTGAGCATATCAAAATGTTTTAAGTTAATAAGTAATTTATTATTATTATTATTATTATTATTATTATTATTATTATTATTATTATTATTATTATTATTATTATTATTATTATTATTATTATTATTATTATTATTATTATTATTATTATTATTATTATTATTATTATTATTATTATTATTATTATTATTATTATTATTATTATTATTATTATTATTATTATTATTATTATTATTATTATTATTATTATTATTATTATTATTATTATTATTATTATTATTATTATTATTATTATTATTATTATTATTATTATTATTATTATTATTATTATTATTATTATTATTATTATTATTATTATTATTATTATTATTATTATTATTATTATTATTATTATTATTATTATTATTATTATTATTATTATTATTATTATTATTATTATTATTATTATTATTATTATTATTATTATTATTATTATTATTATTATTATTATCATTATTATTATTATTATCATTATTATTATTATTATTATTATTATTATTATTATTATCATTATTATTATTATCATTATTATTATTATTATCATTATTATTATTATTATCATTATTATTATCATTATCATTATTATTATCATTATCATTATTATTATCATTATCATTATTATTATCATTATCATTATTATTATCATTATTATTATTATTATCATTATTATTATTATTATCATTATTATTATTATTATTATTATTATCATCATCATTATTATCATTATTATTATTATTATTTACTGATATATCTAAAAAACCTACATTTTTGTGGAAGAGGCTGAAATATACGATACCTTTAAACTAATTTATATTGGCTTGGGTGCTATATTTTCCATTTGGATATGAACGTGTGCAGTAGGTATATATGTTAGTATTTCTTTTCCTGAGCTGGAGGAAGTTCTGGTGGGTTGAAAGATGGACATACACACCTGGATGTGTCGGCGAGTCCTCTGGGTGATGCACAACACCACGTACAACAACAAGAAGGAGAGGATGGTTGCCGATGTAAGTGTGGCCAGATACTGTACTCCAGCAATTTGTACCAACCAGTAGGACAGACCCAGCAATGTGATACCCATCACAAAACTCTTGAGCATCCATGTGAGATGACGTGCCTCATCGTCCCCAATAGGGCCTTGTAGTGGCCTGGGAGTCCTGCTAGGAGCGCTTGTCCCTGCACTGGAGGAAGAATCCCTGTAGAACAACATCCTACTGGAAGAAAAATGACAAAAGATGTACTTTGCTATTAAGCTTGGTAGTTAATATTCATTTCTCAGCTTACTTTCTCCACATACGGTGCGTTTATTAAGATAAAAAGTTGGATGTGATGCAGTTTGTAGCGATATGTTTTAGTTAGAACTTTTTATATGAATATTGTTTTCTGATATGACTTAGTAGGCCATGATATGACAATATTAAAAACAAATATATGTGTAATTTTGTGATTGGCCGTAGTAATAATTCTATTGCGTAATGCGGTGACGTAGCAGTACATCGGCCAATCACAAAATTAATAGAGGAGTAACAATAGTTACGGAAAATCAATAATCTTGACATAGATATGTTCTTCAGTCTTGTTTCATGACGATGAAAAATGTTGCGGTGAATATAATTGTAAAGGAAAGTTAATAACCTTCAAAAAGAGTTATTCGGTATTCGTAATAGAAACGAGTGAATTGTAATTCAGATTATACAATTAAATAATATATTACGAAATCGGAGTCATAAATTTTATTTCTGTCACCAAAAATCCACACCTGAGAAAAGATCTCATGACTGTTATATAATCAAATCTCGACCTGGATCTTCCAAACAGTCGGCGTGCTTCCTATCTGCTGCGAGTGGAGGAATAACGCCACAAATTTGGCTCCTGAATGTGTGCCTCGATTAAGATGGAGAGAGATTAAGCTGGAAAAACGTCACAAGTTTTATACTTTTTCTATCAAGGACAAACTCAATAGTCAAAAGAGCTGCCATATCACATCTATATTACGTTACTAAAGATAGTTTCTCCTTTCAGTCAATTCAGATAGCAAAACTGGTTAGTTACAGCATGCAGAAAGTATCTTCAAATGCTTCGTTCATGACAACAAGCTCCAGTGATGTAAAGAGGAAAACGAGGGGTGTCGTAAACTTTTAACACCTGAGAATGGTCTAATACATAGTGCAAATTGAAACGAATATTTATGTGCCGAAAAAGTCAACGTTACGAATTTATGTGTTTGTATGAAAAGTATACTTTTCTTGCCTTTTCTGGTCCATGTCTGATGACTTAACAAAAACTTGTAGAATATTTAAGAGGATTTTACAGCCAATTCGAAGAGCATTTTCAGAACATGCGTGTGTGTTTGTGTTTATTGTATGTAATTCCATTAGTGATCTTGTGTATGGAACAATTGTTTTTAAATAGCTTTTGTCGCATCCTTGGTAGATACAATTAACGGCCAAGTTTGGTATTTAACCACTATTCGTTTATGGCTATATCCCACACAGCCGCGCATCGAAATGGAACAATATGCCGACGAAGTACTGCTGCTCCGCTAAGATAAACACATCAGAACCTTCAACCGCATACAAGGACACCTCCACCTCACACAACAGTGATGCCGGCGTTGGCGATGTCCGGTAATCTGGACAAAAGCCACACTGTAATTTTTACAAGTGCCATACCCCAGCAGACTGTCCCAAATTCAGCTTCTGAGGCCGAAGGATTGAGTGAAGTAACTCCGTCTAATACCTACGAGTTAAACTGGATAGATGTTAACTTTCAGCCACTACATCAGGGACCTAGGTGCAGGGGTCAATTTCTTCTCTGTATCCAATGCGGAGGTCGGGTTCGATGCCGGTCGGCTTGAAGTTGCACCTCTTTTGAACGTTGGTAATCCCGTTGATTCTATATACCTGCGAGATCTGAAGCATGGCCGCAGACTGCTGGCTATCATGGCTTTAACTTGCACAAAATAGAGGACCACGGTCCATCGGTCGCTCTTTTCTTTCAGGGTTACTTCACGAAGCCTCGGATCTTCCATACGTGGAGGAAGAAATTAGACACTATGTTAAGTTACCATTACATAAAAGCGCCCTATTTAGACCTTTGGGAGATCATGAACCCACTAGAGGCCGATTTAGACTGTTCGGTGTAGCCCGCTTGGCTACAACGGAGTTAATCCGTACAGCAGCTAAAGCCAAGCTCCACATATTCATTCCAAGCTGTTTGGCATCAAAATTTCACCCCAAATTACAAATTTTTCAAAACAAAACATCAGCGTACATAGCTTTTTCATGCCTTCCTCCATCCCGAGGAACTTATAGTTATCTCCTAAAGAAATTTATCCTAAAAACCACATACCTTCCGAAAAAAATTCCCAATAAAACCCTTACATGCGATTAAACCCTTAAAGGGCATGTAGCCTGCCAGCACCCGACTGTACTAGACTGGACGCCTAAGGACTGGTTTGTTTTATTCAGAGCACCTCAAAATATTATTTCTGTTTGACCAGAAATGTCGAATACATTTTTCCTGTAGTTGCTATGGAAACAATGTGTTACATTCATATGCATTAATTTCTATAGTTATTCTATACGGTATTCATTCAAAGGTTTGTGTTTCTATATGCTTCATGTTAATCGAAATAAACGGTTCGAGAAATGATTTTATTACATGTCGGCTAGAGAACAAAAGAAGTTTTATTTTGTTTCGCAGTAAGCTTAGAAGTAATACTAAAGTAATTTAGAATGAATAGTGCTTTACAAGCCCTTCACAGAAAATTTAACTTACACACTTATTTATTATGCAAAGGTTTACACATATATCTCAATCAAAATTGTCATTAGTCATTTTTGAGAAATAAAAATTCCCAAACAAGTTGGAGTGCGAAAATTCTCTTGAAAATCTGGCTGTCGCATCCATGGAAGACACAAGACTCATATGGCAAGTATGGCCTTTCTTCACGTTTCTCCTTTGAGTAATGTCCACATACATGAATGAACCTTTATCTCAAAATGCCTATTGTTATTTATGTATTCAGGGGACTTCAAACATGGGATTTTGCTTAAATAGTGGAATAATTTCTCCAAATAAAATTAAGAAAGAGAATATGTTTATAATAATTTTTGGAAGAGCAAAGTAATTAATGCTGATGAGTATTTTCAATGTAGTATCTTTTTACAACAGCTAGCCGATGTCTTTCTCACCAAAGCACTCAATATCTTGGCTTACTTGAATACACACATCGTGTTTTCCTTCGACCTTGCACTGTCTCCTTTTTCATTTTATTTTGCGATAGTCGAAAAGCCTTTTCATGAACGGAAGTTTCTTTAGTCATTCAACTGAAAGAACGTACTCACACAGACACATATTCTCTCGACGGCGACGTTGTGAAAAATGCATGAGTTTACACAAAACTTAGGTAGGCTTCAATACTTTGTATAGTGGGAAGAAGAAGACGTGAGAATTTGAATGTACAATTCATTAACTTTACTGTCAGTGAAATGATACAAAGCATTGCAATACACTTTTCTTAATTTAAATGTAGAGGAGCCCTTTGCCTAAGTTATGGTTTTTGTTTTTTAGAGTTTCTGTCAAATTTAAAATTTTGTAACATATGAATATAATATTCCAAATAAAGAGATAGAGTAGTCCACCTAATACCTACACTATGTAATTGGTTGCTTCCTCTGATACCTTTAAAAGTAACTAGACGAGGTACAAAAATCCACCGACAATTTTTGTATTGAGTTTTTACTGGAGGTAAGTTTACAAATCGGGGATTAACACCAAGATTTAGTATCTTTGGAAGTGCTGCATAAGAAAATCTCATTTTGGAATTTTCTTTCATGGGACATATTTTCTCTATTTGCTGTGCTGAAACATTCCGATTAAATATGAGATATTAACACGACAAATACAATATATATTTTGTCAATTTTCTATAAAACCATCTTCATTTTAAATGCATGTTTATAATTTGACATTGCTGCTAAAATTTGTTAACACAAAATTATAGGTTCATTTTTTTAATACAAAGCCTGTTATTAGGTGTTAGAACGTATACTTAATTCAGGTCCCACCCAGTGGCGGCTGGTGGGTTAAATTGGTGGTGCAAAAATGAAAAATAAAATACAGAGTAGTAATGACTCACCTATCTATACAGATTTTCTGCTGTACTCTCTTTAGACCTGGCGAATCTATCGATGACTTTTGCGTTGAAATCGCTGACCTTCATAACAAAATCTCTCTCAATTGAAAGCATTGCTAATGCTGACAATCGGTCCTGTTACATTGTGTTCCCAAGGAAAGTTTTTATTCTTTTTAAAGTTGAGAAACAGCATTCTGCTTCAGCGATAGACATTGGCATAGTTAACAGTATTCGGAGGAGTTTGACATATTCGCTGAATGTAGTACATAAATTGTTTTCTTTATTGAAGTCCATAAAGCACAAAGCGCCGGACATTCCACGAAATTCCTCTCGACTGTAAATTACAGTCAGTTCTCTACGAATTTTTGTTCCAATGATAAAAGGATAGAACCTTATTGTTTCTCTAAGCGAATCCTCTGGAAATGTCTTAGAAATTTTCTTGATGAAACAAAGTTGAGGCTACCAGATGCCCCGTGAAGCTAAATCTGTCCTTTGCTTCTCTAAGAATGTCACATACTTCAAGAGCTTCTCTTCTTTTCACAGCATGATCTTCTATTCTTCTCCTCTTAATTGCAGTTTCTTCGTGTTCCTCGATATCCACGCTATTTCTTACCTTTTGCACTTCCCTTTTAAATGCGTTTAGCTGGGCGATGGCGAACGTTGCATTGCAGTCTCGTTTCTGCAGCTGATTGTACAAAATGTCCACATGTGGCATGATCTTGTAGAAGAAAGACAGCCAGAATACAAAATTATAATCTTTCAAAGTGGCCATAAACCCAGAAGCCTGAACAAGTGTGGCGTAGCTGTTTAACAGAGCTCTCTTCTGAATAACCTCCATGCATTTAATTAAATTCTCCCTGTGTTCGAAAAGCAGAACACACAGAAGCTAAGCCTGAAGGTCACACTATAGCCGTTGCTAAGAGCAGGAGGAACTAGGTTTATAAACCTCCATTTAAGCAATGTATAAGAAGCCCCTTCCATCTCTCCACCTTCCCGCAACCCCTTCAGAGAGCCTACATTTGGGCGAAATCTTAGGTTAACTCTTCACTGCAAACCTGCGGCTCCTACAGCTAATCACTGTTTATTTCGACTTCTGCGGTCATGGGCAGCTACAGACGATAAGCGTAATTGAAACATGTTTGTATATAAAACAATGCAAACAAGTACAGCTTTAATGTGCAAAATGCACCTGTTGTATATTCAGAATTTGTGGGTGTAGCGCAAACCTGCAACCTTATGGAGGAACCGCCCCTGGTCCCACCTAAGTACCCAGTTAGTCCCATAATGTGTTTTGCTGGCGTGCGGTGTGTGCAAGCGCTTCAAGCGATATAATCCCGGCTTACAAGTCCTGAGTGTAGCTTGAGGAGTTCGGGTGAAAATATGCCATTTATATCGCATACATTTTTACTTTCTTTACACGTACACAGCAAATAGAACAATTCAACATATTCCTCCTAAATTTTTGTATTGAAAGTTGTGACATTCCTACAATATCTGGTTTACTGTTTGTACACATGATGGAACCTTTGTAGATAAACACCAAACCGTGTCCATGATAACTGCTGTTATGTTGTGAGTTACGGTCAACTTAGTGTCCATTCTGCTTTTCACCGCAGGGAAGAAAGTCTTGGTTTGTGCTCCATTCGTTGTTGTTTGCCACTCCTACCACAGATTCATACTCTTTTCTTAGGCTACTTTTCACTACTCTTCGGTATATGCTTGTATGCCAATTCCAGATCTGTACTTGATGCCCCTCTTTGGCTAAGTGATCCGCAAGTTCATTTCCTTCATTCCGAGATGGGCTTTGACCCATGTGAAATGCACCTTTCACTGCTGTTGTTGTACGCTTCGTAGTAATTCATTGATCAGATGTGTCAGTTTGTTCTGGTTGGTATTGTGTCTTAGTAGATTCATGGTTATTTTACTATCTGCATGTACTGCGACTACTTTGTCTTCCGAATTAATGTGGTCCAACTCCTTTATTATGCTCAGAGCCTGTAGTATGTCTTGATTATTTGAGCATCTCTTGTATATTTACATCTGAACTGATTAACTGGATTATTATCGAGATATATCGCTCTCCCTGCACCAACTCCTGCTTCGCTTTTGCTGCCGACTGTACAGACGAATATTTTATATTCCTCGTGTCGTTTCTTTTCTTCTATCTGCATAGTGTTGCCTGGATGGTACCATTCTCGTACTGCAGAACAGTTTCGGTTGATTCCTCTTTGTGTGCTGCTCTTCCTCGGATAATATTTTGATATTTTGCGATCTCTGCAAGTTCTATTTTTATTGGCACTGCAACGACATTTAAGGATTCTTGCGAGATCTTTCGTTGTATTAATACTTATTAGCCTTTGTACCCTTATGATTGATTATCCCAGCATTCTTCTGTGTGTTTAGTGCGTTAATCCAGGCTGCCACTCCATACGATAAAAGGGGCACGATAGCTCCCCTGTATATTATGTGCAACACATTGTATCGTAGGCCCCAGTTTATCTTAGCAGATCTAGATAGAGCATAAATAAGTTTTGTAGCTCTGTCGCATATATTCTCAATGTGTTTATTGAACTAGAACCTTTTGTCTATAATGATTCCAAGGTATTTCATGGAATTCCTCATTTCTATTTTGTTATTCTTGAGATAAATGTTTAAGATAGGTTGGACGTCATGGCTTCTTTCGTGTTACCAACATGATCTGTGTTTTCTTTTCATTGAATATGATCCTATTCTCCCGAACCCAAATTAATATCTTTCTCATCTCCATGTTAGCATTATTTTCAATTTTAAAGTTGTTAGTTCCTTTTATCAATACAATGACATAATCTGCAAGGCGATTAGTTTCGTACATTGTTTATATTCCAGTTTCAGCAGAGAATCATACTGCACACTCCAGAGCCCGGGTCCACAGCAGGGCCCTTTTTGGGCAGCCTCTGCTTATGCTTCTAGCTGCAGGTACACGAATCAGTTTCGATTAGACTCTGTCCCTATAAACTGGTCACGGCTTCTTTTATATACCCGCTCACTGCTCGAGAAATTACCGGTATTTTCTGTAACAAACAAGACGGCACTATAACCTTCCAGTTATCTATCTTTATCTGTTTCGGCTAGCCTTTTATCTTCGCGCTGTACTCTCTGTTCCTTTGTGCGTGCCGGCCGCGCATCGTCGCAACAATGGGTTTGCGACAGTATGTTGTTTGCTGTTAGGATTCCTTTCCTCTGGCGCAGGTAACTTTTGGTTAGGTTCTATAGGTTCTTAGGAAATTTAAATTCCTTTAATGCCTTAAGTATACCAGGCCACCAGGCACTATCGAAAGCCACATCCACGTCTAGGCTTATCAGTGCTACACTTTCACCTTTTCTAGGGACTCCTCTACATAGTTTTAACTGCCATAGCTGCATCTTCTGTGTTTGTGGCCTGAAGCCATATTGGTTGTTACTTAATATGTAGATCCTTAGAATATAAATTATGCATCATTCTATTTATAAGTAAATAGTTTCTCTAGTATGTAACAGTAGTTTTGGGTTATGTTTGGAGGAGGTATGAAAAGTTTATACATTTATAAAGGAGGATGATTATGTAAACTGATTTAGTCATTTAAATAAGTAAAAATATATGTCATTTTATGATTGGCCGTAGTAATAATTGTATGACGTAATGTTGTGACGTGGAATTAAATCGGCCAATCACAAGATTAAGATAGGAGTAACGATAGTTACGAAAAATCAATAATCTTGGTAGATATGTTTTGTAATCGTGAGTGTGATGAATAGTGGTGCAGGATCAAGAACTTTTATGTAATATTTGGAACTGTTTAAATATAACAATGTAAGAATTTATCGAAATGTTTGAAGTAACCTGCAAGCGACTGGGAAAGGAAGTTCAAGTAAAATGTAATCCAAATAATACAATTAAATAGTTACAAAATTTTACTTCTCCGAAACTTTATTCCGAACCACGCCTTGAAACCAAGATTCTCATGATTCTTATTTAATCAAACACAATCATCAAGAAACAACTCAAAATACAACGAATTAACCCTGTTATATCTGGCTTCTCGACGTGGGTCTTCGAAAAGTCAACGTGCATCCTATCTCAAACACAGAAATCCCGCACCAGATTGCGCCCGATCGTGTGACTAATGAAGACGGAGATAAATTAATTGCGGATAAAGAATTCCTGTCCCAAGTATATAAGTAGAAACATTTAATAAGCTTTTAGTGGGGTATTTGGAGACTCTTCCGCGTTCTTTTTTCTTCATGTTGCACTATTGGAATGATTCTTGCGCTCTTCCATTTCCTCGAGAAAATTCCCGTTGTTAAACACCCGTTGTATATATCTGTAATGTACAGTGGTAACAGTGTGAAGAGGTGGTGTAGTAAACCGCTTATGACTCCATCCTCTCCTGGGGCTTTGTCGTGGTTTGTATTTCTTATGAAGTCTCCAATTTCTTGTGAGAATAAAGGATCGTCTCCTGTAACAGGGAGATGAGCTATTTGATCTCGGATTGCTTTATGCCGTTCGCCATCATTGTATTCTCTATCTGTAGGCGTGAATTACTCCATTAGATGGTGTAGTGTGTCAGACAAGCATATTGTATGTACCATCGGATTTTCTAAGCGATGATAGTGCAAGAGGTTTCCTTATCTTCCCGGAGGCAAGCCTATATACCGCGTTCCATGGATTGCTTGTGCTGAGTCCAATGCTACGAGGGGCTTGATTTCAATTTACTGAGTCATATTCACGTGTGCGTGCGTGTGTTTCGGTGGATTTTCAATCATGGCTAGGATGTGGAGGAGGTTCAAGTCAAACATGTATTCGCTTTTGAATTTGCTCTCATATCCCTTTTGTACCTGCAACGAAATCCGCAATGAAACTATTTCCGCAAACATTTAAGAAGAACAAGCGTACTTCCTCAGATATCTTCCAACATTCCGGTCCCTCCAATTCATCTTAGTTCTCATTCCATTTTACACTTGATGTTGGTTTGCTGTTTCATGGTTCATGTGCCGCTGGAGTTTAGGTACACATGTAAATCCTCATTCTCCGGATCCTATGACCCCCTGACTCGGAGACGCCTCCGAGGCCCGACGGATGTGTAAGTCCTCGGGGGAGGGGGGTGGTGGATCCGGTTATACTGTTGCGCTGCTCGAACCGTTACCATGCATTTATCTTTGGCAGTAGAAACCTCTCAGATAACGCACTGATTATTCTTGTAAGAGTGAGAGGGGATCTGCCACCGCTTCCCGGCCCTGTGCTATGCATCAATGAACGAATCATTTCAGCCAATGGAATTCGCAGAAATCACAAATGAGAGATAGATGTTTATTCCACGAGGAGTAGTCAGCGCGTTATTTGAGAGGTATCTATTACCAAAAACATAAATCCATGGAAACAGTTTGAGCAGCGCGACTATACAAGCCGCCACTGAGGAGATCAAATATGTAACTTTTATACCGGCGCCGTTCTAGTTTATATGGCAATGTAAACAAAGCGGGAAAATGAATTAATCCGCCGGCTACTGTGACTGGAAGGAATAGTCACGGTATTTTATTCCTACGTGGCAAACATGTTCGCTATCAACGAATTTCTATACAAAGTTTTGCTTTGCCGTTTTCTATGTTTGAGTAACTTATGCGATAGCACTTTTACGTTAAGATTAAATGCAAAGATATGTGAACTGTGTAATATATTTTTACTTTTGTGAGTTAAAGGAGTGACTGAATGCTTACAACAATTACTTAAATATTTGATTTTTTTTTCACGTTTTTCTACCTCATTTATAAATCCAAACTTAAGAAATGTATCTTTCTGCGGAATAACAGTGCTAAATAACTACGGGTAGCAACTTTGGCGATGACTTGAAAGTTAAACTGGCATGCAACTGAAAAAAAAAAAACCTAACGTAATTAATTGGAATCTGAAAAGGGAGGAATTCCTTAAACGACTTCCATTTCCGAATTTTCTTTTGATAATTCCAGCGCCACAACTGTATATCTTTACGCTCAACAATTATAATTTTTGCGTTTCTATTCATAAATTCAAAATGTACGCCGCGAAGAATCATGCGGAAGCTCATTTCAAAGCTCGGCAAATCGGGATCATTGTTTACTGCTTGAAGCACTTTTATAATTGTGGTGGCTTGTTTCTCTCAAAGGAGCTACAAACCTTGCAACGAATAGCACATTTAACAAATTCATCACATTCACATTCCACAACTGGCTTCTCTCTTTTTCGATGTTTCCTTGGGGTTGAAAGTCGGCCGGTTTTCACAATCTCACTTCGAGAGTCATTAATACGCACTTGGCGCTGAAACATGAATCTATTCTGCTGTCAAATTAAGTTCTCAATTGCTAAAGTCGGACGCTTTTAGCACAAGTTGCAAAAAACGTTCAAATAATTTGTTTTTCACCCCTTTTTAACGATTTCCCTCTGTGATGTTTACATATTGCACGGAAGTAGTTTTACAACTTGTCTCTCACCTTCTTCTGCTTTTAAACTGCGGAAGCGCAGCGTGCACTCTCATTAGTGCATGCAAATTACGCTTACATATATCAAATAAAATACTAATTTATTACTATTTGACTGCTGAATTTATAATAATTGATTTTTTATATATTTCGCATTAGATTTAAAGTCTTTAAAATTAATACGCAAACTATATTTTTCATACGCAGAGAGATACAAGGCTAAACAGCCAATCATGTCGCACACGTGCATTTTTGTTTACATCACCATATAAACTAAGGACGGCGCCAATTTAGATATCCTATTCTCTGCTGTAGTCTATCCTCTCCCAGGCCACTCTTAGTAGGATCTTGCGTTAAGTTGGCGTTAAGTCTACCCGCTCGGACCTTGTCATAATCATAGCGTAATCTACCGCTAAGTATTTTACTCCTTTCACATGTTTCATTAGTAGTATGAGAGAAGTAAATGAAGAGCACCGTTATGTCGTGTGTTACTATGAAGTAAATACAGCACAAATATAGGTTAGGATACACTTTCCTGGCTATACTAGAGTAACTCGCCTATCAAATGAAATATCTTAAGTTTTTGAAGGGAGACCAATGTCATATTTTGTTCCTATGTCTCTGACGGGGCGTCTGCTGGGAAGAATGGGTGAAGTGATAGGAGACAATAGCAGAAGGTAGGGCCCCTAACAATGAGTAGACTACATTATCGTATCGAATTTAAAGTAGGCTTTTGTATGGCATGCGTTTAGACGCTAGGCAAATCAAGATAAAGCCACATGAATGTAACAATGTTTTTGTTTAACAATCCTGTTAGAGAAAGTCATGTGAACGCAGATAAAACAAACATTGTATGAGATACAGAAATTTATCGTGATGGTGCATACCCTCGAGACTACCCTGTCCCTTGAGGCGGTAAAGTAACTGCATTAAGTTCCCTTGTACCCAAGAAACAAGAGAGGATCGATTGGAGGCCGCTGTCGGTAGATCCGGGCCGTGGGGCGGAGGTCCCTCGTGTAAACAACGAGGACTATTTTAATCTCAGCCTCAATACACAGCAACCTGCGTCTGCGCTGAACCAACTTGTCTCAAGGTATTATTAAAGTGCAGGTATTCCTCAGACACTCCCACCGCACTTTCTTGGCAACATACCTTGTTAACTGCTTTTACTGAATAAATTATAATCACAGGACGAGAAGGCGAGCCTAGGGTTTACCTTCTTCTCTGCTTACTTATTCACCCGTAACCCCAAGACAGTAACTTCGAGGTTCAAGATACAAGGATCAGCCCTACATCCAGGGAGATCAGTTTTTCCCTTTTTGGAGTGCAACCAAATTCAACTAACTCAGCTGTCTTACATTTTACTTCGGAGAAGAAGTCTTGTACACCAACCAACATAAAAATATCGAAATTTCGCTGCTAATATATGCTTTAGAAAAATGTGTGTAAATGAGAGAGAACAAGAAAGTAAAGGCTGGCCCTGTAGCTCAGTCGGCAGAGCACCTGCCTGCCTTGCTAGGGGTCCTGGGTTCGATCCCCAACTGGGGTGGGGATTTTTCTCTGACCAAGATGATTCCCCAACTTCCCCAGAGTCTGGAAATATCAATGCGAGTGCGAATGTATGCGTGATCTAATGATTAAAACACAATGAATACGAGTTAACATTTTCGATATGTTCCAAAGGACAACTAGCGCCGATATGACCATTGCAGTTAAAGACGGGGTATAAATAAAAAAAAAAAAAACGCATGGTAAGAAACTTTCCATTTATGATAAACTTCTTCTAAGGATGCAATACTACGAATAAAACAAACATCCTTTCACCTCAAGTTAACCTTAAAGTGGAAACACTTTAATTATCTTTTCCTCAATTGAAGCTCTAATCATTTTGCTTAAACTGTACGTTTAGTAGATTTGCATAACAAAATGTGTACCTTAATTACACTAGTCAACAAATTTCAATCTTTGAACAAAATTAGGTCACTTCAACTAAATCGAACCTTCTAAATACGAAAATGACAATAAAAGTTCAGTAAGCTGTCAGCTTTTTGTGTAACAGAGCTGAGTTGGATTCTCACAAAAAAGTAGTTAGTATATGATTCTAATAACGTGATGAATATTCATTGAACACTACTCTTCTTGTACATAAAATGGTTTAGTTTTACATAGAAAATAACACAAAGCAAAATAGACTAACACCTCTGCTACAACTGGCCTACATTTCCATTATTTTAAATAAAATTCTTAATTTTAATTTAATTTTTAGAACTTGATTTATCTAAGTAACTTGAAAAGGGGGTCAAAAACAGAGCAAAATAGCATCTGAATTAAACAAAAACAAATATTATAACGTTAAACCACTGAAACATGTAGTTATACTAAAATATATCTTAAACACGAGTGTTACTTTTATCATTTAGAGCTTATTTCCTCCTTTTGTGGCCTGTGCCGCTTTCTCTAATTAAAAACCAGCAATAGTTGCCCATCATACTGGGATACCATCTACTCTGATACCTATATTCCATCTTCTAAATATCCTGGAATCTTTCACCGTGTTCGTCACTCACATCTCTTGGAGGAAAAAATCCAATTGTGAATGGAGAAAGTGAATTTTGAGGGACATCCTACATCCTAGCTTTTGGTAACTGTTCAGGAGTTCTTAAACTGTCCGCCGGTAATTTTCTGCTTTATTGTTTCCAAGGAATCCTTTCACTACTTCCTGAAAGGCTTTCCATGCAGCTACTTCATTAGTATTTTACATTTTTTTCGAAGTTTTCGTCTTTCAAAATTCTTCTGGAGGCCAACGTATATTCCCTTTTTTTACTTTAGCATCGCCGAGTTTTGGAAACTGGCTTCTGAGTTATGCAAAGGCTCCTCTATTTTTGTCCATAGCCTTAACGAAGTTCATTAGGCCTAATTGTATATGGAGAGGAGGTAGTATTACCTAATTTGGGTTTACTAATGGAACATACTTGACATTGTGCTGTCAGGTTGTATGACTTCCTCTTAGAGGTCACTCTTTTACAATGTAGCAGCAGTACTTTGTAGATCCCCCTTGTACTCTTAATAAAATAGCAATGTCCTACAAATCTCCACATATATGGCAGCTATACTTGCCGTAATTAATTGTACCCAATAGTTTTGACTGAACTAGGTTGTTATTCTTAAGCATGAACCCTAAATATTGAAGAAAAAAAGAAACACTTTGAAAGCTGTTTTAGGGAACATATAGGGCATTTGTAGGTCCATAGCTTACTCATATGAATTTTTTACAATGTTTACTGTTTTTAAATACATTACAATGATTTACAAGAAAATTGTGGGTATAGGAACATTTCTAGGCTCACATTCGTTAATTGCTCATAAAACTTGACCTAAAATGCCAACTTCAACCCATGTGGCAAAAACCTTGTTAAATGCTAAATCGTAATAAACGAAAGTATAGTTCCTGATAAAGCACATCACCTATGTCACATATAATTTTGTAGCATTAACCGTTTTTGTATATTCGGTTTCTGTTGTTTAGGAGTTTTAAATGCTTTTCTTTTTTAATTTACGTCCTTTAACTTTTTAAATAATATCCGACGATAAATAGAATGGGTGAAATTATGCTAAAATGACCCCAGGATCCATGGAGCTTAGTTACCCGACATTGGTCTTTAAGGATAAGGGACAACCCTGGAGAAACCTTATCCAGGTAACTCACCCTGACCGAAATTCGAACTCAGGACCTCTTGGACGTGTGGCAGACATGCTAGCGAGGCGGGCTCAAATGCTTTTACTGAGTAAAACGCTTCATGTGGCCTAAAACATAATTGCTGTGCACTCTCAGTATGAAATGTATGGATGGAGTTTTACCTACCATGTACATGGCATAGAAATAAAAAGAAATATTAAACATTCATACTAACACCAATGGCGATTTTAGAAATGGTCAATCACACAAAGAATGTTATTCAAAATAAATCGGTTTAGAAATGTGTGTAGTGTTTAACGCCCGCTTTTACTACATACGGCACCGCAGGCGATGACACTGGTGATACATGAGATGAAGATGGAGCACTGGTGGAATGGGATGGCGGGGGAAACCGGAGGTCCCGGTGAAAACCCGCCCCAACGCCGTGTTGTCCACCACAAATCTCACTTTGCGGTCGCCTGGGATAGAACCCGGGCCGCCTTGGTGAGAGCCAAGCGGTCTAACCACTGAGCCACGGCGCGGCCAATTGGTTTGGAGATGCACATGTGTTGTATAAGCCTATTTCTTAGGGTTTTCAACTATAATACAAAATTCCTTCTGAATGAAGGTGACTTTCCAGAAAATTCAAGACATTCGTTTTATCAAGTAAATATATTAAATACCTATATGACACAGTAATGAAATTGATTAACCAGTTTTAGGACAGCAGAAAATGTCGAAACATTTTTATATAAATATTAATGTGGTGTATTTTCTAAAACATTTGTGTGGCAACTTTGGGAGATGATGAACGTAAATACTTAGTTTGCTGTTTATTGAAGCTTTTGAGTTCTGCTGTGCACATTAACCGGCTGAAATACAGACGGACCACCAAGCGATGGACTTTAAGAAAATATGAGCAATAAAGTTAACATTTCCATATATGTATGTCGATTAATAAATTGATATTGTTGCAAAATATATGTGTAGTGCATTACGAGGGGTTAATTAATTATCCCCCGGTAGTTTTATGCTAGAGTGATGAAAATTCTTCACTATCATCATTGATTGAACCCTCGGGACATAATGTTGGTAGTTTCAGTGATTTGAGTCCTTGTTTTATAGTAAGTGCCAGAAGTGACTGTGTAAGAGGGAGAAAATTGAGGTTGGTAGTGTGATCAAGTTCCTGCATTTGAAGGACAAAACTGCCCGGGAAATCCATGATAAGAAGAGGTCTGTTTATGGAAATGATTGCCAATTATATGACTTTATAGTGAGGCGGAAAAGGAAAGTTCAATCTGGTCACATGTCCCTGACAGATGAGCCAAGAGCTGGTAGACCGTCAATGACAGACGATGCTGTCACAGTGAAGAAAGTGGAGGGTTTAATACTGAAAGACAGACGAGCAACCATCCAAATGATCATGAATGAGGCACATCTTAGTTATGGTAGTGTGTGCAAAATTATTCATGACGAACTGCACATGTCTAAGGTGTCTGCGCGGTGGGTTCCACGTTTGCTAACCCCTTTCCAAAAGCAAACACGGCGTGACCTTTCAAGACAGATGTTGATGCTGTTGGAACAGGATGAAGATGATTTTTTGATCGTCTGGTAGCCATGGACGAATCCTGGATCTATCACTATGATCCAGAGAAAAAACCATGAGCATGGAATGGAAACATGCCCATTCCCCCCTCCCAAAAAGGCAAAGGTGCGAAAGTCAGCTGGGAAGATCATGCTTTTAGTTTCCTGGGACTGTCATGGAATCATCCTTACAGATTATCTTGCCAAGGGTCAAGCCATCACTGGCAGATACTACTGCAATCTTCTGAACAAGTTACGAGCAGCTCTGATTAAGAAAAGACGCGGTATGCTCTCCAAAGTTGTTCGTCTTCTGGCCAACAATGCACCAGCTCATTCATCTCAAGTTGCAGTTGACAAAACAAGCGAATGTGGCTTTGAGACCTTACAGCATCCGCTTTATTGGCCAATCTCGCACCAAGTGACGTTTCCTTGTTCCCGGAAATGAAGAATCCGTTACGTGGTCGACGATTTTGGAACACAAATGACGTCATTAATGCAGTGGAAGATGGTTTAAGGCGAATTCTGCAGACAGTATAATCAAGGTATTCGGAAAGTCAAGGAAAGCCGGGAAAGTTGCGAAAATCTGGATGGTCACTACTTAGAGAAGAACTAACAAGCACATATCAACACAAACTCTCTATCACATTTTTAAAGGGTGACAATTAAAACTTTACGACACCACTCGTACATCACGTCATTACTATGTTGGTGCTTGTTACTGAGCGCATGCGCAGTACAATTCATTTCCAAAGTGTCATAAAAATAAGCGGTGGGTGGGTTGCAGACTTTCAAGGCAATCACATGTACAGTGTTTACGGTCTCAAGTGCATTTTCATTCTTTAAACCAGCTTTCTTCCGCATTTACTTTATTGGATAGTAGATCCCGCTTTTACCCATCTTCCTGCTAATGGGGAAACAGCGAGGATGTGTACAAGTAAAAAAGCGAGAGCCAAAATTGGTACTTGAGATCTTTGTTCGCCCTCTACTCCTTTTTACCATTTTGCCATTTCACCTATCCTAATCTACATTTTTCTCTTAATTGTTCTCAGCAATTTCTTTTAAGCTTTCCCTAAATAATTCCCTATATTTCTTCTGTTCTTTTCCCCTTTTACTGAAATTTTTCTAATTACTACTTCGCCTCCCCCCTCAAATTGTCCCATTTACGTAGCCAAGCCTGCTCTCTCCATGTCTTTGTTTGACTACAATATAATATACAATGAAAGTCCGCATTCTCTTCTCCACACAGTGGATATTTATCAAGCTCCCTCTCTTGACCTATACCTTTTAAGTTTCTCACTCTTATTCTCGCCCAAGCAAAACCTTCTCGCCCTAACTTATTACATATGTCAATATATCCTTCCCTCCCCCAGGTTGATTTTATTTCTCTATATAACCCCAGAGAGCTTTAGTCACTTGTGCTGACAAAAATGTCTTGTCTATCAATATCCTCTAATCTTAACTTCTTTCCAAAAGCCCCATACTCTGCATTTATCCAAGAATAACCCATACCTATCTGCTTCAACGCGTCAAAATACAGTAAGACAGGCTAAGTTTTAGGTTAACACCCACCTCTAGCCAATTGGAGCTGAGAACAACAAGGCTGACATTGAACCATTGGCCTTAGCCTATCAGTTCTTCAGTGTTACATGATGAAAGAATTGGTTTTTATGTTTTAAAACGGGAGAAAACATATAAAGAGGATGGACAAGGACAGGTTCCTAAGAATATGAACGACTACGTTACAACTGGTAAAAGATAAAAGGTTAACTTAAAATTCGATACCTAACAGTAGAAAGGTGCTGCTAAGTGTCAGTCATTTACAAAGTGCTAAGTGCTTTCAAAGGTACAGGATATACATTCCTGTATACATACATTGAGATTTTCAAGTGGTTAGAAATGCCACTACCAGATGGCGATGATGCTAAGTTCACTTATGATTTAAGAATGGTACAATGTACTGTTTAATTGTTTGTGGTTTTCTTTGTTGCCGTGATAAATTTATGCATACATTCTCATTCTCTCCTGATTTTTAGATTATTGCTCTTATTATAAGGTTTTCATACAATATTGCACAATATTATGTGATATACAATCATATAACGGTGTCATGTAATTAAATACTCATATGTAAAGGTTATATTTAAACCGTTTTGTACAAATGTGATGTGTATATTTTAGGTTATGGTGGATGAAAACCACATGGGTAGCAGACGAAGGAAGAATGGTAGTCGGACATCAAGAGCTTAACAGAAAATATTAAAGACTAAAGGTTTAGTTGGTGAAACACACAGAAAAAGTCTATGCCAGCTATAATCCTGCCTTACTGCTGGTAAGGTTTTAAGCCCATCACCGGCTGTGACATCTAAATAATATATGACTTGTTTAATGTGTACATATCTCCAGTGTCCTCTACAGAAAATGTTTTTATTGTTATTTCTTTTAGGTGCAATGCAAATGTAAATTAAGGTGCAGTGAGCTGATGACGCCTGCATTGAAAATAGATTTGTTTTTTAAATTCAAGCAAGAGTACTCAACATACGGAACACAGGGTTATTGTTAGTGGGCACAGCTTCCTTTCCTGTAGCCCTGAGTTTGCCTTGATAGAGAGAAGAAGGTCAGTGATGAAGGCATTTTAACCCAGTGATTTTTGCAAAAGGTTGATGAAGCAAAGGTTGTTAAACCTTTTAAAGCAATTACCATGAATAGTACAAATTTGTTTAACATTCAAGATGTGGCAGATGAGATAATTTCCACCAAAGATCTGAACATTTATAAAGCTGGCAGCATCACATACAATTCATCAGACGTAGACAGTGTATCATGGAGATAGAAAGGGTTCATAAGGCGAAAATCCTCAAAAAAAGGGAAACATGCAAGAAACCTTGGAACATATGGAAAAAAAGAAGAATTTAAAGGCCATGATCCATTACTGGAAAGTAGTGAGCACAAAGAATGTTATATGCAGGTCTGTGGGGGATGACTGAGAAAAAAAGCTCCTAGAATAGCTTGACGACACTTTGCAACTTTTATAAAAGTCTGTGTGAATTGCTTTCAGCACCAAACAATTCCAACTGTCATGAAACTGGCCATAATGTATGATAAACTGAGTTGGAAAAGTTAGAGGAATAACTAAAACACTGCACTACAGACAGTGTTTTGTTTGTTATAACCTCTGTTCATAAATTTAGCACTTGGCACCTTTCTACTGTTAAATGTCCAATTGCAGGTGAATGGATATTACTTTGCTTATTATAGCGTTTTCAGCAATCCATTATGAGTACTGAATTTCTCATGTCTATTCTGTATCTATGTCTGTATGATTCACGTTTCCTGCTTCAAATTTTCCAAGAAATACTGAATATGATCGTCTTCTTATTATTTATTCTTTGACTTCATATCGTCTTTTCAAACTGTTCTTCGAATCTTTAATAACGCACTCTCCACGTTCGTATCGATGGCGTTTTCATATCGTTTTGCGTCACAGCATCAAACAATTGACTCAGTGCCGTCGAAATTGTATTGGCAAAATTGGTTACCGGAAATCCGGGTAAGATGCGTAAGTTCATTAACTCTTTTCATTAATACTTTACTCAACACAACAAAGCGTACATGGCACAACAATTTTGTGCAGTGTATCTACGTGTGTGAAATGTATAGACATTTCTGAGCCTCTGTGAAATGATGATACGGTATCTGCCCTACAGTCAAGAGGTTCTGATTGCGAATCTGGGCCAGGATGAGTTATATAAAGAAGGTTTTCTTTCCGTAGTTTTTCCTTATCCTAAAATATGAAAGTCGGTTATAGAAACTGGGCTCATTTGAGCATAATTTCATTCATTGTCCGATGTGACCTATGTTGAAGGATGTAAATTTAAAAAAAATTACGATGTTTATTTGGAATTCGATATTGTTAGAGCCATTTTTGAGAAAATAAAAAATAATAATGAATATTTTCATGTTGAGGTTAGTTTGGGATAGGAGATTTTCTTAAGCGTCTTTGTGCCTCTTCCTTGAAAGATTTTAAATATAAATCCAAAGTTTCCTTGGCAGTTTTTTTAAATTATGGTGCCTACGTACACAAAAACCTCGGTATCTAATTTTGAATTGGAATGCAATACTTTCACTGCTTACCTACACAGGTAAGGAGCGAATTCCTTTGACATGCCATATTTTTAATGAAGCCTATAATCTTTCAAGTATGTAAAAACATATACACATGTATATATACATATATTGTTAAGTAAGGATTTTTTTTGCTACTTCTACATTTGGAAGATCAATGCTTATTTTCAATCCAGTGGTCCCAGTTCGATTCTCAACCGGGTTAAATCCTTCCACATCCTTCTCAAAGTCTGAAAACATGCGGAAGTAGATATGCCTGTGTTTGAGGATGAACGTGATTAAAACTCAATGCTAATAACCTACAGAAGATGAGTTAGTTTACAAGTCAAAGGCTCTTATGACAACTGGAGCTAAATTGAACAATACAAATGAAATAAACTAGGTAATAATAAAAATCTGATGCATTACATTTATATGACCTTCACTTTTTTAATAAACTGTCTAAAAGGCTTAATTTTACTTCATGTTAATCGTAACAAAAGCAAATTTCTCTGAAAACAATGAATGCACAGTTTTTATCCCAAACCACTATGGCTACATATCTACACTGACGGTTTCAAATTGAATAACGAAGATGGAGCAGGAGCTGGAATATGCCCAAAATTATTGAGCTATTATATAGCTCTGGGAAAAAGCTCTACACAGATTTATTTGATGCAATAATTCTCCCCCTGCCTCTAATGTGTTAGAAATAAAAAAGACGATAAAAAAACTAACAAAGATATCCAGCTCTAATGGATACCTTGTTATTGTGAGATATATGGGAATGAAGTTGCGAATCGCCTAGCCAAAAAAGAACCAGAATCTTGCAAAAGCCAATCAAACCGTACCTTACCACCCAGCAAAAATTGTAAATAAAAGAAACTTTCAAAAAGAACTGAAGCAGTATTATGAAGCTCAAAGTATTGATAAATCTTGGGCAGCATTACTACAGAACAAAAGACTAATACCTGACATGACCTTTTGGTTGCGCACTTTCATAAATTTGGTATCCTCAACTCCCCAAATTGTGTATTGTGCCGGGACGAGAGTTCCATAATGAACATGGAAAATCTCCCTATTTTATGGCTCTCAAGATGTTACCTCTGGCTCACTAATGGAACTACTCGTATATTGGAAGCAAGAAAGAAAATGTAATATACCCAATGGAATATATATGAAGCCAATAACAAGGAATAACTCGGAAATGATTGCCTCTACAGACATCTCTTATTTGACATACATTCTGTGCATTAAACATCTCTCTATGGTTTATGAAGTAAGATACTGTCTCTTTCTTATGGTTTATCTGTTATGTAATTTTTTTTAAATGAAAAAGACTTCAAAGGCAGTCCCATCCCTCTCTCCCCCAAAAAAGACAGGATATACATTTCATTTGTAATAAAAATATCTTAAGCATATGGCATTTTAATCGAAGTAATTTAAGATTAATTTTTGAGAAGATAAATCTTTTCGAATACAAAATTTCTGTACAAAGCATAGTTCGAAGTTGGGTACCTTCTTGAAAATCTTGTTTGGCACTTCCGGAAAATGCTGAACTTAGTTATATAGTTTAATTTTAACCCAAATATTGTTTTTAATTACGCTGTTCTCTCCCTCTCCTTCCCTCCCTCTCTTTCACACACATATTAGGATTCAGGGAATATCAAATGAGTAATTCCCAAAAAATGTCGGCATTGAATTAGGAATATCTCCTATTACGTAGTAGAGAAACTAATACTATCTTAACTCTTAACGAATTACCAATTATACACATTTGATTGATAATGAAGAGGACTCCACAAAATTTAAAACATATTTTAATCAAAATACGTCCATTTTTGAGGGGGAAAAATGATAATTTTCATGTATAGGGTAATGGGGTTTGGAGATGTTTTAAAAATCTTCATATGGCATCTTTGTAAAATGGTGATTTAAACAACAAGTTTCTGATTGAACTAATTTTTCGGTTTTGAGTTACGCTGTTTACAAATATAAAATAAATATTTTGTTTGTTATGGACGCTGTCAATTGCTAGGATTATACAGCGTCTTCGGTGCGCTGGATTTTTTTTTCTAAAGGAGTTGCTGACGTGCCAGTTTATCTACTGATATGGGGAGCTTCTTTTAAAGACATTTTTAAAAAGCTCGTACTACGCCGGGTTTGAATCCACGACCTTGTAATTAGTAGGCCAGCGCCTAGCTCAGCCACCACGCGCACAAAACTGCTTGTTTTTATTTAACAGACCTCTAAACATGTACTTACATTGAAATGCGGTGGAAGGCAGTGGTACAGAAAGCAAAAAGAGAAAGAATGAAAGCATAACAAATACCTACGGGTTAAGTAAGATCTTGGTGAACACCTTTCAAAACAAGTTGAGTGGAGATGTTGCCATAGTAACCTTCTCACTTTAGTGCTCCATGCTCTGACTGAGAACAAAAACGCATCGTAGTCCCAACTACAAGAGTGGGAGTGATGCCAGAAAGTCTGCCACTGGTTGCTAAGACAACGGATGCCAGAGTTTAGGGAAGACTTCCGGCTAAAAACGCGCATTACGTGCTCCTTGTGGGCGAGTTATGGATTTCTTTATCAGTGGCGGCTCCTTCTCTTATCTTCACTTTTATAGCCACAAAACCCTAACGAAGCTATCGCACAATTCTTTCGATGGATCAATAAAACAGTTTCGTTTTATAAGAAGACTGACATCACTACTAGGGTGTTTACAGCAGTAAAGTAAAGGCAGCTCATGTCACGTGGAGAGTATATCTGGGTCTCTGATTGGCTGAGGTTAACAACACTTCTACCGCAGGTTGCATCCTTCACTTATTGACTGGAACAAAGTTCTTTGTTTATCTCTTAGCCATTGAAACAACTCGGAACGTTCATTGCGATTAAAGACTATTACAATAGCCTTTGTAACAATAATTGGTACAAGAGTACAGAAAGCTATGTGAGTGCATGACAGACTTTTACACCATCTTTTTCATCTTGAATGAGATTGAACCTTTGGGAATAGTTCTAATACATATTTCGTTGTGGGTATACAGCGATTGAAGACATAGAATTGTTAGTAATATGTTTAAATGTAGTAGAAATGGTCTTGAAATTCCAGAACCAATAAGAACGGTTATCCCCGAAATTGCTGACCCACAATAAGTTATTTTAAACAAATTATACTTTGTTAGCAAGTTTTTATTTTCAATTTGCTTCCTCCAACGTTATGTGATATTGGACGATGACGTGTTATTAATTCTTAATTAAAGTTTAATTGCCAATTAATATAATATGGTTTGGTGAAGATGTTTTAAATGATGCTCAAATGAATCCAGGGTCCGTAGAATTTAGAGCTACCTGAAATTATCTTTCGGGAAAATGGAAAACCCCGGAAGAAACCTTGTCCGGGTAACTCATCCCGACCGAGATTCGAACTCGGGAGCTCTTGAACGTGAGGCAGACACACTACCATCTACGCTACACAGGCAGGCCCAGTATGCTTGCACCGCCAATATTTCCGAAATGGATAGTGCTATTGATGTGTGGTTTTGACAGCATTCATTGATAGTTAAGGGCCTCATAGTTTTGGCCTATAAATAGATTTTAATAACACTTAGAAGGTGTGTTTTGGAGCAAAAATACACTTTTTAAAACGGAACAATGCCTAATAACATCGAAAAATTAACAATACGTAAAAGAGAATGTTAATGTTATTGTTACCCAATCGGCAAACTTGCGGTCGGTTACGCGAGGGGAAGGGCGGTGGAGGGGGGCGTGTGGCATCGGTACCGCCTGCGGAGGCGTGACAGAGTGGAGGGAGGGGAAACCACAGGGGTGGCTGGAACTTCGTTTCCCCCTCCTCCTGTCGCCTGAAAGAACGCGAAACCTCCAGAATATTTCTCCCCTCCATAGTAAAGAATTCTCTAGAAACATTTAGCCTCCTATAAATAGAGGGACGATGCGACCGAGAGTTCAGTTCAGTTCAGTTCTTGGTGAGCAGCGTGAGGAGCGCTCAGTGAGGGAACGGACTGTGTACGTGTATCGGAGGATTGTACGTAACTGTGTGCAGTGGACCTGTGACAGAGGAACTGGTGAATTGTAATTGTGTGCGTTAGGTAATTCTGTGTAACCGGCAAGTGTTCCGATTGCAATTAGGTGGAAATAAAGAACATTTTTGAGTGGTGCAATTGGACTTTTCATTTCACGACCCCACAAAGTCACACTATTTTCCGCAGGATTCTAGAGTCAGTAGTTCACGAGGTATCTTATTTTGAAAGCTTTACACACCGATACTTGTATAGTCGCGCTGGTGGAACGGTTGCCATGGATTTATCCTTGTTAAAGAAACCTCTCAGACAACGCACTGATTATTCTTGTAACAGTGAGAGAGGTACCGACGCGCCCCTAGTTCGTGTGCTAAGCACCAATGAACGCATCACTTAAACCAATTGAATTCACAGAAATCACAAATGACAGATATATGTTCACTCCACGTGGAGTAATCAGTGCGTTATCTGAGAGGTATCTATTACCAAAGATAAATCCATGGTAACCGTTCGAAGAGTGTGACCTTACTACCTGTGGTAGCGCAAACTAAAGAAAACTAAAAGGGAGTCCATTGCCTCTTTGGAACCTGATATGCAATTAAAAATTTAACCTTCAAAGTTTGTGTTTAAAATGACCACTTGCAGCTTCAATACAAGCTTCCAGTCTCCTGTGGAACACTGCTGCACACGTTCTAGCATTTCAGAGGAAATTTCAGAGCATGCAGCAGTAATACGTCGTTTCATATCATCTGGTGTAGTTGGTATGCACATGAACACGGTGTCTTTCAGTTTTCTCCATAGAAAAAAGTCTAACGGGGTGAAATCCGGTGAACGGGCCGGCCAAGATACAGGTCCTCTTCGTCCAATCCATCGATTTGGAAACATCCGTGAAGACCAGCTGCCCGCCTCAGTAGCCTGGTGGTAGCATGTCTGCCTCACGTTCAAGAGCTCCCGAGTTCGAATCTCGGTCAGAGTGACTTACTTGGATAAAGTTTTTCCGGGGTTTTCCCTTATCCTGAAAGACGAATGTCGGGTAACTCTAAGCTCTATGGACCTTGGGCTCATTTGAGCATCATTTCATCCATTCCATTCATCGTCCGATATGACTTAACGTTGGAGGACGTAAATTATAAACAAATCACAAATCAAATCCGTGAAGACTAGCTGTAGTAATTCGTGCACTATGGGCTGGACAGGTTCCTCCTAGTCTACAGAGGGACGTCTTCTAGCATCTGTGGTAGATGGTCTGTTAGGAGGCTGAGATACTTGTGCGAGTTTAGTGTTCCTTCTATGTAAAGTCTGTCTACTCAACGCAAGTGCACGGCGGCCGCTTTCTTTGAGGAACCCTCATAATCGTTTTACAACATGGACCCCCCTCCTGACGGTCCTTTCTACAAAGTTGAAACATTTTAACATCACCGTCTTGCACCTAATGAAACAGAACAACAGGAAGTTGGAACTTTGGCAACTGAGACTAGAGACGGAGTAGAGACGGAGTAGACATGCAACTGTCATTTTCAGAAAACCGGGGTTGCTATTGGTCCCCAACGTCAGTGTTCCATTTCTGAAGTGTGGAGATAGATTTATGACGGTCATTAGTGGGCGGAAAGGTCAGGTCCTTTGAGGTCCCTTTGAGTGGGAACTGCACACACGTTAAAAAAAACAGACTTTATCAAGGACCTATGAGCTGATGGTTCACTATCCCACAACACACGTTTAAACTCCATGGATGCTGACGTTCCACCTGTAAAGCCAACGAGGATTGTCAACAGACCAACAGTGCATGTTTCTGCGGATTACCTGGCCATGATTAGTAAACGTTTCTTCATCACTAAACAAAGTACATGATGGATCTGGAGTATCATGTCTTAATGTCCATGTACAAAAGCTAAAATGTTACTCAAAATCGTTTCCATGCAACTGTTGACGGAGAGAGATGTGATAGGGATGGAACCTATGTCGATGGAGCATGCGAGGTATGCTTCATCTTCATTCCTCTTCCTACGAATGTGTGGGATTTAATCTACGGTTCTACTGCAACAGCCGCCAAAACATTCATTTCTCCTACATCTCCATTCACTTGTTTGCTTATGTTACTATATGCGCGCGATCAGAAGAGCGATCGGGTTCCAAGTATTCGTTCAGTAAGTTTCGTTTAACTCCGTAAACATAGATGACAACTTTGAAATTTGAAATGCGCTATACACTGACATCTAGTGGCTAATACACTAAGCTTTATCATTTCCGCCATTTTCGTTTTGATCAATTTCGAGGTTAACTAGCTAACCAGTTTACAACAAGCGTATGTTAGAATTAGAATTTTAGTTCGTCCTTGGCAACATATACAAGTTATGAGACACGTCAAAATTGATAAATACAGTATATACATAAAGTCAAATTGATTACATACAATGTACACAGTAAGCAGCTTTTCTATGGTTTTATGTGGTATTTGCATAGATTAATTTACTAAAAGAAATGTTACAGGTTTGTGAATGTACTTATCTCCCAGTGCTCATTTACATGGTTATAGTTCTTAAAATTCATTAACCGTATAAAAACAATGTGCATGCAGAAATTTCTTAAACTTATTCTTAAAGTGTTTTAATGATGCAATTGTTTAAATGAATTTGGAAATTTATTATATAACATTATCCCTTTGTAGTTAAAGCTTCCTTCATATAGGCTCGTTTGGTGCGTTCTAATTGTCAGTTTATCCTTGTTACGAGTGTGATGGTAATATAATCAGCATTTATTTGAAAATGGCTTATATTTGTGTGGACATTTGTGGATGCTGTGGCTCTCGAAAGGGGACACATCATTATTCGTCTACTTCCGTATAACTGTGATCTGAGTGCAATTGAGCTGGTGTGGGCAAAACTAAGGAATGTTTTCAGAGGATGCAACGTTACTTGTGATATCTTCACTTATCTTACACGCTATTTTGCTGAACTGTGTTTTTCAAGGTTGACCACACTGCAGAAACAAAAAAGCGTTAGCTCTCGTTTCTTCCCCTCTGCCCACACCACGCCGTAAATCCAGCGCTCAACTTATCTTGCGCGTACTGTACGTTATCTTGCTGTTTCACTACCACTTTCACGTAACTGGTTGAAGAGTTTGATGAAAAATTGCCCAGATGGTTGATGTCTTGGGATATCTTTTCGTATATACCATGCAAGTACACCATGAGCATGTCGGCTTTGTCTGCATCTTCATTTACAACCTACTTGAACTATCACTAACTGAGTAGAACTTCGCAATGCACAAATGAACCGCAAACCCATATAAATAACCATAACAACATCGTATCTAGCGACTAAACCGGTTGATTGGAACACACAATAATTGTTGGTGTGTAAAAGTTTCAAAATAAGATATCTCGTAAATTACTGGCACTAGAATCCTACGGAAAACACCATTAACATTAACACTTTTGATTTGTTGATGTAATTGGGCATTGTTCATTTAAAAATTGTAAGTTTGCTCCAAAAATACACATTGTAAGTGTTATTAAAACCTATTTAATAGGCCAAAACTACGAGCTCCTGACTACCAAAAAAGCAGCGAAAGCAGCACATCAATAGCACTTTCCACTTCTGAAATATTGGCGATGCAATTTTTTGTGGTTCATCCTACATATACAATATATACCTCTTTTTGTAAAAATAAAGTATAAAGAGAAAGCTGCCTTACCACATAAGGGATAATTTGGTTTGGGAGATGATTTTACAGAAACCTTTCGTGTTGTATCAAGTTTAGTGCTTAACTGACATTTCGTTTAGAAGTTAAGGTGTTAGAAACACATAGAGGAGTCAAGAGAGAACGTAAGCTTTCACGGCCGGAGTCTATATTACAATTAATTGTTTCTGGGCTGTTTTGCCCTGGTCTTTTGGCGTAAGAACGTCCAAACGTTTCATCCACAACTGCGATAGACATCCTCAGTGGTGCGGTCGAAGTTTCCTTGGAGAGAGTATCGCTGCGTCTGAAACCTTTGGACGTTCTTACGCCAACAGACCAGGGCAAAACAGCCCGGAAACAATTAATTGTTACATAGAGGAGTTTCTGTGACAATGTTTTGAAGGTGAAAAATATGCATTTTAGATGAAATTTATGCTGAGGTTGAGATGAGATACAATAGTTTTTCCTGCTCGCCATGTATAAATAATGAAATAAAGCCACTTCCCACAGTGATTCAGTGGCATATCTTCCAGTAACTCCTGCAGAGTTCCCCATTTATGCGCTGGTTTATGTTTCCGTCAAAAAAAAAAAAAAAAAAAAAAAAACGTAGTCCAGTTATGCTATACCAGACCATAAGTTTTGGAGCACCATGGCCATTTTATTTTCTCTTGCATTTTGGGATTTCTCTGGAAGAATATCGTGCATTTTGTGTATGAGCGTACCCATCCATAATAAATAGGCATTCGTCACTGAACATGGCATGCTAAAGGAGGAATCGATCATCACGCAAACATTTCGTGATCCACTTGCAAAGTGTTTGGGTCTTGAGTGGCTGTAATTTGTAGGGGTGAAAACGTGTTGATTTTAGTATTCTGCATACAGATTCTCTGCTGATAACACCTTCACGACCCAAACAGCTCACTGATTGATTGTCATCTTAGCAGTCACATTTATTGTATTCTCTTGGTTGATAGCGGATCTGCGACCCTTCTTGTCTAGTACACTAAAAGTTGTATTGACTTTATGCTAATTTGGCGACATTCCGGTAGGATGGTTTTGGAATATCTGGATGAAACTCATCTGCAGCTTCTCTTGTTTTATGGTTGTCCCCACAGAGAAGCTGTTAAGGACTCAACATCATATTTCTTCAGTTCTGAATAAATATTAATTTCTGTACTGGAAACAGTCCGTTTTAATTCATTCCCAACGCAATAGCTTCAAACGAGCTAAACAAAACACGAAGTTATTATTGTGTATTGTTGCATAAATGCATGTCCAGCTTCGAAACCTTTTAATATAGAGAAACTAATTTATAAAAACGTGAAAGATAAGGGTTGGGGAATTTTAAGGGTGTTAAAAGGAAATAAGTGAATAAATAAAGGATAAATAATGATAAATAAGTAAATAATGTCAACATTGTACAAAAGTGTAGTTTAGAATATTTTTTTTTCCATTTCTCACCTGACTTTTGTGTTATAAGTTTGAAAGAAGAGAAAAGGTTAAATTAACAATACCAGAACCAGGGGAAATCATGGCTCAAATTGAGCCATCAGAAACATTTTTAGAGAATATATGCAGGAAATACTGAAGTGAATTAATTAGCTAATAGGGATGTTTATGGCCCAGGTTATCTGGGCTTATTAGCTTTTCAGAAACCATTCAAACCCAAATATTAAAATAAACAATAAATGTATTGGATGCGCAGGAACAAGCGTTCATTTCTCAATTAAACGTCGTAAAATTTCTTTTTCTATGAAATTATAAGTTGTAGAGAACACATATGATAATTTGTTACTTTGTGTGAGTATCCTAGATGTCCGTTAGGAGGTCACTCTTTTACCCATCACAACAACCTGACCCACACTCTTGAGCAAAATAAACACGCATTACCTGAGTGTGCCCGCCTTGGTAGCGTGGTGGTAACATGTCTGCCTTACGTTCAAGAGGTCCCGAGTTCGAATCTCGGTCAGGGCGAGTTACCTGGATAAGGTTTGTTCCGGGGTTTTCCCTTATCCTGTAAGACAAATGTCGGGTATCTCTAAGCTTCATGGACCCCGAACTCATTTGAGCATCATTTCATTCATTCCATTCATCGTGCGATATGACTTAACATTGGAGGACGTAAAATTACAAAAAAAAAAAAAAAAAAAAAAAAAAAAAAAAAAAAAAAAAAAAAACTGAGTGTACCACGCTACTAACCAACCTGAAAATATATTAACTCTTCAAATGAAGTAATATTGATGTAATGTTATTCATAAATTGTCCTAGATTAGCAGCTGTATCCCTAACATGGAGTATAAACATACTTATTGCGGTTTTTAGCTGAGTACTGCAGTTTCTAACTCAGTTCTTTTTTAATTTGTTAATGTTAATATACTTTATTAAAATTTAATTTGATGTATACTTCAGAAGTAATGTATGACGTGGCGTATAAAATGGGACTTTTTGAAAATGTATAAAAGAACATAAACATTATAAATATGTATGTAGTTCCTCAGAACCTATAAAAGACAGAATAAGTTACACTGAAACGAGACTAATATGATAGTATTATATGCCAGCTGCCACATACTTATATTTGTAATACTCTTTAAAAATTGTGATGTTTATTGATATTAGGTTTCCAATTATTTGTTTAAGCTTTTATTGTGCGCCAGTATCACAGTAAATACTACATTACCTATTAAAGGGTTTGGAAGCGTTCCTGTGGAATAAGAAAGAAACTAAATAGTTGAAATGACTCTCAGTAAAAATGGTGAGAAGAGAAATTGCTCCTTTTTGTAGCGGGGGAGGAATGCTCTCTAGAATACCTGGGAAAGGGTAAGAATTGGACACACAAATTTAACTCACTCTTGCCTATTTTTTATAGAACAGCCACCTGGGGTTGCAATATACAAATGTCTTGTAACAGCAGCACATATAGTAACACTACAGCAGATAGAAACCACTTCAAAGTAGCAAATCATATATCCATGATATTTCATTGTCATAACTATTTTGACTTCACTACTCTAGTAGTTGTGGTTACTTATACCCTTTGTTATTTAACGGAACATAATTCGTTAGTCATTATAACCATACAGTTCTTCTTAAACTTCCCTAGTTATACCAATATCGTGGTCACTTTCTTCTCGGGCAACAAGCCAGTTGAAAAGACGACTAGATATCGACGTTTCGGGAGTGTGCATCGCTCCCATCATCAGGATATTTATTAAATGTTGTAAACGCAAATGAAATACTGGATATAACACCAATATAAACAAAGACAAAACACTATCAAAATTCGCATTACTGAACAAATAACTGTTTTCAGTAAATTAAATGCCAGGTCAGGAGATGGCGTGAGTATAGAAAATAGTATCAAAGGAACGTAATTACTTAACTTGATTATCAAGCTGTATTGATCTTTGCTTCTTAATTCGACGGATTTCCATTTTAAGGCTGGTTTCCAAGAGGAGCTGAACTGAAATCCAACATCACGATTAAGCGTTCTAAATCGCCAAAGCCTCCTTAATTCTCCGCTCCCAGTAACTGTTGCATATTGCCAAGATGGTCGTCTCCAGAAAAGTTGGCTCTGTGGTCGTTATCAAAACAATGCTCTGCCAGCCCAGACTTCTCAGGTTGCATTAAACGAATGCTCCGCTCATGTTCGATTATTCTAGTAGCATTCCCAGTGAATGTGGGACACCATATATAGGACAAACCGGAAGGTAAATTGCTACCAGATAACGACCATAGAGGTAATTTTCGGGAGACGACCATCTTGGCAAAATGAAACAGTTACTGGGAGCGGAGAATTAAGGAGGCTTTGGCCATTTCCTCTGAAAGGAGCACGCTTAATCGTGATGCTGGATTTCAGTTCAGCTGCTCTTAGAAACCGGTCTTAAAATGGAAATCTGCCGAATTAAGAAGCAAATATCAATACAACTTGATAATCAAGTTAAGTAGTTACGTTTCTTTGACACAATTTTCTATACTCACGCCATCTCCTGACCTGACATTTAATTTACTGAAAAGAGTCTTTTGTTCCATAATGCGAATTTTGATAGTGTTTTGTCTTTGTTTATAATTATGTTATTTCCGGTGTTTCATTTGTGGTTATAACATTTTATATATATCTTGATGATGGGAGAGATGCACACTCCCAAAACGTCGATATCTAATCGTCTTTTCACCTGGCTTGCTTCCCGAGAAGAAACTGAGCATATTCGTCGCTAGGAAACTTCAGGTCTTATTTCACTCTTATGGTATTAGAGGATTCTTGATCCTGTGTCCCTTATACCTTCAGGCGTCGGGTTGAAAAACCGTAACCCTGGATCGAGTAGGAAAATTCAGATCAGCCCATGCTTTGAATAAGTGTGGGAGAAGTGGATGAAAGAAAAGATGATAATGGAGTAATTGGTGGAGTTACGGTGGGGGAAACCGGAGATCCTGGAGAAAACCCGCCGCAGCGCCGTGTAATCATATGGTTGCAGGACCTAAATTAAATTTAAACAACCTTAGTTGGCTGCAGGCCATATATAAAAACAATAATAATGGATATAATGACTCAGTATGAATATAATGTAGAGGTATAAGGACATTTTGCGCGGTGTTTAACACTATAATGCATATAGTTTTGTTTGGTGACCTTTATGATTTTTAAAACCCACATCATTTCGGAATATGATAGGCATATTACACCACAATTATTCTTTTCCTTACTGTCCATCTTACTACGCCAGCAGAAACTGGGCTCAGAGTGTTATACTATATACAACGAGAAGTAAGGATACTCCAAACGCTATGACATCCAACAGTGGATACTGGAACCAATACAAGTCTAGTGCTGCAGAGCGCATGTGTGGTGCTTTGTCCAGTGTACGGTAGTGGTGTCCAGGGTACTCTCGAACTAATCCTTGAACAGATATATCTGTGCAGGACCTAAGCCTCCCGCGGTCAGAAAAATAGCCCCGAAGCCTCCCGTTCCAGTTCCAAATTACATAGGCCCAAAGTCGCCCTGTCGAAACAAGTACAGTTCCAGTTTGGTGTTTATAATATTTGACGAAGCATTACATACTTCTAATCCTTGTGTCACGTAAGCTTGCCCAGTATCTCTTAACGGTCACGTGACCTTATCACATCTCATTGGCTGCTGGTTGTGGTATAGACTGTTGTGCGGTAAAAATTAGTTCGTTATTTAACATGGTGATATATCTTTATGTTGGAAGAGAATTGTCAAATTTATATTTTCGTAACTGTTTCAATGAAATATATTACGCAACAGAGTTGATCTATCTGAAATCCATGAAAACTCTTAAACGAAGTAAAAAGGAGGTTCCTTTGCTCTCAAGCACATGGCACGATATCACGTGATTTAGCGGTAGTGATGACATTTGTTTATATGACTTTTATCACTGATCTTGTTTGGAACTGGATTAGTCATATATCGCCATTCGATGCTATGCTATGCCGAATGCGAGAGATAAATTATTTTATTCATCGTTTATTGCGCGTGTACTTATTATATGTATAATGGCAATCTAGCACCAGTTTTTCGCTGAAGCATCGCAAAGGAAACCCTTTACAAAGCGGCGAAAAAAGAATTGTGTTGCATATGTTTAATGCACTCAAAGAGAAGAATTCGTCTTTGTTAGTGAGAGAAGTCGAACAGCTGTGCCCTGAACTTACAGGTGTGTTAGATGCGTAGGAACATCGCGACATGAAACTGAGACAACAGGAAAACTTACCACTTCAGGGGCGATATTGCTGTGTGGCGAAGACGTTATTTAAGGACAATAAAATTGTCCAAATCGCAAAATATACTACCTTGACGAGACTTGGGTGAATGAAGGACACACGACAAGTATGGCGTGACACGACTTTTAAGACTAAAAGCATTTTTGCAAGGTATGTGTGCTGGTTTTAAAAAACCCCAGTGTAAAAGGCCGATGGCCTTTCATTATAAACTTGTGCAGTTTCATTGCTCATTCATTCAGTTTCAACTTGCTCAGTTTCATTATAAACTTCATTATTTTTGCATGCCTTCATATTCTTATTTCTATCTTCCTGGCAATTATTATGACGTTTACTGCAGGTTTCAATGTGATGGGAAGGCACCGCCTATAGCCTATGGCGCGAAAGCATTAGCAATTAGGATGAGGGGGAAGTTAGTTGCACGCGGAGTGATACATGTTAGCGGGGCAAGGTTATATGAAACAGAGATTAGTTGAAGATCTTACTTTTTTGTGTTTATGATTAATAACAAACAAACATGGCTCTAGTACCAAAATAAATGGAATATCTCATGCTTAAATTTGAATTAGTAGTTGTTCCAGTACGTTTAGCGTTACCCAGGGTGCACCACGAGGAGGCGAACTGTCCCGCACACCAAAGCTACCACATTCATCAGCTTTATTATTTATTTTCTGTAATTTTCTCACAGTGGATCTGCATTTAATTGCTTCGTTATTTTGAAATTCTAAACCTATATCATATATATAAATACCTCATTGATAATTTCCAGACTGTTCCAGAACAATCAAGAAACCGAACTCTCCATCAATCAGGATGTTACCAGAATGTTCTAACTTCATCTGTTTTGGCATGCCCTTTATCTCAGTGATACACTATCCGACTGTTATCTTTATCTTCAGGCTCTTTGTATACACAAGCCGCGCTTATCTCTCGACACCGAACTTTCTGTGCTTTTCGCCGCGACAATATCATAAGATTATGTTTAAATGAAAATACGTAAAACAATATGGGAAGGAACAAAGAACTCAACATATTGCATTAACTGAGTAGTGAATATAGCTGATTTATCACTAAATCACTTTCTGCAGTAAACTGGCTTTGTGGATAAGTTTCGTGCACGTCGACCTAGGTAATTGGTTAAGTGCTGGCTTACTGATTACAAGGTCGGCTTTTCTAATCTCATAAATTAAAGTTCAAATGCTCATACCGGTATCTTTCTGCCTTTAGCCATGATGTTGAAGTCGGCTGCTCGAATGGTAGAAGCCAGAAGTCAACCATAACTGGGTGTGCTCTGTAGCTCTCTTCTGTAAGTTCCAAGATAATAAAACTGAGGTTACAGAATTTTTCTGACATGACCCCGATCAAGTGTCCCGTTTGTTTCTTGGTTCATGTGCAGATGTCAGGTACAAGCACGCAGTAGCATGGCGTTGTGCATCTACTTTTGCTACAATGCTTAAACCATGGCGCGGGCACTATATAGTGTTTATATTTCTTGGATTCCGTGGGATAATTCAGTTTACAAACCAGTACAAGGATACCTTCTAGTCCAATGGTATAAAATTATAGCTGAAGGGCTTCCATATATTCTGCCATGGAGTACTTGGCTATTTGAAAACAATCGCCTACACTGTCAAAACATTCCTTGCATACCGGTTTGGAGGTTAACATTGTTGTTGCCCTTTCGAGGTTCAAAAATGTTAGCAGATTTACCTGGCTTGGTGGCTCACTTTCGTCCATGTCGATCTAGGTAGTTAGGTGGTGGCATACTGATTCCAAGGTCAGGGGTTCATACCTGTCACTAAAAGATCTCACACAAGAAGACATTTTGAGATATCAACGGTGCCGGTATGATTCAGAAAATGTAAGCCTCGTTAACAAACAGAATAATTACGCTCGGCCTACTCCGGTGACCAAAACCTATGA
The DNA here is from genome assembly GCA_030765055.1 of Mantis religiosa. NCBI lineage: Eukaryota > Metazoa > Arthropoda > Insecta > Mantodea > Mantidae > Mantis > Mantis religiosa. Next base: position 229,645,585 of record CM060947.1, on the reverse strand, counting down.
TGTCAGCAGAAACAAATACTGAAATAATATAGAATTTTCGTGCGAGTAATTGCCACGTGTTTTTTTACAGTGATATTGAATAAAATATTTTCGCGACTTAATAAGTCATACAGTACAAACATTACCATAATATCTGTAAATGTAGAGGAGGAACAAACTTGGTTACATGTTTTTATGTACAGAAACGTACTATTAAGAGCGCAATTCAGTAAACTATTGTATTTACAGTGTTTTGAAAAGTAAGTATCGACATCAGCATCTCCCCATTATTGATTTCTGTGCCTTCACTCGGTACCTGAAACATACCTGAATGTTGTTATGACGTACTCTGTCAAGTACACGGCAGTGTCCAGGTGTCTCATGACTGATTATTGAAAATCTGTCATAGATACTGTGCATTTTCTATTTGATGCAATACATTTGCCATTGCCCGATGCTTCCCCCCACCTTTCGTTTTCTGTAAGGTTTTCACTTTTAGATTTCACTCAGCCTTATGATTCCTCTGTAGGACTGTCTTGAAACCTACTCTTCCCCAAAAGCACGAATCAATAAACTTCTTACACTCGGCATAAAACTGACAAGTTGGAAATAACTGACTCAACTTTAATTAGCGCAAATAATTAGAACTAGCTGGTCCAATCTGACGTGAATGTTGAGTAGGTTTTATAGAGCAAGAAGTGGATCAGAAGTAAACTATCAGTTCCGTGAAATTATGTTTATTTTACATGGAAATAAATTAAAATTGCTGTCATCACGAAGAGTTTATATCCATCAATTTGCCAATTTCCTTAGTTACTTTGGTTTATAAGGGTTAGATACCGGTAAATGCCTAATGTTCTTATTTCTTCATGACACTAGTGTGGTCCTCGTTACCAAAAGTTATTGTTAAGTGAAGTATCCTCGTTGGTATTTTACCATGATAACCATTAACCATCAGCAGCAGAACTTAATGCAGTGTTACCTCCATCCATCTTTTGTGTAGCCAGTCAACCCACCCATCGAGTGGTTGGAACTATGTAAGAGTAGAGAGCTAATGGTTGGACATCCAACTTACATATCCCCTTGTTTCTTTATGCTCCCAAATGTACAAACTATTTTTTTAACACGGGGGTTTCTGTGCATTACTTTGGTATTTGTAAAATATAGAGTTTAAAACACAACCAAGGTGAAACGATCAGCGTTTCCCTTCTTAAATCATAGTTACACATGCTTATCAACTGGAGTACTGTTGTATGTCGTTTTTTTTCATTCATTTGGCACTCGATCACAGCCTTCCATCAGTACCAGTAGTCACCTGCCTCAGGACTTCTGCCATAACTACCAGTTACCAGTGCAGTTAGCTCCGGTAGAATCTGCTTCATTCATGTGTCAATATACTAACACTTGGATGTTGCCAGCCTAAGGAGGTGACCTCCAATCCAGCTAGTGTCAATATTGACTTTCTTTGCATTTATTTCTTGCATTTTCTCCTGCATTACACTTACTGGTATTTTTAACCAAATCTGTGTAAGCTTAATGACGCTAATCGGTTAAAAACGGATAACTCATATAGACTATTATATTAGATGTTCTGAAATTCTTGCTATGGCAATAGCTGAAGAACCACTTAGAATAAATTAGCAATTTAAATTATAATAACAGAATAAGTAATCCTTTTAAATGTTGAGGATATAAATAAAGCATACTGCAGAATACTTTCACAAACTATAACAGCACATCTGTCGTCTGGTTTCCTTAGCGAAATCATATAATAAATTAAATATCTATATACTGCACCTAATGAAAGTGTCATTAGATAATATTAACATACTCGCACAAACACTAAGCAGACATGGTAAAGATAGAGGAATTAAACGACATTCAGAATAAATCTACAGTGTAATGGACAGAGCAAAGGTGAGAAAAATGGAACGAGGATATTTCAAGAATGATAGTTCATAGAATTGAAGAATATCTAGAAGTAATATTCCAGAAGATAGATGATGTCCGGGAAGTTCAGGGAAAAGATGGAAGATTCGTTCTATGGAAGACAGACTATAGTGCACGAGATTTAACTTGGCCCCTGGTTTGTAGAAAGAGAAAGAAATACGTACTCACCATCTCTTTCTAACCCCTCCCTCTTTTATGGCGTGCCAGGCAGGGCAGATATATCAGTGGCGGATGATCATTCTTTGTCCTTCAAATTTGGTCCCTGTTCCCCCTTCTTCATCGTCATGAATTTCAAAATGTTCCTTATGTTTCCTATCTGAATAATTTTTTCTAAATCAAATATGAACATATCACTAATTTCATCTATTAATCCATCATTCTTCCAATAAAACTGTTCTATCTTTTTCAAAATATTCACAAGCTCCCCGTCAGATTTGTTTCGGACACTTTACCTACTACATTATTAAACAACACTTTTACGTGACTATATTTAAATGATAGGTTGTGTTTCACGACATCATTTTTCATCTGTGCCCATATAAGTTCTATGGCATTAAGGAACAATGATGTGGAGGTAGTCGTATTACAGCGTGGTCGTGTATTTGCGCTATGCGATCTATTTTATAAATTTTGAGACCGTCTTTTTTCAGCTTTATTAGTTCTTATATTACAGATTTGGTGGAATGCGGATTAAATTAAATATTATCAGGGAGTCATGACTGCATTACTGATTTAAGTGATGGTGACATCGGAGCTTAGTTGATTTGAATAGAATATTAACAGGCGTTGTCTATTACTATAGCACTATTGGGGGGAATGTTGAGTGACAACTGACCAATAAACCAATTATTAAATGTTTCACTATCCATTTCTTCAGGACAGTCTTTGCTTGAGTTTCATTTAAAACTTGGAAGAGCATTGTGAATGAAAACCTCCAAATCCTCGCGCTGGTCTTTGCCTATTGGGATGCGTAGTGGAAATTCAAAATCGTCCTCTTCAATTTTCCACACTTTATTTTTCTATAATTTATATTGATCCACGTTTCATCTAAGTAAATAATAGGGGCATCGGAAACTCTTTTCTCTTTCATTTTTCTTAGAAATGCGAATCCTTTTGCACATGTGGCCGTTCCGTCAGAAATTTTTGTCCGCGTGAGTTCTTTACAAATGCAAATTTTATTATGCTCGACACAGATATAGTTGGCAGTAGGGTATTAGAGAGTGTTCTGGCGCAACAGTTTATGAGCAAGATGGCGGCCATGCGCAATCTATGTATTTAGGATATTTTGACAGTGTTCAGAGGTTTAGTCAGTCCTCTTAATTTGCTGTAGATCATGATGCTAGGTCTTGAGGTATAATCTGGGGGGGCTCTAGGGTTAACTGTTGTAGGTTTTCACAGGTAAGGCTGTTGGTCTGGGAAGCTAATAGCTATAGGATTTAGAGGTTAGGTCTTGAGATAACGTTTGGGACTCTAGGGTTAAGTGTTTCAGGTTTTCTCAGGTAAAGCTGTTGGTCTGGGAGGTTAATAGCTGTAGGATTTAGTGGTTTGGTCTTGAGGTATGATCTGAGGGTCTAGGGTTAAGAGTTGCATGCTTTTCACAGGTAAAAAATGCTGGTGTGAACAATAGTAAGTGTAGGATTTAGTGGTTAGGTCTCAAGGTATGATCTGAGGCTCTAGGATTAAGAGTTGCAGGCTTTCACAGGTAGTTTTCACTGTTGGTCTGGTAGGTTGAAATCTGTAGGAATTAGAGGTCGGGTCTCAAGTAATGTTCTGGGGAGGGCGAGCTCTAGGGTTAACAGTTGCAGGTTTTTCACAGGTAAAAGCTACTGGTCTGGAGATTAATACTGTGTGATTGGAGGTTAGGTCTTGAGGTATGATCTGGGGTCTCTAGGGTTAAGAGTTGCATCTTTCCAAAGGTAAGGCTGTTGGTCTGGGAGGTTAATTCCCGTAGGATTTAGTGGTTAGGTCTTGAGTTATAATCTGGGGCTCTAGGTTTAAGAGTTGTAGGGTTTATAGCTAAAGGTTGTTGGTCAGGAGTATAAAGGCTGTAGGATCGTTTGGCTTTGTTGTATAGGTTGAGGTATGGTCTTATGATTTTGAAGTTCACTTTGCTAGTCCAGCGTCTAAAGGTTGTTAATCTTGAGGCAAGTCCTACATTTATGCTTTACTATTTCATAGTACTATAAACCAACCTAACATAGCCTAACCTGACAGTTCTCTTTTTTATTCTTAAGGTATTTTATTCTACCCCCGCTGTAACTGAAGCTAACATCCTCTTTTTTGTTTTTGTCTTCTTTCATCATTCTTTAACCTAGCTATTTGTGCTATTGGCATCCGTTCTCTTTTCTTCTTATGGTAATGTATTCTACCACTGTAACCTACCCTAATATACTCTTTTTTTCACCTTCTTTCATCATTCTTTAACATAATCTAACCTAACCTAACCTAACTCAGCAGTTCTCTTTCCTGAAGTTCATCTATTTTGCCACTTTAACCTAACCTAATATACTCCTTTTGTTGTTGCCTTCTTTCATCATTCTTTAACCTAACCTAGCTGTGTATCTGCTATTGGCATCATTTGTTGCATCTGTTAACCTGTTTTCTGTCCTTATGTTCCTCTATTCTCGCACTTTAACCTAACCTAATATACTTCTTTGTTTTTGCCATCTTTCACAGCTCCTTATCCTAATTCTTTTTGCTATTGACATCCTTTCTCTTTTCTCAAGCTGTTCTACTCTTTCCTCCTCAGCCTATCCTAAGCATGTTCATTTTCCCTTTATATAACCCATATCTTTCAAGCTCAACTATTTTGTATTCCGCTAACTACTTGTACGTATGGTGTAAAATTCTTGAGGCATGCTGATGTTAGAGCTCCTAGAACTATTTTTGGCACTGCTAGAGGTATATATGCTGATTAGGTGCGTTTATATAGTAAATTTAGCTATTTGTGTAACTGCTTCTGTTTTCCTAACCATAGAGTTTTTTGTTGCTAGGGATTCTTGTTCTTCGTTCCTTCTCTATGATTTCAAGATCTCTATTCCATCTTGTTATGTTTTGAGGCCTTATGTTTATATCTTAAGCTTCGTTATTAAGTCTTTTGCTCTGAAAGGCTATGTATATTGGTTAAGGTGCTCATCTCTCTTGGTCACGAGGTTAAGTCTTGAGGTACGATCTTAAGGCCTAGGGTTTAAAGGATGTATAGCTTAAACCCACAGGTCTTGAGGTTAAGGGCTGTAGCTTTGGTGGTTAGGTCTTATGGATTCGAAGTTAGAGTTCTCGGTCTAATGTTAAGGCTGTAGGATCTAGAGGATACGTATTGAGGTATGATCTGAGGGCTCTAGGGTTAAGAGTTGTAGGCTTCATAGATAACGGTTTAAAGCTGTAGTGTCTAGAGGTTAGGTGTTGAGATATTATCTGGGAACTCTAGGGTTAAGAGTCGTAGGGTTCATAGCTAAACGTTTGACAGCTATAGATATCTTCGTTCCTGTTAGAGGTGTATTCGTAATCATCTGTGCGTACAGTCTTCATACGGTTCTTCATTCGGATTGATGTCTTCATACTCTTGTAATATTTCGTAATGCTAAACCAACGTTCTAATGCTATTTTCAAGCCTTTCCAGATGTTCTGAGCTTTTTGTACATTTCAGGGATCTTTTTAGGCTAAGTTCAACTACTTAAATCTTTTTATACTAATTAAAATGTTTTCAAGGTTATTTCATATTATGAGGTAGGAGGTCCTTTTTAATTTACCTATTTAACATTAATTAAAGTGTGCTCAGTTAGCTTATGCAATGAGGTAGACATCCCTCGTCTTTTTATCTGGACTTGGGACCAGCGTCAGAATTTTTGTTTTTCTGAACGGTAGACTTAATGCCTTCCTCTGCTCTTATTATTCAGGCTTTCATGACTAGATGTCAGCTGCGCACCAGGGTTTGCTGCTTCTTGAGATGGGAAATCAGTTTTTCTGTTTTAGACCTTCTTATTTCATTCATTATTCACAGCACGGTAATGTCCATGGGCATATGTGGATATTCCATCATCTGCAATTACTCTTTTGTCATCATGTGGGGATAAGGATATTTTGTTCACTTCCACTGATGTAACATTATGTTGACGAGACAGAATTAAGTTCATTGGCGTTCTTATGATTTCTCTGCTTTTAAGACAGTCCAAATAGCTCTCAAAGGTGATGTATTGTTTAATGGCGCTATGCTTTATGCCTTTTATCTTCTTGATCACACCTCCATCGATGTCGAGAGCATACATCTTCGGTCTCAGTCCAACAAAACGATTAATGATTTTTCCATTTCCTTCATCTTTAAACTTTCCCAACACTTTCTTATTTTTTGTAGAGTGGCATATGTGGTCGCTAGGATAATCAGCAGTATCCAAATGTTCCAGAAAACGTAACTTATCCTGGTATACATCTCTAGTGGTCACGCGATGGATGAAAGAGTCGGTATCCATGTACATGAGCTTCAGATTTTCAAGTCCGTAATACGGCATTAGCACATCATAATGATACCAATACATCAAGGTCTTCGAGATATCCAGGACACACATCCCAATGTATATAGGCTTGTTGAAGACTATCTCCCGCGACGCCATGTGGACTGCAGCCAGATTAGGCCCATATATAGTTCTATCAATAAATGTAGGCTTAGCAACTAGTTTTTCCAATGTCTTCCAATCGGTGACAAGTCGTATATTCAGTCGGTTTCTGATGTTTTCCATAGTTTTTCCAAACATGGCATTGTTAAAAAGTTTGTAAAGATCCTTCTCGAAATCATTTCTTGATCCTTGTCGTAGTCGGTTATTGAATTCCACATAAGGCTTTAACCAACATGACTGTTGAAATTGTAGCACCCGATGGATTTTAGTCAGTTTTAACCCATGACTAAGGGCCTGCTTTAAGGTCATGTAATGCACCACATACTGCGTTCGTGATCCAAGGTGAGGAATTAATTTCTTTGTAGAAGAACCCGTAGGCTTGATACACTCAGGTAGGAACGGCAAATCATTATGCAGCTCATGGAGTTCTGTAGGATATTCGAGGTTCACTTCTAAAATGTATCCCAGAGGGTCATCTTCTCGTAGGATTTCCAGGTTGATATCTTCAGGAGAAACCCACTCAAAACCTCCATAAGGAAGGGCGTGGCACATTGCCCAACCATATTGGTTATTAGCATCCTCATACGTAATATATTGTGAGGGTTTACTTGTATCATACTCCTTCATGTAGATGTGGTTTGCCTCTGCATACCGATGAGAAACTTGGCATAATCCTCCTCTTATACCCGCTTCAACCATGAGTAGCTGATCATAATCCTGTAGTAATTCCAGTTCAATTCCTGTGTACAGCAGCATTGCATCCCACGTAAGTCCAGGTGATGTAAAATAATGTGCAGGATCAACTTTGTGGGTTTTCAGAGTCTGTTCCCTAAATGTCTCAAACACATCTGTTAGTAGAAGGACATCCGTAGTTAAGTAGAGGTCACTGTAGTCGCCCATTGTTCTGATGTTGAATTGGCTCCATACGTTTTTTGCATGTTTATACTCTCCATCACTAATTTCTTCTTTGTTTAACTTATTGTAGAATGCCTTCCTCGGAGGAAGTTCTGTTTCACACAAAACATCCCATGATGTGACGTAATCGTAGGGGAACACTCCCTTACGGGTCACCAATTCGATATTCTCTGTTCCAAAGTACTTCAGAGTTTCAGGATATGATGTTAGATTTTTTGCTAATTTATCCAAGCTGGTACTAAGGAAGCGATAGGTATCCACAAAGCGGAGTTTAATGTCACCAACATACTTGGAAAATGATATGTAACTTTCCTCTGAGCTAGGAATAACTTCTACTCTCTCACTAGTACAACCTAATTCTTTAACAATGAAATGGGAGTCATATCCACTCAGGTTATGCATGAAGACAGGAATATAATTGGGCGTTTTGCAAGCGAGATTACACTGATTATGTAGACTTCCTCGGTATTCACCGGTTATATGGTCATGATCCCGTACTTTCCAGTTCTCTCCTGTAAATTCTTTCCCACATAAGTAACATTCTGTAGAACACTCGAAAGATTTTTGCTGCTCATCTGTTAGTGTTAATGGAGAATCAGTTTTGTATACACTATTAATCTTCTTTGCAAGAGAAGTTAAATACTCCATAAACTTCACTGCTGCATCATAACCACGATATACGTAAGGTTCAGTAGGAAGATCGGTCTGTATGCCTTCAATAGAGGCCGAGGATTTGACATATACACAGAAACTCATAGGAATATGATTCTGATATGGAACTGTATAAGATGTTTCAGGATTAGAAGAACAGCTATGGTAAGGACTGAGAATGCTTTCAAAGTCAGCATAGATGACATAAGGCAATTTCAGCATCCTTTCAAAGTTCTTGAATCTAACGATAGACTTCTCCTTTGTTGGCATAACAATCCTGGCAACTCCGTGCTGATTGCATATTTTTCTATGTTCATTTAGCTTCTGCACTCCTCCTCGTCCATGCTGATCATCAAAGTGCGTAAAACAACGTTTGCAGGTGTAGATCTTTCCCTTACGTTTAGTTTTCTGTTGATGAATAAGTTTCTCAAAATGCTTTATATAAACGTAATGCAGGCGCCCTACAGCATCACTTAACAGAAGCAGATCACGATGTTCAGTCTGTTCAGCATCTACAACTTTCATAGGAAACACTTGATTCTTTTCATCCAAACCGAAAACGTTTATAGAGATGTTATTTCGTCGTTCAAATTTAGGGATATCTCTCAGGCTCGTAGGAAACGAGACGCAGGAAAAGTCATATATTTCTTGAAAATCCTTATACTTGCTAACACGTTGAGGATCCTTTTGAATGAATTTGGCAAGAACAGCATACATAAAACATTTTTCATCATCATAGTTCTGTGGATTTATGCAGGCTTTCTTCGCTTCTAAAGATGGCGGTAGAGGGATGTAGCTGCTTCCTCTTAGCCCATTATTCTTGTTGATTCTAACTCGAACCCCGTCAACAGCTAATAAAGCCCAGTTGCTTCCTTTAAGTTGACCTTCCTCCATTTCAGTACAAAGTTTCTTGAATTTCCTTTCCAAGATGGCGTCCAAGTCACTTTCTAAAAATATTGCTTGATTTGGTGTTTTAAAGGCTTTATCAGTAGTATCACCAACGGTATTCACAAACTGACATTCAGCCACGAGGTTAATTTTCACACTTTTATGGGTCCTTAGTTGCTTCTGAACGGCTTGAATTATCCGCTGTTTTGATTCTTGGAGATATGTCTTTAGATCCTGGCATGTAGAGCACTGGATGAAATACGATTTCAGTCGATCCTGGAAAGCTGTTTCATATTCTACGACATCGTCTTCATCAGGAACCATTAACAGCAATTTATGTTTGGTAGGCTCGATCTTGAGTTTCTTAGCAGCACTTATTCTCTCGCATCGTTCTTGGTGCTCATCTCTACGACGTTCAGTACCATAAACGCCATCACAATGTTTACATTCGTAATACTGGCCACATACCAGCTCGTGTCTCTTTTTATTGTAGTTTTTCAGGAAACTCTTATCACATTTACCACACTTAAATTCTTGTATAGCAGCGTCTAACAGAGCTTCCATCGCTTTAATATTCCAGTTTTTGTTATGTGCAGGCTAATTATCGGGGAATATGTTGCTCAGTAAGTGTTTGATATACCTTTTCACTTCTCTTCTTCACTTTGATAACTTATCAACGCTACTGAAGCTGAACTTCACTGCAGGAGTTGATCCGTTAAGCTATAAACACACTAGCGTAATTACAACCTAATCCCAATCAAGCTCCATTTATACAATTAGTGCCGACCTAAAAGAAAACTTCATCATTCCCACGAACACCGGGGTTCGAAGGTGGCGCTCCTATCGGAGAAAACCTAAAAGAAAACTATTATCTTGCTACCACAGGGGTTCGAAGATGGTTCTACTATTGGAGAAAACCTAAAAGAAAACTATTAATTTTCCAGTTTTCGATTATTCTTTAACTACTATTCAATTCACATGAGATAAAAAATTAGACAAATTAAAATTGAAGAAGCAAATAACTAACTAGATTTGAAGATAAAATTTAGACAATTCAAACGAGTATAAACACGACTAAGCTACGCCATTTAGTTTTAAAGTTACATTAGGAGCTCCCATTGCCACCCGTAGACACCTCTCCGTCATCTTCAACCACTTGTTCTTGATTCTTTTCACACATCTCTTAACCTAGCAGTTCTATTTTTCTCAAGTTCATCTATTACGCCGTTTAACTCATCTAGGGGGCGTCCTTAGGCTCCTTCACTTCATCCTCAACCACGTGTTCTTGATTCCTTTAGATCCGTCTGTAACCTAGTTAAGTTTTTGCTATGGACATCATTTCTCTTTTCTTAAGTTCAATTATTTCATCCATCTTGTTATGTTGAGTCTTTTGCTTATATCTTAAACTTTGTGATTAAGTCTTTTGATCTGAAAGTCTATGTATATTGCTTGAGGTCCTCATCCCTTTTGGTCATGGGACAGGTCATGATATATGATTCTTATGGGTTGAGCTTGTCAACACACCTAAAACATTAATATTCAGAGTTATTTAAATTATCATGCTGAGATTCGAACCATGATCGTAAAGTGTAAATCACCAGTTCAACAGCAAATCAGCCCTAAGGTATGAATGAACACGCTATTTCATTGCGTTACCATTATTAGTTCAAGAGTTATTTAAGATTCAATTTGTTTCGACTGAACCGGTAATCGAACCATGGATCACTAGGATACGGAGCCATAAAACATTCACAGCATACGTAAATAAAAATACCTACGGTTTACGCCGCTATTCTAAGTGTAATAGCTCGCAAAATAGATCACAATTACGGAATTTGATGAACGCCGGGAATCGAACCAAGGATCTTCTCCGCTAAAACAATAGGATGTGACTAACTGCGAAAAGTATCGCCATATAAAGTTAATTTCACCACTCTAGACACATTGGTTACAGAGATATTCAGATTAACTGATCCAGGAATCGAACCAGGGACCCTCGAGCTATACATTGTCTGCATATGATTAACAATGAAGTTAATGTTTATTTCACTGCTTTAGGTCTATTGGTCACAGAGATATTTAAATTAAACGATTTAGGACTCGAACCGAGGACTCCAGGTATACGGTATAAACCCAGCAGATACCACTTAACTATATAAAATTTATAAAGTTTGTTAGAACCCGATCACATAATTAGTTTCAGAGTTATAACGGTATTAAGAGTGCTCACTTGCGCGAGAGTCAAACCCAGGATTGGGACAATTTACCTACCTGCCCTCAAGCGTGATAGATAGAAACGGTGGTGGTTAGTTCGTTGTTGCACTAAAAGCAGTAGGGGATAAATATATGTTCAAACACAGATTCAAGGTCATCCAGGCGGCTCTATGTCTAGACATATGACGCAACGCCTGTCAATGCCATCCAGTAAGTAAACATGTTTACTTCCTATTTAACCTTGAACTGCTTCATGAAACTAAATATATTTATCCCCTACTGCTTTTAGTGCAACAACGAACTAACCACCACCGTTTCTATCTATCACGCTTGAGGGCAGGTAGGTAAATTGTCCCAATCCTGGGTTTGACTCTCGCGCAAGTGAGCACTCTTAATACCGTTATAACTCTGAAACTAATTATGTGATCGGGTTCTAACAAACTTTATAAATTTTATATAGTTAAGTGGTATCTGCTGGGTTTATACCGTATACCTGGAGTCCTCGGTTCGAGTCCTAAATCGTTTAATTTAAATATCTCTGTGACCAATAGACCTAAAGCAGTGAAATAAACATTAACTTCATTGTTAATCATATGCAGACAATGTATAGCTCGAGGGTCCCTGGTTCGATTCCTGGATCAGTTAATCTGAATATCTCTGTAACCAATGTGTCTAGAGTGGTGAAATTAACTTTATATGGCGATACTTTTCGCAGTTAGTCACATCCTATTGTTTTAGCGGAGAAGATCCTTGGTTCGATTCCCGGCGTTCATCAAATTCCGTAATTGTGATCTATTTTGCGAGCTATTACACTTAGAATAGCGGCGTAAACCGTAGGTATTTTTATTTACGTATGCTGTGAATGTTTTATGGCTCCGTATCCTAGTGATCCATGGTTCGATTACCGGTTCAGTCGAAACAAATTGAATCTTAAATAACTCTTGAACTAATAATGGTAACGCAATGAAATAGCGTGTTCATTCATACCTTAGGGCTGATTTGCTGTTGAACTGGTGATTTACACTTTACGATCATGGTTCGAATCTCAGCATGATAATTTAAATAACTCTGAATATTAATGTTTTAGGTGTGTTGACAAGCTCAACCCATAAGAATCATATATCATGACCTGTCCCATGACCAAAAGGGATGAGGACCTCAAGCAATATACATAGACTTTCAGATCAAAAGACTTAATCACAAAGTTTAAGATATAAGCAAAAGACTCAACATAACAAGATGGATGAAATAATTGAACTTAAGAAAAGAGAAATGATGTCCATAGCAAAAACTTAACTAGGTTACAGACGGATCTAAAGGAATCAAGAACACGTGGTTGAGGATGAAGTGAAGGAGCCTAAGGACGCCCCCTAGATGAGTTAAACGGCGTAATAGATGAACTTGAGAAAAATAGAACTGCTAGGTTAAGAGATGTGTGAAAAGAATCAAGAACAAGTGGTTGAAGATGACGGAGAGGTGTCTACGGGTGGCAATGGGAGCTCCTAATGTAACTTTAAAACTAAATGGCGTAGCTTAGTCGTGTTTATACTCGTTTGAATTGTCTAAATTTTATCTTCAAATCTAGTTAGTTATTTGCTTCTTCAATTTTAATTTGTCTAATTTTTTATCTCATGTGAATTGAATAGTAGTTAAAGAATAATCGAAAACTGGAAAATTAATAGTTTTCTTTTAGGTTTTCTCCAATAGTAGAACCATCTTCGAACCCCTGTGGTAGCAAGATAATAGTTTTCTTTTAGGTTTTCTCCGATAGGAGCGCCACCTTCGAACCCCGGTGTTCGTGGGAATGATGAAGTTTTCTTTTAGGTCGGCACTAATTGTATAAATGGAGCTTGATTGGGATTAGGTTGTAATTACGCTAGTGTGTTTATAGCTTAACGGATCAACTCCTGCAGTGAAGTTCAGCTTCAGTAGCGTTGATAAGTTATCAAAGTGAAGAAGAGAAGTGAAAAGGTATATCAAACACTTACTGAGCAACATATTCCCCGATAATTAGCCTGCACATAACAAAAACTGGAATATTAAAGCGATGGAAGCTCTGTTAGACGCTGCTATACAAGAATTTAAGTGTGGTAAATGTGATAAGAGTTTCCTGAAAAACTACAATAAAAAGAGACACGAGCTGGTATGTGGCCAGTATTACGAATGTAAACATTGTGATGGCGTTTATGGTACTGAACGTCGTAGAGATGAGCACCAAGAACGATGCGAGAGAATAAGTGCTGCTAAGAAACTCAAGATCGAGCCTACCAAACATAAATTGCTGTTAATGGTTCCTGATGAAGACGATGTCGTAGAATATGAAACAGCTTTCCAGGATCGACTGAAATCGTATTTCATCCAGTGCTCTACATGCCAGGATCTAAAGACATATCTCCAAGAATCAAAACAGCGGATAATTCAAGCCGTTCAGAAGCAACTAAGGACCCATAAAAGTGTGAAAATTAACCTCGTGGCTGAATGTCAGTTTGTGAATACCGTTGGTGATACTACTGATAAAGCCTTTAAAACACCAAATCAAGCAATATTTTTAGAAAGTGACTTGGACGCCATCTTGGAAAGGAAATTCAAGAAACTTTGTACTGAAATGGAGGAAGGTCAACTTAAAGGAAGCAACTGGGCTTTATTAGCTGTTGACGGGGTTCGAGTTAGAATCAACAAGAATAATGGGCTAAGAGGAAGCAGCTACATCCCTCTACCGCCATCTTTAGAAGCGAAGAAAGCCTGCATAAATCCACAGAACTATGATGATGAAAAATGTTTTATGTATGCTGTTCTTGCCAAATTCATTCAAAAGGATCCTCAACGTGTTAGCAAGTATAAGGATTTTCAAGAAATATATGACTTTTCCTGCGTCTCGTTTCCTACGAGCCTGAGAGATATCCCTAAATTTGAACGACGAAATAACATCTCTATAAACGTTTTCGGTTTGGATGAAAAGAATCAAGTGTTTCCTATGAAAGTTGTAGATGCTGAACAGACTGAACATCGTGATCTGCTTCTGTTAAGTGATGCTGTAGGGCGCCTGCATTACGTTTATATAAAGCATTTTGAGAAACTTATTCATCAACAGAAAACTAAACGTAAGGGAAAGATCTACACCTGCAAACGTTGTTTTACGCACTTTGATGATCAGCATGGACGAGGAGGAGTGCAGAAGCTAAATGAACATAGAAAAATATGCAATCAGCACGGAGTTGCCAGGATTGTTATGCCAACAAAGGAGAAGTCTATCGTTAGATTCAAGAACTTTGAAAGGATGCTGAAATTGCCTTATGTCATCTATGCTGACTTTGAAAGCATTCTCAGTCCTTACCATAGCTGTTCTTCTAATCCTGAAACATCTTATACAGTTCCATATCAGAATCATATTCCTATGAGTTTCTGTGTATATGTCAAATCCTCGGCCTCTATTGAAGGCATACAGACCGATCTTCCTACTGAACCTTACGTATATCGTGGTTATGATGCAGCAGTGAAGTTTATGGAGTATTTAACTTCTCTTGCAAAGAAGATTAATAGTGTATACAAAACTGATTCTCCATTAACACTAACAGATGAGCAGCAAAAATCTTTCGAGTGTTCTACAGAATGTTACTTATGTGGGAAAGAATTTACAGGAGAGAACTGGAAAGTACGGGATCATGACCATATAACCGGTGAATACCGAGGAAGTCTACATAATCAGTGTAATCTCGCTTGCAAAACGCCCAATTATATTCCTGTCTTCATGCATAACCTGAGTGGATATGACTCCCATTTCATTGTTAAAGAATTAGGTTGTACTAGTGAGAGAGTAGAAGTTATTCCTAGCTCAGAGGAAAGTTACATATCATTTTCCAAGTATGTTGGTGACATTAAACTCCGCTTTGTGGATACCTATCGCTTCCTTAGTACCAGCTTGGATAAATTAGCAAAAAATCTAACATCATATCCTGAAACTCTGAAGTACTTTGGAACAGAGAATATCGAATTGGTGACCCGTAAGGGAGTGTTCCCCTACGATTACGTCACATCATGGGATGTTTTGTGTGAAACAGAACTTCCTCCGAGGAAGGCATTCTACAATAAGTTAAACAAAGAAGAAATTAGTGATGGAGAGTATAAACATGCAAAAAACGTATGGAGCCAATTCAACATCAGAACAATGGGCGACTACAGTGACCTCTACTTAACTACGGATGTCCTTCTACTAACAGATGTGTTTGAGACATTTAGGGAACAGACTCTGAAAACCCACAAAGTTGATCCTGCACATTATTTTACATCACCTGGACTTACGTGGGATGCAATGCTGCTGTACACAGGAATTGAACTGGAATTACTACAGGATTATGATCAGCTACTCATGGTTGAAGCGGGTATAAGAGGAGGATTATGCCAAGTTTCTCATCGGTATGCAGAGGCAAACCACATCTACATGAAGGAGTATGATACAAGTAAACCCTCACAATATATTACGTATGAGGATGCTAATAACCAATATGGTTGGGCAATGTGCCACGCCCTTCCTTATGGAGGTTTTGAGTGGGTTTCTCCTGAAGATATCAACCTGGAAATCCTACGAGAAGATGACCCTCTGGGATACATTTTAGAAGTGAACCTCGAATATCCTACAGAACTCCATGAGCTGCATAATGATTTGCCGTTCCTACCTGAGTGTATCAAGCCTACGGGTTCTTCTACAAAGAAATTAATTCCTCACCTTGGATCACGAACGCAGTATGTGGTGCATTACATGACCTTAAAGCAGGCCCTTAGTCATGGGTTAAAACTGACTAAAATCCATCGGGTGCTACAATTTCAACAGTCATGTTGGTTAAAGCCTTATGTGGAATTCAATAACCGACTACGACAAGGATCAAGAAATGATTTCGAGAAGGATCTTTACAAACTTTTTAACAATGCCATGTTTGGAAAAACTATGGAAAACATCAGAAACCGACTGAATATACGACTTGTCACCGATTGGAAGACATTGGAAAAACTAGTTGCTAAGCCTACATTTATTGATAGAACTATATATGGGCCTAATCTGGCTGCAGTCCACATGGCGTCGCGGGAGATAGTCTTCAACAAGCCTATATACATTGGGATGTGTGTCCTGGATATCTCGAAGACCTTGATGTATTGGTATCATTATGATGTGCTAATGCCGTATTACGGACTTGAAAATCTGAAGCTCATGTACATGGATACCGACTCTTTCATCCATCGCGTGACCACTAGAGATGTATACCAGGATAAGTTACGTTTTCTGGAACATTTGGATACTGCTGATTATCCTAGCGACCACATATGCCACTCTACAAAAAATAAGAAAGTGTTGGGAAAGTTTAAAGATGAAGGAAATGGAAAAATCATTAATCGTTTTGTTGGACTGAGACCGAAGATGTATGCTCTCGACATCGATGGAGGTGTGATCAAGAAGATAAAAGGCATAAAGCATAGCGCCATTAAACAATACATCACCTTTGAGAGCTATTTGGACTGTCTTAAAAGCAGAGAAATCATAAGAACGCCAATGAACTTAATTCTGTCTCGTCAACATAATGTTACATCAGTGGAAGTGAACAAAATATCCTTATCCCCACATGATGACAAAAGAGTAATTGCAGATGATGGAATATCCACATATGCCCATGGACATTACCGTGCTGTGAATAATGAATGAAATAAGAAGGTCTAAAACAGAAAAACTGATTTCCCATCTCAAGAAGCAGCAAACCCTGGTGCGCAGCTGACATCTAGTCATGAAAGCCTGAATAATAAGAGCAGAGGAAGGCATTAAGTCTACCGTTCAGAAAAACAAAAATTCTGACGCTGGTCCCAAGTCCAGATAAAAAGACGAGGGATGTCTACCTCATTGCATAAGCTAACTGAGCACACTTTAATTAATGTTAAATAGGTAAATTAAAAAGGACCTCCTACCTCATAATATGAAATAACCTTGAAAACATTTTAATTAGTATAAAAAGATTTAAGTAGTTGAACTTAGCCTAAAAAGATCCCTGAAATGTACAAAAAGCTCAGAACATCTGGAAAGGCTTGAAAATAGCATTAGAACGTTGGTTTAGCATTACGAAATATTACAA
Organism: Mantis religiosa; assembly: GCA_030765055.1. NCBI lineage: Eukaryota > Metazoa > Arthropoda > Insecta > Mantodea > Mantidae > Mantis > Mantis religiosa. The sequence continues at coordinate 229,628,265 of CM060947.1, read as the reverse complement.
GAGTATGAAGACATCAATCCGAATGAAGAACCGTATGAAGACTGTACGCACAGATGATTACGAATACACCTCTAACAGGAACGAAGATATCTATAGCTGTCAAACGTTTAGCTATGAACCCTACGACTCTTAACCCTAGAGTTCCCAGATAATATCTCAACACCTAACCTCTAGACACTACAGCTTTAAACCGTTATCTATGAAGCCTACAACTCTTAACCCTAGAGCCCTCAGATCATACCTCAATACGTATCCTCTAGATCCTACAGCCTTAACATTAGACCGAGAACTCTAACTTCGAATCCATAAGACCTAACCACCAAAGCTACAGCCCTTAACCTCAAGACCTGTGGGTTTAAGCTATACATCCTTTAAACCCTAGGCCTTAAGATCGTACCTCAAGACTTAACCTCGTGACCAAGAGAGATGAGCACCTTAACCAATATACATAGCCTTTCAGAGCAAAAGACTTAATAACGAAGCTTAAGATATAAACATAAGGCCTCAAAACATAACAAGATGGAATAGAGATCTTGAAATCATAGAGAAGGAACGAAGAACAAGAATCCCTAGCAACAAAAAACTCTATGGTTAGGAAAACAGAAGCAGTTACACAAATAGCTAAATTTACTATATAAACGCACCTAATCAGCATATATACCTCTAGCAGTGCCAAAAATAGTTCTAGGAGCTCTAACATCAGCATGCCTCAAGAATTTTACACCATACGTACAAGTAGTTAGCGGAATACAAAATAGTTGAGCTTGAAAGATATGGGTTATATAAAGGGAAAATGAACATGCTTAGGATAGGCTGAGGAGGAAAGAGTAGAACAGCTTGAGAAAAGAGAAAGGATGTCAATAGCAAAAAGAATTAGGATAAGGAGCTGTGAAAGATGGCAAAAACAAAGAAGTATATTAGGTTAGGTTAAAGTGCGAGAATAGAGGAACATAAGGACAGAAAACAGGTTAACAGATGCAACAAATGATGCCAATAGCAGATACACAGCTAGGTTAGGTTAAAGAATGATGAAAGAAGGCAACAACAAAAGGAGTATATTAGGTTAGGTTAAAGTGGCAAAATAGATGAACTTCAGGAAAGAGAACTGCTGAGTTAGGTTAGGTTAGGTTAGATTATGTTAAAGAATGATGAAAGAAGGTGAAAAAAAGAGTATATTAGGGTAGGTTACAGTGGTAGAATACATTACCATAAGAAGAAAAGAGAACGGATGCCAATAGCACAAATAGCTAGGTTAAAGAATGATGAAAGAAGACAAAAACAAAAAAGAGGATGTTAGCTTCAGTTACAGCGGGGGTAGAATAAAATACCTTAAGAATAAAAAAGAGAACTGTCAGGTTAGGCTATGTTAGGTTGGTTTATAGTACTATGAAATAGTAAAGCATAAATGTAGGACTTGCCTCAAGATTAACAACCTTTAGACGCTGGACTAGCAAAGTGAACTTCAAAATCATAAGACCATACCTCAACCTATACAACAAAGCCAAACGATCCTACAGCCTTTATACTCCTGACCAACAACCTTTAGCTATAAACCCTACAACTCTTAAACCTAGAGCCCCAGATCATAACTCAAGACCTAACCACTAAATCCTACGGGAATTAACCTCCCAGACCAACAGCCTTACCTTTGGAAAGATGCAACTCTTAACCCTAGAGACCCCAGATCATACCTCAAGACCTAACCTCCAATCACACAGTATTAATCTCCAGACCAGTAGCTTTTACCTGTGAAAAACCTGCAACTGTTAACCCTAGAGCTCGCCCTCCCCAGAACATTACTTGAGACCCGACCTCTAATTCCTACAGATTTCAACCTACCAGACCAACAGTGAAAACTACCTGTGAAAGCCTGCAACTCTTAATCCTAGAGCCTCAGATCATACCTTGAGACCTAACCACTAAATCCTACACTTACTATTGTTCACACCAGCATTTTTTACCTGTGAAAAGCATGCAACTCTTAACCCTAGACCCTCAGATCATACCTCAAGACCAAACCACTAAATCCTACAGCTATTAACCTCCCAGACCAACAGCTTTACCTGAGAAAACCTGAAACACTTAACCCTAGAGTCCCAAACGTTATCTCAAGACCTAACCTCTAAATCCTATAGCTATTAACTTCCCAGACCAACAGCCTTACCTGTGAAAACCTACAACACGTAACCCTAGAGCCCCCCAGATTATACCTCAAGACCTAGCATCATGATCTACAGCAAATTAAGAGGACTGACTAAACCTCTGAACACTGTCAAAATATCCTAAATACATAGATTGCGCATGGCCGCCATCTTGCTCATAAACTGTTGCGCCAGAACACTCTCTAATACCCTACTGTTGGCTTTCTGCACTTTAGGGTATCGCAGTCATCTATAAAAAATTATGGACATTAATCACAATATCCTTTTCATTTGATCTTATAGCTTTTACCTTTCTTCCCACGCCGCCTGATCTAACACAGACACCAGCACTATTCCCAACACCATGTTTAAAATAATCAGAAAATTCTCATATTTTAATAACATTTTTCACGTTTCCAACATATTAACAACCGATACTTCACTTGCAACACCACTGATGCCTGCTTACTTACGCAGCAGGTAATTAGGGAATACAATAGCGCTAAAGGGACTGATCAGTTTAAGGAAAGAAACTCAGCTCCCGTGCTAGACAAGGATAGTGCAAAAAGTGCCAAGTTAAATCTCGTGCATTATAGTAGCCCAATTTAAGAGGAGAAACATACCTGATTAACTGTGTGTTGTCCAAGAAAGGCAAGAAAGTATAAGGTACATATTGCTCATTTGAATACAGTCTCCAAAATAACGTATCGGAAAAAATTCGCACCACAGATGTTTACCTGAGCTTATTGTACATACACGGCGAGTACAGTGTACGTATAGTCTGTTCAGATATAATATTGTCTTATGGACAGCAATGTGTCATACATCGGCAGGCGCGAGAAAACATATCATAGAGACACACGCAGCTTCCAATCGCTCTATTTGTGTTTCGTAACTTACTGTACATCAATATACTAATATTTTACTCTTCTAATAGACCAGATGAGAGCCGATAAGAGACGATCGCAGCGCTGGTCAGCTGAAAGTCAATGCGCATCAACGTTCTGTCGAGTAATACAAAAGCCATAGTAAATCCTAAGTCTCTGCTTGCATTTATAGATTTTGATTTTTTCGTACCATATTTTATACCGTGCGTCACATCTCTAGTTTAAAGCAGCATATATTTATTGGACTGCAAAATAAAGAGTGCGTGATATATTGAAATTCTGCAAAGATTAATTGAATAAGATGGCAATCAAACCATTAATAGTCCCGTAATTTCTGTTGGCATCAACACGTCGATACTCGATAGACACGTAGTGATACGTTTTGGGAGGAGGGCAGGATTGTGAAATCTATATCTGAATATAAAGATTATGAATAAAATCGTCTTTACGTGGCAGAGAGTATCAACTCAGTACATTCCCCAAACTGGTGGACCAGGGGTATACTGTGAGGATCTTCTTAGTTTTCCAAAGCTAAACAGGTCCGACTTCCTGGAGTTATTTTATAGTGTTCTCCCAGATGAGTGGTCCTCAGGATTGGCTCATCCATCCGCTGTGGAATGTTCCAAGTTTGGAAGTTGGAGAGACGAGCAGATGGCGGAATGTTCCGAGGAAACTTCCAGCATGTTCGCCAATGAGCTGGGTAGCTGAATTAGCGAGGCGTTTCTTATGCGACAAAAAAGTTATACTTTCCGAACGAGTTTTTGACGACTGCAATAAATTTTGCTACTGCAAGAGATTAGAGAGGTCTTGTGTTCGATTTCCCAAGTGAACCGTCAGAGGAATAGGAACGTCATGCTTATTTGACTATGCCGCTATGTCGTGAACACTGAAGTGACAGTGAAAGGTTGAACCAGGACATATTAGAGAAGTAACTGTGAGAACTTACTTAGATGATAATGAAAACCGTACAGTCTCAGTATTCACAACTAAAGCACAGGTGAACTTTCACTTTAGTTTGATTTTCAATCATCTATAACCAAACATGCGGTCAGTAGCATTTCACTTTAAACTTGCAAATTGGAGTGGAGTCAAGAGGGTTCCATTTAATACAGCTCTTCGAAAACAAGCTCCTGTCATCGTAGGAAACGTGACTATTGTTTTCGATTCACAATAGCGCCATTTCTCGTATAGGCCGTGAATTACAATTTGGCTGAAAATTATTTATCCACTGTTGCATAGTTTTACAAACCCTGGACCATGCTACGAACAGGGCATTACAAGTTGAGTGTGTGCTGTTTGGGAGTATGAGATTTGGGGATCGGGGTCGATTGTTACACCCAAGGTCATTAACAGTCTCTCAGTCTAAAGAGAGAGAAGATGGCGCATAAACCAAGTCTAGTGCCTTGGGTTTGGGTTCATGAACACCCCAGAGAGAGAGAGAGAGAGAGAGAGAGAGAGAGAGAGAGAGAGAGAGAGAGAGAGAGAGAGAGAGAGAGAGAGAGAGAGAGAGAGAGAGAGAGAGAGTACTTGCGTTGAGACTTGTGCTGCTGTGGAGTTATTCATTCAAGGATCTTCAGTTACATCAGCATGTGAACATTCAGGAGTGATAGACATTCCAAGATTAACAATAATAGATCATTTAGTTAATTGATGGAAATTAATCATTTCTTCACACTAGCTATATATAGGCTAAGGTTTTTGATAGAGTCAACATGAAAAAATCAATGCCATGACCGGGATTTGAACCACGGATCTCCTGGTTTCCGTCCAGTCGCTCTAACCCATTGAGCTACCATGGCCAACGTGCAGTCATGACATTAAATTCTCCATTTGACTCATATATTTCCCCGGTAAACCACTAGGGGCTCTCGCATCCGAGATACACCGTTTGTACGGCTAGTGTGAAGAAATGATTAATTTCCATTAATTAACTAAGTAATAAGAGTTAAGTGATGAAGCCTGGGACTCAAGTACTTACGATAGTAAGTCGCCAGTCAAATGGAGAATTTAATGTCAGGACGGCAGGTTGGCCATGGTAGCTCAATGGGTTAGAGCGACTGGACGGAAACTAGGAGATCCGTGGTTCAAATCCCGGCAATGGCATTGAAATTTTCATGTTGACTCTATCTATCAATAATAGATCATATTCGAAATGACTTGAAAATGAAATATTTCAGCCCGATGTTAGTTAATAAGTTATGTGGGGGTGTCCAATCATGCAAATTGATGTTGGAGTATTTTCCTACAGAAACAGTGAAATGTAACGTCTTGTCCTTCCAGGTATGTGCAATTTATCGGAGCTTCCACAATCGAACCGTCTATTTCTAGACAAAATAAACGCCTCATTTAATGAGGAAATTGAGAGGAATCCACCTGAAGTTATCATTTGGGCAGAAAGTGACAGGTAAATTTATGTATCGTTCTTCCTTTTTGTTTGGTTTTTAAATAAGGAACTTTGTCTGAGGGTGCTGAACATTTGGTTGTACCCACACTTGAGAGCCACAAGAATAATGGAAATCGTTATGTTTTAACGTGGCAGTGCTACACTGCATTTTCTATTGACAGAAGATTCCTTAGTCAAGTTTTTCCACACTTATGTCCAAAGAAGTCCAGAGGGTCTAATAAAGGACCTGCCCAGAGAAGCCTAGAGCACACCGGATAGTGCACTTGGGGTATCATTAAGGAAGCGATGCGGAAACAACTATATACCACAAATAATCAGCTGAAGGAAACAGCTCGTCTATACAACAGTCATCCCGACATGGTGAAGCGGATGGATAAATGAACATGGGGCTGACTCAGAATGTGTGTTGAGAATGGTGTGACCCACATAGATGTTTTGGATTCCTAATAATGAGAGTACTGATAAATGTGATAAGTTAAAATAAAATTGTCCTTTCAGTACCTAAGATTATCTATTTGCTCCAGAGTAGTGTGTAGGGACTTTCGCCTACCCTATGTTACTACGAGGGCTGTTCAATAAAGAATGATCACAATAAGACCTGAAGCTTTCTTAGCGACGAATACGGTCACTTTGTTCTCGGGCAACCAGCCAGGTGAAAAGACGATTAGATATCAACGTTTCGGGAGTGTGCATCTCTCCCGTCATCAGGGTATTTATAAAATGTTATAACCTCAAATGAAATACTGGATATAACACAACTATAAACAAAGACAAAACACTATCAAAATTCGCATTACTGAACAAAAGACTGTTTTCAGTAAGTTAAATGCCAGGTCAGGAGATGGCGTGAGTATAGAAAATGGTGTCAAACAAACGTAACTACTTAACTTGATTATCAAGCTGTATTGATCTTTGTTTCTTAATTCGACGATTTCCATTTTTAAGGCCGGTTTCCAAGAGGAGCTAAACTGAAATCCAGCATCATGATTAAGCGTGCTCCTTTCAGAGGAAATCGCCAAAGCCTCCTTAATTCTCCGCTCCCAGTAACTGTTGTATTTTGCCAAGATGGTCGTCACCCGAAAATTGGCTCTATGGTCGTTATCTGCCAGCCCAGAATTCTCAGGTTGCATTAAACGAATGCTCCGTTCGTGTTCGATTATTCTAGTAGTGATGGTACATCTGGTTTGTCCCATATACGGTGTCCCACATTCACAGGGAATGCGGTACACTCCCGGAACTTGGAAGTCCAGTTTGTGTTTCACTGGTCTCAACAGATGTTTAATCTTCGAAGGTGGCTTGTAGATGGTCCTGATGTTGTATTTGGCGAGAATTCTGCTGATTCTGCCAAGTAGGTTGCCGGTAAACGGGATGCAGGCTGTAGCGGTAGGCTTATCTGACGCTTGCTGTATTACAGGTTTCCCTTTCCCAGCTTTGATGATCGAGGCTTCAACGTCATATTCGGATTAGCCGTTTGGACTGCGAGTTCTCAATACACTGGCCCACAGAGCTTTGTCTATCTCTGATCCCAGCCACCTAAAACAAGAGTTACAGCTCCTGAGACTCGCTTTCCGTCAAAACGACTACTTCGAATATGACATTGAAGCCTCGATCACCAAAGCTATCCTGATGTTGGGAGAGATGTACACTCCGAAACATTGATATCTAATCATCATTTCACCTGTCTGGCTGCCGGAGAAGAAAGTGAATGATCACATTTTTTTGACCACGTACCTTTACTCATCCTCATAATTTTGATGGTCCTTCTCAAAATAGTCTCCCCTGAATGCGATGCACTTGTCTCAGCGTTTCTGTCAGTCTTCAAAGACATGCTGGAAACAATATTTGAGAGATCCTTCAAAATCGCCTCCGCAGCCTTCACTACTGCTTCGGATGATGGATAATGCCTCCCACGAAGGCGTTTCTTCCAGTTAGTGAACAGAAAAAAGTCACATGGGGCTGAATCCGGACTATAGGCAGGGTAAGAGATGCACTTCACGTTCAGTTTTGCAGGGTATTCAGCAATAGCATTGGCAATATGCGGCCGCGCATTATCGTGGTGCAGCATCCAGCCTGCTTCATGGAATTGTCGTCTTTTGCGCCTGATATGGACTTGCAATGTTTTCAGGACATCCCTGTAGAACTGTCCAGTTACTGATGTGTGTGCAGGTACAACATGCTGATAAACCATTCCATGAATATCAAAGAATGAGATGACCATAACTTTCCCAGCAGAAGCAATCACTTTTGCTTTTTTGTGGGGTTGGTGATGAAGGACATTTCCATACTGAGCTTTGCTGTTTACTCTCAGGATCAAAATGATGTAGCCAAGTCTCATCAGCAGTGATTACGTTTGAAAGAAACTCCGGATCTTCCTCTAACATTAACTTTAACTGCATGTTACCTCCATTGCAGCGGTAGACGATACTGAACATGTCTGAACTGTCCTGGTGTCTCACAGGCGGGAACCAGGAGTACCAACAATGAAACTACTACGGCGTGTTTATTTCACATTAAGCTAACAGAATATAATAAGACTCAATTTTAGTGCGAAGAATTATGACCGTAAAAAGATTATGACCATTCTTTATTGAACTGCCCTCGTAGTACATATAAAGAGTTCCTCTTTCTTCTTTACGCTTCATCCAGATTAGTTATTTTGTAGAATTGGACCCATCTTTCACATATGAAATATTTACCACATTAATCTTGGTAAAAGTAACAAAAATATTTAATACTATTAATTAAAATTGTATACCCGGATTTTGAATATAGTTATATGTGGAAGTTAGAAAACATATTTGAACTGGATCAATTCTCGTATTGTTTTTGTAATGTGAGGCACAAACTTTAACCAGGGACTTGTTTTTCTTTCTTTTCACATTTCATCGGAGATATCTCAATGAAGTTAAGAAAGAACAGCTGTTAAGCTTTGTTGCTTGGGGTCAAATCGATAAGAGCTCCAGTGTAGACAATCCTCTGCTCAAAGCGCCAGTTAGAATGCTTTTGATAAATGATGACTGTCAAAGCGTGTGCCGCACCCTAAACAACAGAAGAGATCCAATCAACATGGAAGCAAGACTCGGGAAAACAATCCAAGTAATTTAACTACAAGGCTGAGAAAATAATAGAAACTTGAACAAAAGCGGCTGACCTCTGTGTAAGCTCGGCTGTAACATACCTGATTTGCGTCACCTCCTGTAAGGAAAACTCCCACTCGTAGGGTAAGTGCCTGTTTCACGTTGACGGTCCTATCTCCGAATTGGGAATACCCACCATAGCAACTTCTTTGTGGGTAGCTCGTGAGCTTTGAGATCTGCACAAAGGAGGATAAACATCTAAATATTTGCATGGGTTAGGCGTTCTTATGCAATTACTTAATACAGAAAAGGTGCCTTAACATAAGAATTGTGGTAAAATATAGATTTTTACTCTCTCTACCGCATACTTAAAATATGTAGACGTTAATGTACTCTACCCAAAAAATCAATAAGATTTTTGAATGGTCGTTCCGAGACTCATGAGTTATTAGGTTCTGTCATAAGTAAAGTCGGTTTGTTTTGTAAAATTTAAGTCTTCAGTTGTTATTAAATAATCACAAACTGGAGATAAATTTTGAACTTAGAGTCCCTCTGAAACACTGCTGGCAACAAGATTATTATCACCCAATTATCGGAAAGCACGACCAACTGACAGCTGAGTAGGGGACCGGAGGAATTCGGACCACGCCCACCCATTTATCTCGGTCACTAACTGAGGGGATGATTAGGGAAGTGTCACTGGTCGCCTCTTTCCCCTCCCCCTGCCGTCTCGAACCTTCGTGATGATTCACTGAACCGAGAGATTTCCAGAATCAGCGATATTCCTATAAAAGGGCCTGCAGTGGCGAGTGAGTTCAGTTAGACAGGAACCCGAGGTATAGCTTTCGGCAGATCGAAGCCCAGCTCCGGGCCATTGGCGAATGGAGCGCAAGATGGCGAATGACAACTAACTGCAACTAACTGCAATTCTGGCGAAAACCAGAGCCAACCGGTTGCAACAGAACTTCGTTTTACGGCGCCGTGGATTCCCATGGGTGCAAACGGCGAAGTATCTCGGAGTGACGCTGGACCGCAAACTAACTTACGCTCTGCACGTCAAAGACAAGGTCCAGCATGGACACGTCGCGCTCAGGAACCTATACCCAATATTCCGTTCAACCATGCCCCTCCGTCTCAAACTCCAGCTGTATCGGGCGATCATCCCGCCCATGATTTTGTACGGCTGTGAGATCTGGGGAACAGTGGCAAATACCACTTTCATCAGACTCCAGACGCTGCAGAACAGGGCGCTCAGAGTGATATACGATACAGACTGGAGATTCCCAGCCCAGATCCTACATGAACATTCGAAAACCCCGTACATTGTCGATGTCATCCGAAAGAGGGCACGATCAATTTACGACAAAATCCAAACCCATGGCAACCCTTTGGTGAACACCCTGGGCAGGTATGACCAGAGAGAGCAAAGACGCTTGTCATCATTCAAACTCCCCAGAGACGTCCTGGGGCCCCTTGGTTAACCCAAGTTAGAGCCCATTAACCCTAAATTCATTTTACGCCTGATGGCTCAAGCGTTAGGCCACCCGTAATCAAAACGGGGCAAAAGCACTAAACCGATTCCCCCCCCCCCCAATGGGAGAGTGCAATAAAACCGCTAAGCTGCTGCCTTCTGAGATTACTCAAGGGCATCCAAACAAATATCTTTAAACAAACTACAACCTACCCCCAGCAGAACAATAAAAAACATTCCTGACTCACTTCGCAGGTTAAGCCGCAAAGAGGCTAGGTACTGCGGCATAAGACACCAGGACGGGAAAAAAGAAAAATTGCCCCGCCCGACCAGGACTACCTCTGGACTTCTGGAGTGAGTTCAGTTCTTGGCGAGCAGCCGTGAGGACCGTCGAGTGAGTTAACGGACCAGAAGACTGTGTACGTGCATCGGAGAAGTGTACGTAACTGCGTGCAGTGGACCTGTGACAGACGAACTGGTGAATTGTAATTGTGTGCATTACGTAATTCTGTGTAATCGGCAAGTGTTCCGACTGAATTCGGTGGAACTAAAGAACATTTTTGAGAGGTGCAATTTGACTTTTAATTTCACAAACCCACAAAGTCACATTATAACGCCACTGTAGCAGCTCGAAGAATATGTGAGCTGGAAGGAGGTGTCGTTAGTGAGCGTTTGGAATTTTGGACAAAATCGTATATCCTGAGGACCTAAGAAAACTCTTTCAGTTCATTTCAGTAATGGTCAGAGAGTAAACATTTGTTTTCAAGTGTAATAATTGATACTTATTCCTGACTACAGCTGCTCATGTTAAATTTAGCTTTTCTTGACGAAATAAGCTTAAAACCTGATAACGTTTTGCAGGAAAACTGTTTATTGAAGCAAGAATATTTCTTCTGCTTTATGACAGTTGTTTACTTGTTTTCCTCGACTTTGCTTCATCTCCAGCGTCGACCTTCACAGTTTAGTTGATAGGGTTCTTGAATTTTGTGGTTATGAATCGCGCGAGGATAAAATGAGAGGGGTTGACATCTTGTTCACTTGTAGTTTGGTGAGTGCCACATTTTATGTTTCCATGAGTTCATAAATTAGCTCTTGAGGGAAGTTATGTAGTGTTGGAAGAGAAAGCACAAGATCTAGGATTGGTAGTGAACGTTAGTAAAACCAAATATATGAAGATGGGAGGTGATGGGGATGCAAGAAGAAGAGAACCTACAGTTAAATTACATGAGAAAGATTATCAAAAAGGTGAAAATTTTAAATACCTGGGATATATAGTAACAGTAGATGAGAAAACATCAGTGGAAATTCAAGAAAGAATAGCAAGTGGTAAGAGATGTTTCTATGCCTTGCAGAATATGTTTAAATCAAGGTACGTCAATAGGAATACTAAAATTAAAATATATACAACTATACTGAGACCAATAGTAATGTATAGTTCCGAAAGTCGGGTGTTGACAATCAGAGAAGAACAATGGTTATTACGGTGGGAAAGAAAGATCCTTAGAAGTATATTTGGAGTGATAAGGGACTTAGACGGATGGAGAATGCGGACAAACTTGGAGTTAAATTGCCTATTGGACAACCAAATATAGTAGTTAAAATGAAACAAGGAAGAAAAAAGTGGATTGGCCTTGTGCAGAGAATGCCATGCGATGTGGTGCTGGCTGGCTGTATATAGCCAGAAGGTTTTTGCTACGTGCCCACCCATTAAGGGTTTTACCGCAGGTAAGGTAGATTTCGGGATATTGTAGGGTGAAATGTGGGTTTTTTGAATGGTGTTATTTATGAGGTTACAAGATGTACCTAGGGGTTGAAGGACAGGATGCACCCTGGTGTTTTTATTTGTTTTTATTTTGGGGAATAATTTTGAGGCCAAGCAGCTTGGAAGGATTATGTGGAGCTCAGCTTTAGCTGCTGTTCGGATTAGCTCCTGGGTTATCTCGGATGCCCGCAAGCCATGCGGGGTAACCGGTGCTGTCTAGAACGACCTCTAGTGGGATCATAATCTCCCAAGGATCTGGCAAGGGCGCTTCTGTGGTTGGGTAAACTTGCGTATAATTTTGATGCCCGGCGCCTAATTTCATCCTCCACGTATGGAAGACTCGAGGCCTCGTGAAGCAACCTGGTAGGAAAATAGCATATATAGACCTGAGTCCTCTATTCTGTGCACGTTGGAGCCATGCTAGCCAGCTATCTGCGGCCATGCCCCAGATCTCGCAGGCGTAAAGCATAACCGGGATTACCAGCACTCGGAAGAGGTATAACTTCATGCCAAGTGGCATCGAGGTTGACCCCAGCATTGGATACAGGGAAGCAGTTGCTCCCTGTACCTTCGCCGCTCCGTCCCTGATGTGTTGGCAAAAAGTTAGACCCCTGTCTAAGTTAACACCTAGGTACTGGACAGAGTTGGTCCACTCTAGCCTTCGACCTCGGTAGCTGAAGTTGGGGCAGTCTGCGGGGGTGTGGCGCTTTGTAAAAAGTATGGTGTGGCTTTTCTCCGGATTAACGGACATCCGCCAACCCCTACACCACTACTGTGTGAGACGGAGATGTCTTTGTAAGGGGTTGAAGGCTCTGAGGATGTGTTTGTCTTTGCAGAACAGAAGCACGTCGTCAGCGTATTGTGCCATTTCGACTAGTGGCTCTGTTGGGAAATCTGCTATAAAGACGTTGAATAAGGTGGGGGTGTGCAGAGAATGCCGGAAACCAGTGTAGTTAAGAAGATATTCATAGGAAAGCTGGATGGCAGAAGGAGAAGAGGAAGACCCAGGGAAAGATGGGTAGATGATGTAGAAGATGACTTGAGAAAGTTGGGCGTTAAAGGCTGGAGAAGAAAATCAGAAGACCGAGTAGAATGGAAGAGGGTGGTTAGGGAGGCTAAGGGCCTACATGGCCTGTAGCGCCAACTATAATCATCATCATCATCATCATCATCATCATCAGCATCATCATCATGAGTTAATAAATTATACAATCCATCCTTTGGTCGTATTCTGACGCATATTTATTTCACGTCTGTCTCTGGAATTCGAGTGAACCTCTCCATTGTTTTTACGTGAGTGTGCACTTTACCTTAAGTTTTAATGATCTGTTAATTTTACCTGTACCTTTTTCATTTTATGGTGTGGCTGAATATGTATTGTACCTTACAACCCAGCGTGTTGCTAGTACAGAATTGCAATTTGAATCGGCCACATATTAAATGAAATGGTTGGTGTGTACTTATTTTTGTTAAGGATACTCATTTGTGAAAATCCTAAAATTTACAATTTTGCTTGGATTTACTTGAAACTTCAACACAATTATTTTAGTATTAACAGTTGTTCACAGACCAATTTTCAGACCTTGGTTCAAAATAGTTCTTGTGATATTAATATATTTATAGTGTTTTATTGTCATTTAATTAAATTGTTCCACATGATGCAATTTTAGTTACAGAAAAATAATACTTTGTGGTTATACCCATAAATACTGTATTAGTAAATTGATGAGATGAAATTTTAACCTGGCCCTTGGTTTAGGATAAAAAAATTATTCTATTCTTCTTTTATTAATTTTAATATTTGCTTGTGAAATATGTGCTTTGTTATTTAATTGCGGAAACACTGATGACCTTATGAAAGAATCACCTCGTCCATTTCCTTTGTTACTTATTTTATCAAAGCACAAAAATGTTCAAGCTTCTAGTTTGAAAGTTGCAACGTGTGGAGCAGTTTGTTCTGAAAAGCGCTGAAAATTAAAAACACAGAAAATCACCAAAATAGGTGATATAAAGCACTGTGCCCACTTACTGTGACCCACTTAAATAGTCATGTGCCACAATTTTAAAGGGCTGTATGGCATTAAAAACAATAGGAAATTGAATTACGCGGATTGTTCTATTTAATTAGGTCAACACTTTTTTCTCACTTTTTGCACTTTTTGGCCAATTTTCACAGATGGGTGTCCTTAAAGATAGGACAATTGATCAAGTACCTACGTATGGGCGTAATTTTCAACTATTTCTACTACCTTATTTATTATATTGTTACCACTTTGTAAAATAACTGTAAGATACTGAACAATGAACTTATGAAAGATAGTACCTCGTAATCTTTTGCATCTTAGATATGTAAGTTTTACACAATAATGATACTACTACTACTACTACTACTACTACTACTACTACTACTACTACTACTACTACTACTACTACTACTACTACTACTACTACTACTACTACTACTACTACTACTACTACTACTACTACTACTACTACTACTACTACTACGAAGCAATTATATTGGCCAGCAAATAGTTCCACTTTAACGGGACAGTTTGAAACAAATGGTGTTTAGCTCAGGGTAAAGCAATGAGGTTTTTCTCCGGATATGCGTGGATATGTGTGAGAAGGATAGTTTTAATGACACTGGAATGCCCGTTTCAAACTGATTTATTGACTGCTTCTTTTTATGAGCACATCGAACTCGAAGTTGCCGACCAAGGGTTACCAATATATCAATGTTCAGAGTTACTAAATGCGGAGTGCTTATTACTCAATAATACTTAATTAGTTACGTATAAACCGACAAATATCTTCTCTCATCACTTTTGGTCTTCCCTCGATCAAGATAGAAGAAGAGTCCTTTCTTAATGGCTTGTCAGCCACGAACTGATTCACTGTCCTCACAGCAGTGCGTGAGTCTATCGCTTTCACTTTCTGGAAGCCCATTATTCAACCAAAGATTCCCTTTGTGGCTCTTTTGTCATGCCATTAAGAAGGGTCCGAAGAATAGCCCATTCAACAAATTCAAGTGCTACCCTTTAGAAATCTGCTAAGGACACTGTTTCTTACATTTCCTTTGTTATAACAACTATCCTCCCCCAACTGCTATTCGACTCAACTGCCCTTGCACGTGTTGTAACAAAGAACCAACATTCCTTTGAAATCCATCATGATTCTTTATACATTGCAATTCTTAATTTCGGTATCAACTACTACTGCTACTACTACTACTACTACTACTACTACTACTACTACTACTACTACTACTACTACTACTACTACTACTACTACTACTACTACTAATAATAATAATAATAATAATAATAATAATAATAATAATAATAATAATAATAATAATAATAATAATAATAATAATAATAATAATAATAATAATAATAATAATAATAATAATAATAATAATAATAATAATAATAATAATAATAATAATAATAATAATAATAATAATAATAATAATAATAATAATAATAATAATAATAATAATAATAATAATAATAATAATAATAATAATAATAATAATAATAATAATAATAATAATAATAATAATAATAATAATAATAATAATAATAATAATAATAATAATAATAATAATAATAATAATAATAATAATAATAATAATAATAATAATAATAATAATAATAATAATAATAATAATAATAATAATAATAATAATAATAATAATAATAATAATAATAATAATAATAATAATAATAATAATAATAATAATAATAATAATAATAGTAGTAGTAGTAGTAATAGTAGTAGTAGTAGTAATAATAGTGATGATGATGATAATCCAAATAAATGATTAATGTGATTTCCATTGCAATCACTTCAATATATACTTTTAATTAATCCTTTTAATAAGCAACTTGGACGTAGCTTTGATTTCGCAGATCTCGAGCAACGTAACAGACTGCGCCTGCTTACCTATACATCATGCTACAACCTGAATCAGCGGGGCTACCTGACAATGCTTGGCTAGACAAAAGATGAGAATCAATACTCACCCAATGCTGCACTAAGGCAACGTGAAACGGTAGTGATGTTCCATTGTCCTCCAGGGGGATTAAGTCACATGTACTACCATTTTTAGGCAAAATAGATCTTTTTCTTTGCCGCTCAGTGCATGGATTCAGAATTTAAGGCATCAAAATGAATTAGGGGATTTTAAACAGCAATCACTCATTAAAATAGTTATTTCATATTTTCTTTTCCACAAATTATACATAATTTGGTCTTGAGTTTTTATAGATAGTTCATTATGTGTTACTATAATGGCATCTCACTCATTATGAGCTGTAGATCGGTCGGTGTATCGCCAATTCTTACGTAAGAAGCTATTTAAGAGTTTCAATTGGAGAATTTTTTTTTAATATCATGTACTGTAATTTGAATTGGCAGCAATTGTACCACTAAGATTCACTATTCGATCTCACGTATTTATTATTATTATTATTATTATTATTATTATTATTATTATTATTATTATTATTATTATTATTATTATTATTATTATTATTATTATTATTATTATTATTATTATTATTATTATTATTATTATTATTATTATTATTATTATTATTATTATTATTATTATTATTATTATTATTATTATTATTATTATTATTATTATTATTATTATTATTATTATTATTATTATTATTATTATTATTATTATTATTATTATTATTATTATTATTATTATTATTATTATTATTATTATTATTATTATTATTATTATTATTATTATTATTATTATTATTATTATTATTATTATTATTATTATTATTATTATTATTATTATTATTATTATTATTATTATTATTATTATTATTATTATTATTATTATTATTATTATTATTATTATTATTATTATTATTATTATTATTATTATTATTATTATTATTATTATTATTATTATTATTATTATTATTATTATTATTATTATTATTATTATTATTATTATTATTATTATTATTATTATTATTATTATTATTATTATTATTATTATTATTATTATTATTATTATTATTATTATTATTATTATTATTATTATTATTATTATTATTATTATTATTATTATTATTATTATTATTATTATTATTATTATTATTATTATTATTATTATTATTATTATTATTATTATTATTGTTATTGTTATTGTTATTGTTATTGTTATTGTTATTGTTATTGTTATTGTTATTGTTATTGTTATTGTTATTGTTATTGTTATTGTTATTGTTATTGTTATTGTTATTGTTATTGTTATTGTTATTGTTATTGTTATTGTTATTGTTATTGTTATTGTTATTGTTATTATTATTATTATTATTATTATTATTATTATTATTATTATTATTATTATTATTATTATTATTATTATTATTATTATTATTATTATTATTATTATTATTATTATTATTATTATTATTATTATTATTATTATCGTCATCGTCATCGTCATCGTCATCGTCATCGTCATCGTCATCGTCATCGTCATCGTCATCGTCATCGTCATCGTCATCGTCATCGTCATCGTCATCGTCATCGTCATCGTCATCGTCATCGTCATCGTCATCGTCTTCGTCTTCGTCTTCGTCTTCGTCTTCGTCTTCGTCTTCGTCTTCGTCATCGTTATTATTGTTATTGTTATTGTTATTGCTATTGCTATTGTTATTGCTATTGCTATTGTTATTGTTATTATTATTGTTATTGTTGTTAAAAAGCATAATATTAGCCTGTTACTAAAACTAAAATGATGACTAACTGCAATTTTTATTTCTACTGTTGAACAATCTATTTTCTCCTTTACTCTCTGATAATGCAAAGTAGTTAATTGTTTTATACATAATAATTAAAACCAGAAACATGAGAGAGAAAAAAGTGCATAACAAGTGGCGAAATGCTTATCATAGCCTTAATGTCTGATATTAATTTTGTTTCCATTTTTCTATCTCCCTCCTTTAAGCAGCTTTTATAGTAAGAGTGGAAGTACTCCACTTCTACCCTGTAATTTCATAACGAGATTTTGCTGGCACAACAAAAAATCACAGCCATGTTTTCCTGTTTACTAAATGAATACTTGCGGTCATATTCATCAACCTGGACGAAGAGTAAAATGTGGAAAACCTATTCGCTCTCTAGGAGGCATTGTTGGCAGCTGTAGTAGCGGTTTGCTATAGTCACTATAGTTAACTGGACAAGGAATTTAGAACACATCCGGTGTGCCAGCGGGTGGGACTAACGTTTCTAGATACTGCGTTCTGCCTACGGGACCACCCAAAGGTCTATTCCTCCTCACCGAGGTATCTCTGAAGGCTTGTCAAGATAGGTGGACAATTCTTCAAAACGGTTTTAAGAGAGAATTTTAAGCGTTTTTAAGAGAAACGCTGAATAGGAACTTGCATGAAATACTGGTAGGCTGAAAACTGGATAAATGCCGCCCATTCTGTGACAAAGGGCCGGACTGACGGCGCACTTGAAACTACCACAAAAGGACCTATAGAAAAGGGAGGTCGCTTTATTTGCTAATGCCCATACGTCGCGTGGTTTTGTTGATGATGCCCTCCTGCTCATCAAATAGAAAAATGCCTGCCTCGATAGCGTAGATGGTAGCGTGTCTGCTTCAGTTTCAAGAGATCTGGAATTCGAATCCCGGTCAGAGTGAGTTACCTAGATAACGTTTTTCCGGGGGTTTGCCGTAGCCTAAAAGACAAATGTCGGGTAACTGTAACCTCCATGGATCCTTGGCTCTTTTGAGCATCATTTCACCCAATTCATTTCATCGTCCGATATGACTTAACGTTGGAGGACGTAAATTACCAGCAAAAAAGGGGGATAAAGTGGATGTGAGGATCTACTCCCATTAGTCCTGGACCCGTAGGACTAGAACCCGGTCCTCTTGGGTTCGTTTTACCGTAGGACATTACCTATTTTATAAACTGCGCCCCCCCCCCCCCCCCGCTGCACACGGCAGACGGGACGGAAGTGGATACGCCGCTTACGCGCCGATCCTTAATGAACCAGCTACCAAAAAACCTTGGTAGGGTCGCCGGTGATCTAGCACACCAGCTACTAGCTCTGCAGGATAGCAACCGGGACTTATAAGGCAATCCTCTACCCCCTCCGGGGGGTCGGAGCCTGGCCGGAGGTACTCAATTTCCCGTGGGTGGCGGGAACACACTGCCCCCTCGAGTCCAAACCAATTCGAACAACTCCCAGAGGGAGGGGCTCGAATGTTCGGCCCGAGGTTTCTCTAGTAGAGGTACCACGAGTGCTAAGGGTCCGTAGCGCCCGCACCTTGGCAGCTGAAAGGGACGAATCGGGATAGAAAAATACTGGGATCTATCATGAAGACATGGACCATGACCATTTCCTTAGCTAATAGCTAACATCCCCAGTGTTAGGGATAACGCCCCATACCACACGGTCCAAGTAGATAGGCGCCCACTAGCAGCAACACAAAAGCACAAGTGCCTCACTTGTCATAATGTAAAAATCTCCTACTCTATGCAGATTTCTTGTTCTCTTTTCTTAGCTATATGTCAGCAATACATATCGAACAACAAAGTTCATCTAACTTCTCTAGTAATAAGCTCTTCAAAATACTTAATGGTTAAAAAAAATCACTATATACTCCAGAAATTGCGAAGAATGTAATCCAGCCAACTACAGGGGTTGCGCCCAATACCAAAGTATCCAGACAGCAAAGCGAACTTTGAACAGGACGTATGCATCAGCCAGTGCCACATCTCAAACAACTGTAGGTATAGTCGTGCAACTTTGGTAATAGATACCTCTCAGATAACGCACTGATTACTACACGTGGAGTGAACATCTATCTGTCATTTGTGATTTCTGCGAATTCCATTGCCTGAAGTGATGTAATCATTGGCGCGCAGCACAGTGTCGGGAAGCGCGGCAGTTCCCCTCTCACTCGTACAAGAACAATCAGTGCGTTATTTGAGAGGTATCTGTTAACAAAGATAAAGGCATGGTAACCGTTCGAGCAGCACGACTATAACTACTAATGACAAAGCCTGGAAGCGTATCCAAACTAAGTAACAGAGTTGTTTACGCAAGCCTATCGCACGTACACAGTGAGACAGAGTATGTACACTCTGTTCGAAATCGAATTTAGGGGTTCAATACAGTACTTACTATAGGTAATGCAGAAAGTAATAATTGAACTGTCTGGTTACTTTTGTGATATTAATATAAGTGAAAATACAATATATAGCTACTTTTCACTCGACCCTTATAAATCACGAGATAAGTTTTTAATATCTTAATGGGAGTCATTCAGCCA
Organism: Mantis religiosa; assembly: GCA_030765055.1. Classification (NCBI taxonomy): domain Eukaryota; kingdom Metazoa; phylum Arthropoda; class Insecta; order Mantodea; family Mantidae; genus Mantis; species Mantis religiosa. The sequence continues at coordinate 229,608,191 of CM060947.1, read as the reverse complement.
TAGAATTATTTATAAAATTTAAATTGTACTGCCACAGTAAGCTATCTTTTTCAGATAATTATCCTGTGAAATTTATCATTGTTCTAACAACAAATATATTAGTAGGGGAGGAGATCCGACCCCTTCAGCAGCTCTGGTGAGAGCGCTGCGGAACCTTAGTATTCGTGGTACTCGTAGTACCTCTGACGTTACCAGCGGAACCTCGGGACGAACGTTCGAGCCCCTCCCTGTTTGGTAGTTGTTCGGATTGGGTTGGACACGAGGGGGCAGTGTGTTCCCGACACCCGTGGGAGATCGGGTACCTCCGGCCAGGCCTCGGCTGCCCGGAGGGGGTATGTGTAGTGTTTAACGCCCGCTTTTACTACATATGGCAACGCAGGCGGTGACACTGATGATACATGAGATGAAGATGGAGCACCGGTGGAATGAGATGGCGGGGGAAACCGGAGGTCCCGGAGAAAACCCACCCCAGCGCCGTGTTGTCCACCACAAATCTCACTTTGCGGTTGCCTGGGATCGAACCCGGGCCGCCTTTGTGACAGCCAAGCAGTCTAACCACTGAGCCACGGCGCGGCCTCGGACGGGGTAGAGGGTTGCCTAAAAAGTCCCGGGTACTAGCCTGCAGAGCTAGTAGAAGGTGTGCTAGATCACCAGGCGGTCCCACCGAGGTTATTCGGTAGTCTTCCCTGCGGGATTGACGCGCGTAAGTGGCGTATCCACTTCCATCCGTCTTGAGATGGGAGGGCTTTTTAGACTCAGGGTACTGCCCCAAGGAAAGAACCCCGGAGTTTTCCATAGCTCCCGGGCTGATAGAAGCCGGAGTCTTCGGTATTTTTGTTTGTTTGTAATTTTACGTCCTTCAACGTTAAGTCATATCGGACGATGAATGAAATGAGTGAAATGATGCTCAAATGAGTCCGAGGTTCATGGAGCTTAGAGTTACCTGACATTCATCTTTCAGGACAAGGGAAAACCTCGGAAAAAACCTTATCCAGGTATCTCACCCTGACCGAGATTCGAACTCGGGACCTTTTGAACGTGAAGCAGACATGCTACCATCTACGCTACCGCGGACTTTCGGGTAGACCTGGTGACAAAGTGCCTGTACATATACTTTTGTTATAATATTCAAAAAAATACATTTCTAGTTGCAAGGCAAGGACCACTTATAAAGTAATGGACAAGTGTATCATAATTCTGTTGCATAAAAATTGTAGCTATTTTAAGTGAACTATCACATCAATACATGCATTTTTATGAGTCTTCAAGGATAATATCGATGAACATTGTTGCTGCAAATGAAAGTTTTAAAATTTAAAAGGGGGGCTATTTTAAAAGTAAGCGTAATGCCATGTTATGACATTTATAAAAATGTTTCACATTGGATGTATACCTAACGTTATCATCCAAATATAAGGTACTCCAATTTACCTGTATCCACGCCATTCGATAAACGAGGTGAGGTAATATACCTGCTGTATGGAGCGAGGAAGTGTGTGCGAGCTTGCAAGTTCGACCATGCAATCTGACTTGTGTATTTCGTGTTAGTCGAATGCTGGTGTGCTTACTTGCATACCATCGTTTCCTTCACTCCATTTCCTTGTCACCTTTCGGATATAGAGCTGGTAGTGATGACAATACCGAACAGATGGCGCCGACCGAGTGTATTGTAAAGCTGTTATCGGCGCTAGGATGAACTTTCAGCACTTGTTAAAATTTTCTGCGTCTATGTAGCCTACCAGGCTAGACCTCTATCCTTCCGCGATTCCTTTACTTTATCCCATCCTCCTTGACGGTCTGTGTAGGTCCAGTGCACGAGATGGCCCCTTTATTTGGTTACTCTTTACTCTTATTGCAACCTCATCTAGAATGTATTTTCCAGCATGTCATATATGCCAAGAGTGATTCCCACTTTTTTCTGATTTGCATCTTCAACAAAGCTTCATAATATTTAAGATCATAGTTCAGAGCTATGCAAGAATTAAAATTTTGACTGCAAAACAAACAGGATAATTGAAATATAACCAACTAGAGCTATTAAAGCCAAACAAAATATAACGGTTCTTCTTAAAGAGTTACAGTACCAGAAAGTGATTACAAAGAACATTTTATGTGTTTCAAATACGCCTACATAATCTCTGGTTAAGCACAGTATATTCAATATGTTGTAGGGATAGAATAAGTTACGAAATTTGTTTATAATTTTATTTTTGTACAAAAACATTTACCGTTTTGGAACATTATCGTTTCTTTTCCTTGGTTTGCATTTTTCTGTGACAGCAAGTCCTATGCAAGGCTTGTAACATCATGTAAGGAATGAGAAGTAAGGATATCCCTAACATAACTAGGAAGGCTATCACATCTAGTAGCATATACTGGAACCAATACAGGTCTGTTGCTGCAGAACGCATTTGCGGTGCTCCTTTGTGACGTATGACGTACTCCGTCCAGTATACGGCAGTGTCCAGGGGACTTATGGGCTGATCCTTGAACAGCTGTGATAGTTTCTGTACATTCTCTCGGTACCTGAAACACAGTCGATGGATATTAGCATATGATTTTCTCCTTTGTGACCTGTGAGGTATTTTGTCCTGTACATAGCAGTCTATGTCCATAGGGTAAGTTGTCTGAGTTAGTCTGAGGATTTCGTCAACGATGTTATCAGTGGTAATGCCAAGTTTTAATTCTCTTTGATACGAGGGCTGTTCAATAAAGGATTATTCACAATTTTGTTTTGACAACGTACCTTTACTCATCCTCATAATTTTGATGGTCCTTCTCAAAATAGTCTCCCCTGAATGCGATGCATTTGTCCCAGCGTTTCTACCACTCTTCAAAGACATTCTGGAAACAATTTTTGAGAGATCCTGCAAAATCACCTCCGCAGCCTTCACCACTGCTTCTGATGATGGATAATGTCTCCCACGGAGGCGTTTCTTCAACTGAGGGAATATAAAAAGTCACATGGGGCTAAATCCGAACTATAGGGAGGGTAAGGGATGCACTTCACGTTGATTTTTGCAAGATATTCACCAACAACATTGGCAATATGCGGCCGCGCATTATCGTGCTGTAGCATCCAGCCTGCTTCACGGAACTGTGGTTTTTTGCACCTGATATGGACTTGCTATGTTTTCAGGACATCCCTGTAGCATTGTCCAGTTACTGATGTATGGGAAGGTACAAAATGTTGTTAAACCATTCCATGAGTATCAAACAATGAGCTGACCATAACTTTCCCAGCAGAAGCAACCACATTTGCTTTTGGGTGGCTGATGATGAAGGAGATTTCCACACTGAGCTTTGCTGTTTGCTCTGAGGATCAAATTGATGTAGCCAAGTTTCATCAGCAGTGATTACGTTTGAAAGAAACTCCGGATCTTCCTCTAGCATCAACTTTTAACTGCATGCAGACCCGCAAGCGAAAGTCCTTTTGTTCGGGAATCAACCGTCTTGGATCCCATCGCGCACAAACACGTCTCATGTGTAATGTTTGTCACCAACGTGCGGGTAGCACCCAATGAAATGTTCAGTATTTCAGAAAGTGATGTTAAGGTAATTCGTCGATCCTCTCTCACAATGGCAGCAGCAGTGTTGATGTTTTCTTCCGTAAGATCAGTAACTGGAGCACCGGGTCTACCATCCTTTGAAATTGATTGTCTCCCCTCTTTAAACATTTTAAACCACCTTCGAGCTGTGCTGTAGGGAAGAACAGGCTCTCCATATGCTTACTGTAACATTGTATAGGCCTTAACTGAAGATTTGTTGAGACGAAAGCAGAATTTCAAAGCAAATTTCATATTGTTCCTCGCGTGTTACCTCAATTGCAGTGGTAGGCGATACTGAATATGTCTGAACTTGCCTGGTTCTCACTGGCGGATACTATGAGTACTAACAATGAAACTACTGCGGCGAGTTTTTTTTTTCACATTAAGCTAACAGAATATAATAACTTTGAATTTTAGTGCGAAAAATTATGGCCGTAAAACAGTTATGATCATTCTTTATTGAACAGCCCTCGTAGGTTTAATTATTCACTCATTTGCTCCTGCTCAGAAATGGAGAGAAAGAGTGTCTGTGTGTGTCTGTGTGTGTGTGTGTGTGTGTGTGAGAGAGAGAGAGAGAGAGAGAGAGAGAGAGAGAGAGAGAGAGAGAGAGAGAGAGAGAGAGAGAGAGAGAGAGAGAGAAAGAAAGAGAGAGTTTGAGTCTCTAATCCTGCTCCCGTTGTACTATTACTCAGAATTCTTCTCCATTTGAGTACTATATCTTTATGCTCTACTATAAAGGCTATGGACCTCCCCATAGTATAAGAAACTTGCTAAAAGCATAAGGTAAGACTATATTTATGAACTCACCTAGGTTGCATCGCTTCTTGTATGGCCCAGAGTAGCGAGTCTTCTGTGAGGTTTGCAAAATCTAAGGAGACGCCAATGCCTTTGACAACAGCTTGGTGCATGTTTGCAGGTTGATCTCCAAATATGGGAATACCCAAGACGGGAACTCCTCGAACTATAGCCTCCTGAGTGCTTAGACCTCCGCCATGGGTGATAAACAGACGAATATTTGGATGGGCTGCAAATGTTGCAAGTAAGTTCAGAAATATTAACAAATAATTTGTTAGTATAACTTTCTAAATGTGCTGCAGTGAACACAGGGAGATGGCATTGAATTTTTGACTAGCTTATTATGTGTTAGCGTAAATCCTGAACTTATGTGACTAGCGTAACTTTCCACAAAGGTGGCTAAGAAAGAACAGAGGAGTGTTCTGCAAACCAGTCACAACATAGTTCTATCTGCTTATCTGAAACAACGAACGAAATAAGCATGGATGAAAAATTTAAACGTACATACCCAAAATGTCAGACTGAGGTAGCCATTTGTCCAGCTTAACATTATCAGGTTGTCCAGGAAGAACGTCATCTTCCCACTTCCAGAGAATTTTCTGTTTCAGTTGAGAAAACGCTGCTAGGATTCCTTTCCTAGTGTCTTCTGGTAAATCGGCACTTCTTAAGTTAATACCCATGCTAAAGAAAATAGCGCCGTCCTTTGCATCATCTAAGTAATTTTGAAGATCCTGAAACATTAGTGTTCAAAGGGAACGTTGTTTTTACTGTAGAAATATATGCAGCTTGTTTCTGATACCTTTCTCGTTGTTTTGCTGTAAATGTTAAATAAAAACATGGTATAACTGAGAGAAATCTATCTTCCTTAGTAAATAAATGTTTGTATAAAGATATATCAAGGAAATCTTAAGTTATTAATTTATACTCTAAAATGTTTAGTTTGGGATCTGAAATGGCCTCTGAGATAATCCATCATGAATTATGCAGCTTTGACATAACAATAAAGCTTTTCATATCTTTCTAAGGGCTTATTTTATTAACATGTTCGGGATTATTCTTTAATCCCTAATAGACAAATCCCAAATGTTTGAAATACCAGGCAACGTAGTCAATATACTGTATGGCAAAGCGTGGAAGCGTATCGGAAAATAGTGTAACAATGAAGTTGTTTGCGCAAGCCTATCGCACATTCACGCTGAGAGAGTGTATACACGCTCTGTTCGGATGCAATCATGTCTTTTGTACAGTAACGTATGTAGCAAATATGTGTGGCGCACAGTTCCACGTTGCCGCTACAGTTTGAAGCAAATAATATGGGTAGCTCAGGGTTGAGTAATGAGGTTTCACTCAGGGTATGCGTGGGTTTTAATGACATTGGAATGCCCGTTTCAAACTGGTTTACTGACTGCTTCCTTTTATCATTACATTAAACTTGAAATTGCCGACCAAGGGTTACCAATATCACTGTTTAGAATTACAGATGTATTACTTTATCTTGACAGGAATCCTGCGCGGTAGGGATGAGTAGCAACTGTGCTGGGGATAGTGCACCTATCGCCACAATGCGTCACTCGCGTAAGATTGCGAGAGGGGAGGGCGATGCATAAGGTGTCTAAAAACAAATTTCATTCTCGAAGCCAGTTTAGCAGCTCTTATAAACTAAGTTGTAATTCTTACTATGGTAGTAATCTCCACGCTTTTGTTGGATCTTAAATGTTACATAGACATTTGGAACAAAACCCTGTTCTCCTCCAGCAGGCATGATAAACAACTGTCGGCCTTTCAATATCGCTGCAGAGTCCCTGTAACGCATTTCACTCCAGGCATATGGTCCAGTATGTGCTTTATTTATATAAGTTTCATCCATATAAACTATATAAACGTCACTTCGATATCTCCGAATATTTCGTAAATACTTAAGCTTTTTTGCACGTATGGTGCGATGTTCGATTAAAATTTATCTGTAACGCTTAGTGTTTTTTTTTTTTTTTTTTTTTTTTCAAATAATCCTAGCTTCAAAGAAGTCTTCTTAATGTTCAGACACTGTCTTGGAAGTCAGTAGCATTTTTAGCTTCATAAGCACTTTCTTCAAAGTTGGTCTTTGTTTTTCTGTGCTTTAAAAATTATTCATAGTTCACCTAACTACTTCTGAATTAAAACATCCAAATTAGATTTTTGGTATGTTCTTAATCTTTGTTTACTGGGCATAGAGAAGGACGTTGTTGCACTAGCACCAATGGCTTTTCTTTCCTTAATAACTATCCTAAACTGCTTTCAAACACAACTGTTGCCTCAGATACCCTTCCCCAGTTTTTTATAGCTGACACAGACCATTGTTCCTTTTTTATAAATCTATGGATATTGATTATTACTTCTCGGTTTTTAAATGTAGCACTTTATTTCCTATTGTGCTGCTAGGAGGCGTCATTTATAAATACTCTCTTGGAACCAGGAGACAAGCACATTTTGAAACAAGCTGTAGTGTTACCGATTAGCTCTGCACGTGTTTAGTTGCTCGCAACTGGTACGCAACTGACCTGCCCTCCCCTCCCCACCAGTTGTAACTGTTCTGAAGTGGACTCGTCCAGATACCACTGCGCATCGCTCTGCACTTTTCAAGATAAAAAATACATCTGTACTATATGTGAAATGCTTATTACTCGATAAAACTTAATTTGTTCTTCATGTACATATGAACCGACAAATATCTTCTCTCATCGCTTCTGGTCTGCCCTCGATCAAGACAGAGGTGATGACTTTCTTAATCGGCTCCAAGTCGCCTACTGAGTGTCCTCCACAGCTGTGCGTGGGTGTTTAACTTTCACTTCTGGAAGCCCTTTTTTCACACAAAAGTTCCCTTTGTTACTATTTTGTCCATTGTGATAATTACGCTCGGCTATGCCATTATTAAGGGTCCAAAGAATACCTTTTCAAACAAAGTCAAGTGCTATCCCTTAGAATTTTGTTTTTCCCGTGTCTTTTGTTACACGACTCAACCAACTACACCTGTTCGTGTCGTAATAAATATACAATACTCCTTTGAAATCCATAACGATTCTTTACTCAGTGCAATTCTTAACTTCTGTATCACGTATCATACTCGTATATCGGCTAACGCAAGAAATCAAGTATTACATGATGGAATATTGTAACAAGAATAAAGAAGAGAGGGAATCGAAATTCCTGTATGTCAGCCGACAAAACGGGTGGCTTCAATGGTAATTTAAATTTGTGTATCATAATTATTACTCGACAGAGCGTTGAGGCGTATTGACGCTGCGATCGTTCCTTATCGGGTCTTATGTGGTCTATTGGAAAAGTGAAATATTAGTAAATTGACGTACAGTAAGTTCATCATCATCAACAACAACCTTCAAGATAGGCCAGATAGGTCTGTTTCGGCTCAGAAGGAATCTTCCCAGTGTCTACGTGGTCTTCCAACATCTCTAATACCAAATGGCTTATACTGCAAGGCCTGTTTGGTGAGTCTTTCTTCTGCCATTCGAGAGAGATGATCTTGCCATTTCAGTTTGTACTCCCTAAGTTCGTCATTTAAAGTAAATATTTTCATCTCTCTTATTGTTTCACTTTTAATGTGATCTTTAAAACTACAGCCAGCTACGTACCTCAAATTCCATTCTTATTTTGTTTTTCAATGTTCGTTTTATAGTGCCACATAGGTTTTGAAATTTATAGATCTTTTGTTTTAAATCTCTGTTACATTCATAGGGAATATCATATCCTAAGTAATTAAAATAATTAACTTGTTCTAGTATTTTGTTTTTGAGGAGCATTTTGGACCGTGTTGGGTATTTACCAATAAAAGCCATCACTTTCGTTTTCTCTGATGAAATGATAAAATTATACTTTGACATTGTTTTGTCGAGTTGGTACAAAGCTATTTGTAATCTGTCTTCAGTATCTGCCAGAATGACCTAATCATCTGCAAACAGGACTGTATTTAAGATTGTACGACCTAACTTAAAATCTATTTTCAACTGAGCTTGCCATTCGGCAACTGCTGCGTCGATATAAATATTAAAAAGTTTTGACGTACAGTAAGTTACGAAACACAAATAGAGCGATTGGAAGCTGCGTGTGTCTATATGATATGATTCCTCGCGATTGCCGATGCATGATACATTGCTGTCCAGAAGACATGATTACATCTGAACAGACTATACATACACTGGACTCGCCGTGTATGTGCGATAAGCTGAAGTAAATATCTCTGTGTTGTGAGCTTTGCCATATAATTGGTTAACCTTTTATATCACATACACAGCTCGCAAGTGCTTTATTTGAACGGTAAGATAATATTTCGCTCTGAGGACTCAAATGATTCCGATGTATTGGTACATTTTGAACTTAGTTAATGGTATAAAATATTGTATTAAATTGGAAAAATCACCATTATTCTTTCGGAAAGAAGTTCTGTAAAACTTATGTACGAGACGTGTCCGTAAAATAAGATCTCCAAGGCGCTTGAGCCGTGAGGAACGCTATTACGTGAGATCCGGCAACACTGCCGTGTAGCTTGGTTTCACACCTGCAAATCCTCACCACAATGAACCCGTTGCAACCATTAGTCTTGGCTGGGCAGCCATTTGCGATGGAGCTTCCTATCACTTCCGCCGCCAAGTACGAGTTGCGTGCAGTGATCCGTTTTTTTCTTTTTTTTTTGAGTGCCAAGCGCACTTCCCGTAGGGGAGGGGATCCGTCCCCTTCAGCTGCCGTGGTGCGGGCGCTGCGGACCCTTAGCACTCGTGGTACCTCTGACGTTACTAGAGGAACCTCGGGCCGAACATGCCGAGCCCCTCCTTCGGGAGTTGTTCGGAATGGGTTGATCTCGAGGGGGCAGTGGTTCCCGATACCCGTGGGAGATTGGGTACGTCTTCGGATGGGGTTGAGGGAAGCCATTAAGTTTCCGGGTACTAGCCTGCTCAGCTAGTAGAAGGTGTGCTAGATCGCCAGGCGGCCCCACCGAGGTCATATCGGTAGTCTTCACCTTGAGTAAGTGGCGTATCCACTTCCGTCCTGTCTTGGTCTTCGGACCAGATGGGGGGGCAGTTTAGGAAACTAGGTACTGTCCTAATGGAAAGCCCCACGGAGAGACCCTTTGGGATACTCCCTGGTTGTAAGAGACCCGGGTCTTGTTCCTACGGGGACAGGGCTAATGGGAGTAGACTCTCTGCACTCAGTGCCAAGCGCACTACCCGCACTGAAATTCATCGTCAGTTATACGAAGTCTAAGGGCCACAGTGTGTGGACAACAAAACGTGCGAAAATGTGTCAAAGAGTTCAAATATGGGCGTACATACGTCCATGATGAATAGCGTTCCGGTCGTTCCTCGGTTTCAGCCGAAACAGTTGCAAAAGCGGAGCAAGAAATGCTTAAAGATCGGCGTGTGACAGTTCGCGAGCTGTGCTAACCTATCACTGAAGTCAGTAAGATTACGATTGACAAGATTTTGACCGAACATTTGCATTATCGCAAGGTGTGTGTACTGTACATGCAACGGCTGATGAGCCCGCCTTGGTAGCGTGGTGGTAGCATGTCTGCCTCACATTCAAGAGACCCCGAATTCGAATCTCGGTCAGGGTGAGTTACCTGGATAAGGTTATTCCGGGATTGTCCCTTATCCTGATAGACGAATGTCGGGTAACTCTAAGTTCCATGGACCCCGGACTCATTTGAGCATCATTTCATCCACTCCATTTATCGTCCGATGTGACTTAACATTGGACGACGTAAAAAAAAAAAAAGAAGACGGCTGATGTCCTGGCCCAGTTCGGAGGGGACATCCTCACCTATCCCCCCTACAGTCCAGACTTAGCACCTAGTGATTATCATCTGTTTCCTGAGTTGAAGTCACACATGGGTGGAACATATTTCCAGACCGACGATGATTTGATAAACGAGGTTGAGTGTTATCTGCGCAACTTGGCGGGAGAGTGCTATGACAAGGGTATATAAAAACTGCCACAGCGCATGCGAAAGTTCATCGATCGCAATGGTGATTACGTTGAAAAATAGCTGTAAGTTCTCCCTTTCCATTGATGTAACATTCATTGGCAATAATCATTTTTTCTATTTTAAATAAAATTGGAGACCTTATTTTACGGACACGTCCCGTATCTTCTTTCAAAAATTACAAGTTTTAGAATCAAGTCGATAGGAAATGTTGATTTCTCCTTATGCTAATGCAAATTTCTTGAAAAGTTTAAAAAAATTGTTTAAGGTCTCAATAATTCACCATTGATTTATCAATGCAATTCATAGTTTATTCATGCTTCGCCAATACCTGTAGATACCTGTAGATTAAGTTCTTGCCCAGGTTGTTATAATCTTCCTGATCCAAAATTGCATTATACAGATATATAAATATAACAGAGGATAATACTTTAAAAGCAAGATGTGCAAGAGACTTGCATTCTGTTATCTTAAGTGCAAAAGGTTGAAGGGTTCAAAGAAGTCGATCAATTCTCAGCCGTTTGTCTATTGTATCTTTCATCATTCAAATGTCTACCTGTTGTTTGGTGTAAATACACCTGATAGCAGTACTTACCTGAGGAAGTTTCTTCGGCGGCTGGACATGCATTCCTGGTGCATGGATGACGTTGGGAAGTAAAGGTCTGGGGTAGCTGATGGTGAAGTGTGTGTTGGCTATAACAAGTGAAGTGGACATCAACAGATCGCTTAGGGGTGGCATTTCACCGAGGTGCTTCTCGAAGTGAGTCCGCATGATGGCGTCTTGCTTAGGAAGGAAGTAAAAATGTCTGCCAATCCTCCAATAGCTCATCAAGAATGTATTGACTACTCGTTCCCAGAAGTTCATCCTTGTGTCAGCATTGAGATACCATTCGTGGATATAGGATGGCGTCGACGGGTTGCCAACCCAGTCGTTCATCCAGTGGGCGATGCCGAAGGGGCATATTTGCACCACGGGTGCTTTGAATTTGTGAGCGAAGCCGATGTATGCATCATTGAAGAAAGCAGTCATTACCACAAGATCGAAGTGTTCATCTGATGACTGAATCAATTTCTGAACCTGAGGAAGTGCCAAAGTAATATTTGTATGCTCACTACTCATTGTCCACATGTACCAAGGCATGAATGTGCGTTGTGACTCGCCGAGCTGATACAGGAATGTTGGCTCTAAACAGAAGAATTCGGAGGTGAAACATTCTAAAAGCAATTTTACACAGCCAGATGTGTACTGAAAAGATTTTAACTGTATTAAAGAGGTTGTAATCGGAAGAGAATATGTTAATTAAACTATAAGAACAATGAAATAAATTATAATACAGTAGTAATTCGGTAGGGTAAGTAAAAAGTAAATCCTAATCTCTTAGTATTTTAACTGCTGCAGCCGTAATGTTGTATTATGCAATGTTTTTCTTACAACATAAATTGTCAGTTTATGACGTCATAATTGATTTAAATATTTATGTTAAAATATATATATCAAACTTTTTTGAGTTTATCCGAAAAATAGTACTCGGTTTCTAAGCTTAATATCGAGACAACGATGTACTTAATCTATAAACAAAAGAAGCAAATAAAAGCACTTTACTTTTACACCATAATTTTTGAACAAGCCTATGCTACTCTATATGTAGACAGCATTTCTTCGTATTTTGATGTTTAGAAATGGTTTGAAACCTTCTTAAAATCCTATCAAAGAACCTTCAAACAAGTTGTATTTTGAAAACCATTATTGGCTGGCCCCGTACCTCAGTCGGTACAGCACCTGTCTGCCATACTAGAGGTCTTAGGTTCGATTCCCGGCAGTGGGGGTTTGGATTTTTCTCCGACCAAGATAATTCATCTTCCCCAGTGTCTGCAAGTATGAATGAGAAAGTGAATGTGTGCGTGATCTAATGATTAAAAGCCAACGAATGCAAGTTAACACCTTCGATATGTTCCAAAGGGGAACGTCCGCCGATATGACCATTGGAGTTAAAGTTATGGTATAAATAGAACAAATAATAATAATAAAAAGACATTATGAAAGAAAATAAGAAAATGCGCATTTATGAAGTCTACTTTTAGGCGAATTTTGAATTGTTCCAATTTCTTATTTTTGTTGTTTTAAATTGTGTTATTTGTTTGTTTATCTATTACTTCTCATCTTACCAAACATTGATACCGAGATTGTACAGAAAATAAATTTTTGAAGTTCTTCTGAACCCATCCCTCAAAAAAAAAAAAGAAGGAAATATGCATGTATGATCGCATAACTCAAACACGAAGAGTCCGAATCAAATACCAAACTTGGTATTTAACTTTATATACATCCCCTAGAGAATATTTTAAAAAAGCTTCCCCTCCTCAATGCGAACTATCATTTGTATACAACATTTTTCGTTGTTATTGACTGTCTACAAACTAACAATTTTGATGAGACAAACTCTCATGTATATGCTCGAATTCGATTTCAGGGGACCACGTGTGTCAATAGTCATGGATTAAGTGTTGTCAGGTTGGGATTTTCTCCGAATTCTCCTGTTTGCCCCGTACTCCGTAATCACCTTTCCTTTCAAACATTTCGCTCTGACGTATCACCGGACTTCCAGCTGATCACCCATCCTGTCTACTTTCTGCTCATCCACAGGCATCTCACTTTAGGTTCTCCTGGAAGGAGGCGTTGTAAGTCCTCCATATAAGAAGGATAAGTAGAGATTGAAGATGATGATCTGTTCACTCTGGCAAGTCGTGTTAGTTAAAAAGTTCTTTCCTCACCAGATATATAAATCTCGTTAAACCACAGAATTTATGTCAACTAACCATTTAAACTAGTTCGAGAAGATTTACTTGCTATTACTTTAAATTTTGAAATAGTTATTACTTTTATTGTAGAAAGTTGCTGCCTATTCGTTTATTCTCGTGGTCTGCAAAGAGCATGGAACTTCAAGGCCACTTCAAACGTTATCTTTTCAACTCTTAAATGCATGGTGTATCAGATTCGCAACTTTTGCGAATGACCGAACAAATCACTAACGGATTTAACACGAAAAAGTCAACGGGCGCCTTATATATAGACATCGAAATAGCTTTTGATAAAGTATGGCATGCAGGCCTTATTAAAAAGCTAAAACAATACGAATTCCCTGATTCGGCAGTAGCCCTAATTGGCGCTTTCGCACCACGGTAGATGATGCAGTATCCAGCGTTAAGCCAATCAAAGCAGGCGTACCTCAAGGAAGTCTGCTGGGACCGATACTATTCAACTTATACATAAATGACAAGCCCGATCTAGTAAGAACGAACAAATATATATATATATATATATATATATATATATATATATATATATATATATATATATATATATATATATATATATGCCGACGACACCGCTCTAGTAACGCAGTCAACCCAACCGCGAATCATTCATCAACGTCTTCAAAACGCCCTAAATACACTAAAACCTTGGTTCTCCAAGTGGAGAATTAAAGTAAATGCACGAAAAACGCAAGCTATGATCTTCACGAAAATACTTCTGCATAGGAAAAACAAGCGTGCCCTTCAGCCGTTAATATATCAAGGCGAAGGAATCGACTGGAAGGACCAAGTGACCTATTTAGGCCTTGTAATGGACCAGGGACTCACCTGGGGTAAACACATTACTACGATCAGAGCCAAGGCCAATGGCCAGCTAAATAAATTATTTCCAATATTTAATATTAACAGCCAGCTTAAAGTACATATGGGCCTTACCCTATATAAGTCACGGATAAGGCCTATTATCACGTATGCAGCCCCCGTGTGGGGATACGCTGCAAAAACTCACTTACACAAATTGCAAACGCTACAAAACCGAATAATCAGAATAATTACAAAGCAACCGCCGGTAGCACCGGCTAATCTGTTCCACAACGAACTAAAACTACACTCAATTGAGGAATTTATCAAAAGACTCAGCTTCAACCTATATAAGCGCAAATATAAAAACACTAACGCACTAATACAGCAACTAGGCAATTACGAAACCGAATACAATAAACACAAAAGAACGCTGTCCATATGGATGGGAGACCCAGAAATAGACATCCAAGAGTATCTAAACACTCTGGCAAGACTTCCATAGAAGTAGTAAGATTACCCATGACTGTACACCACACCCTGACATTTGGCAGCTCCACAAGTCATTACTCTTAGTCAAGGCGGCTCTGGTGTGGAGGCAACCCCCTCCCCCCATACTTACACGACAATCGCTATGAACAATGGTTATTATCAATCTAATGCGAACAAATTCAACTTAGAATCAACTTCATACTAGACGTAGCTTACGCACAAAACTAACAATCATACATATATATACACACTAACTTTACATGTAAAGATAATGCATGACTAACGCTATCTTAGCGACCACCACTAACTGTAATGACACGTTCTACCCTCTCAGGGTAGACAATACATTAACTAAGAACTATAAACTAATGCAAATAAAGTAGTATAAGTCCTACATGACTATTTCCTCTATCATTGAGGATGCAACCAGAATGTTAGGACGGTGTTTCCTATTGGAAACGACACTACACCCAACCACATCCCTCACTACGAATCCGCGAGGGCATATTCAGGGCTTCGGCCATGCTTATGTCCTAACATCCAATCTCACCTTGGTTAGGCCATACGGCCAACCTCTCTACACGCTCTCTATGAATCCGCAGGTGCTTATAGCGGTACTGCTGGAATTCCTCACCTGACTTCCATCCGGTGGGGGTTTTTTAGTGGGTAGTACCTTCGGGTGAAGCTCACACTCCCGGCTGCACCATCCCAGTACAGTCGGGGTTAGTCCACAAATGGATTTTTCCTCCACTTGAAAAAAAAATTGTATCGGATATGCAACAGTAGGTTGTATTTAGCTTGGGAAATATGTACTTTAGTGTGGTTTTTTGTTAGAGTAATGTACTGGCCTTTATCAATTACACACAACAATTTTGAGCCTTTTGTATTGGAAATATTATACTACTTTTACAAATATATCGTAGTGCTTTTTTTAGTATAACAAGGCAAAATCTAAACAACTACTGTCAAATGATACTCCGCCGACATCCAAGCGTGCCATCACACCGATTGTTTTACGTTGGTCCTCCCCGTTCTTTACCACAGGCACAGTTGAGTTGCCGAGATTCGAATTCACGATGTTTAGCTTTGAATGGATGGCCAGTCCATTATCTATTACTTTAAAGACCGTGGCTATTCGAATTGATTGCGTTGAGACACCTCAAAATACGGAATGAAAACCGGTTTATGAATACAGTAAGAGCGCTGTAAGTAGCAAAATAATTCATGCATTTTAGGGTTAAACTGCAACGAAATATGTAATCTAAGTTTACTAAAAAGAAGTAGAGAGAGTTGAGACGTTCTAAGAATAATTTGTAGAAGGCCGTGTTAAAGAAACAATGTGAATGCAGCATACATGGCTTCATTAATGTTTTAATTTAATTTTCTGAATGTATCTATTTCATCCTGTGGGGAAGGTGGTGTTCACATATTACTTACCGTTAAGTATTACCACTTTCTCAATAATGATCTCCGTGACGTTTGGATGTGGTGGATCTAGAGGATATGGGGATATGATTGTTACTTGGTGACCTCTGTTGGCCAGCTCCAGCATCAGCGGCCGCATGACGTAGAAATGACTGGGGAATGTAGTGGGGAATAGTCCGAGGATACGAGCACCTTCAGAAGCTGACACCAGGATTGCTAGTGTCCACGCTAGCAGTAGCTGCACTTGTGCCATCTGCAAGCAAAGACAAAAGTATTAATCTTCAGTGCATGTTAGCAGTTCCGATACTCTAAAAATATTATATAGTTCTATTGTATGTAATTAATCGGTTTTTATGCATTAAGATGGTTGTTATGACTTTGTAATCACAGCTCATTGACAGTAAAATAAAAATAAAATAAATAGGGCCTTACTTTCAACCCGTAGCCGTATTATAGAGAATTGCTTGCCCTGCACTGCGATGTTTCTATGTGGTTGGTTACCTTGCCACGGCCTGTGCAAAGGTTGATACGTTGTGAAACCACTGTTTAAAGTTTAACATTATAAACTAATTACATCCTATACCAGCTCTTCGTGTATGATTTCTGTCTGAAAACAATTTTTGTAAAAGCGGAGAAATAAGGGAAGAGTTCCCTGTTCTCCGTGTGCCTCGCAGAAAAGTGATCTGTAATCTTGTACATAAGTTTAGAGAAGCAGGATCTCTTCTTGATTAAAAAAAAAAGAAAGGAAACCTAATTCGCCATGTGCTTGCAGAGGAAAACCTCGATAACGTCGGAGAAAAGTTAAAATTCTCGGAGAAAGTTGCACAAGAATGAGCAATACTGCGAATTTTGGTTTGCAATGCCATAAAACTTTAAAATTAAAGTCAGCGGTTTGGTCCGGATTTAAACCCTCGATCTTGCTAACAGTAGATGAGTAGCAAACGTTTATTTTTTTACTGTAAACACTATCTGCTATGGTTCTAAAAGTCCCACTCTACGTATACTACTGTTGACCGTTATTATTTATTCACGTCCTCCAACGTAAAGTCACATCGGACGAATAATACTCAAATAAGTACAGGGCTCATAGAGCTTAGAGTTTCCCAACATTCGTCTTTCAGGATAAGGGAAAATCCAGGAGAAAACCTTATCCAAATAACACCTTAACCGAGATTTAAACTGGGGACCTCTTGAACGTGAGGCAGACACGCTACCAACTACGTTACAGAGGCGGGTAGTACTGGACGAGAAAGACCACATAATGTTGCTCAGAGACCTCTTTATCAGGCTTGAGGTACTTTTACGTGCCGTAAATCTAGGAGATGGCACCACCGGCTTTTCTCTCCCTTTCAAAGGAAGCCAGGCAATGATTCTTACGCCCTAAGGAAATCCCAAGGTATAAACCCGCTACCTTGGGATCCAGAGGAGGGCGATGGGTTCACTGAACAGCTCAGATTGATTACTTTTACTGTACAGCAACGTAAAGAAGATCCCTGTAAGGAATGTGCCAACCTTCCGCAGTGGGACAAGGACAGCGAATGTGTGTGGCAGAGAGCGCCTGCTACACAAGGAGCAGAAACGTTAAAAAACATGCGCCCTATTCACTCTGTACACTAAAACCGAGAAGATTCATTCACAAAAGTAGAAACCGTCAGAATGTTTTTGAATGGTCTGTGACTATACTGACATGGGGTGTCATAAACCTGTCCAGGGAGGGTGTGGGAACCTTCTGCAATCTCCCTGCGTCTCAGGCCTCTGAAACTTACACTCTTGTGGAGGAGTTATATTTAAGAGCGGTAGGCTCGAGTCAGTAGATTTACTGGCACGTAAATGAACTCCTGCAGGACGAAATTCCGGCACACTGGTGGGGTTGATATGATCCCGGGAATAGAAAGCGTCGTTAACAAAGAAATCATTTTTTCCCTCGTGTGTGCATGTGTTTTTATTGTACTCATAATTTGCATGGACATTCTAAGCTTCTGAGTTTAAAAGGCTATGAATATCTAACCGCGCTGAAAAATAGCATTCTTTTCGGTGTCAAAATTCCTGTTAGGACAGGGCGCTCGTGCAAAGGAAGGATCTGCACATTGCGATAAGCTTGTGATAAGTGCATCATTATTAAATTGAAGAATTATATGAAACTATATGAAATTATATGAAAAATACGAATTTTTCAGTCTGGCTCTACTCATCCAAAACTTAGCCTACACACGGCTAGTGTGGAATGGTTATTTCCATCAATTTACCTAACATATAACATAGTGGTTGAACTATGAAACCTGGGACTCAAGTACTTACAGCAAGTAAGTCGCCACAAAAAAGGTGCGTCTCATAGCATATGAGTGGTCTACCGGGAAACATACGAGTCAGTTGGAGAATTTAATGTTATGTGGGCATAGTACCTCAGTGCTTTAGAGCAACCGCACGGAGAGCGGGAGATCCGTGGTTTAAATCCCGGCTATGGTATTTGACACAGCCCCTGTCACCTAGGAACACTGAGACGACATATAACTTTATATCAGAAATACATTAACATAAACAAACGAATAAACATAAATAAATTACGTATACCAGAATATATACATACCATAATGCTAGCATATACTCCAGAGACGGTCACAGTGACAAGGTCACTCTGCGAAGGTGAGTAAACACTCTTTGCAATCCCTGTAAACAAACAACCCTACTCTACTGTCTGTTTTGCTCTAAAGGGAAATTTGGTGCCACCATGTCACAAACTAACCCATTGTTGCAATCCCATGCGTGTTTCTGACAACAGGCTTTTAAGATTTTGACCGACGCGCAGAACGCGTGCTTCCGCATACATTGTTAAATGAGGGGCGTTAGAGAAAGCGTCTCTGATATTAGGTCCGAAAATGGATATTCTGAACACTGATCGTAAGTGGGGATAGGTATCAGCCAACGGAAAATTGATATTTGCTCATGTGATTTTGCAAGTAAGAATGCTTCGGTCCTGTGATCTACGTGAGACGGACGCGTAATCGGCGCCGCCTAACAAGTACACTTCCGCACCTAGCGCCGAGACAAAGTACAGCATTTAACAGTCGCTCCACTGAGAGCGCAAAGAGTAATATATAGGGAAGACCATAAGTATATCTAGTTCGGCTACGCAGTGCTATTGCCTCTGCGCTTCACATCACAATATTGACGCGGGATACAGTGACGCTAAACACAGCAACCACACGGACGACGACTTTACGGTGGCGAGCGAAGGAGTCTAAGGACAGCAATAAACTTCTGTCTACCTGATTCGAGGTGTCATCATTCAACCCACAACCAGTCAGGAAGCACCCACTCCTGAAGTACAGATGAGAGTTCTCACGCGGGAGTTACAAGTCACCTCGAACCGGTTACAATCTCTCTTTCCTTAAACTCCTCACACCACCGATCCTTAATTGTGAGGCGTTGAGCAAAAGGAGAGCCCCCCCCCCCTCCAGGGACCTACTTCGGTAGGTACGGGTTTGGCGCACCCGGGGTCCCGAGCCAACAGTCTCCCTCGTGTGGGCTCCTCTTCGTGGTTGAGAGAGACGGTCAACATGCCCACCCACGTGTAGGCCGTGCGTGGAGACCCCCCAGGGGCCTACTTCGGAAGGTACGGGTTTGGCGCACCCGGGGTCCCGAGCCAACAGTCTCCCTCGTGTGGGCTCCTCTTCGTGGTTGAGAGAGACGGTCAACATGCCCACCCACGTGTAGGCCGTGCGTGGAGACCCCCCAGGGGCCTACTTCGGAAGGTACGGGTTTGGCGCACCCGGGGTCCCGAGCCAACAGTCTCCCTCGTGTGGGCTCCTCATCGTGGCTGAGGGAGACGGTCAACAGGCCCACCCACGTGTAGGCCGTGCGTGGAGACGATTAGATTCGTTGTAGATTCTTTTCTAGTCTAGAGTTTAGGATATAGTGAACGACATTTTTAGTAGGGTTTGATTGATTTTGTTTATGTACGTGTATTTTTAATAGGTTTTGTTACACTTGTATAGTTTTTAGAAAGTTTCATATCTGGCTCTTGCCATGACTAGTTTTTTAAAGGGCGGTGATGACCGCCGTAGTTGCGCGCCTTTATATATATATATATATATATATATATATATATATATATATATATATATATAATCGAGAGCTCGACGTGGTTTGCTACGGGCCGGACCGCCTCACATTTAATTTTTCAGTCTGACTCTACTCATCCAGACCTTAAGCATACACACGGCTAGTGTGAAAGAAATTATTATTTTCATTATATGAAATGCTGTGAATCAATATTGTGTAACACATTTCTCTCACACACACACATATTGTACACTAGTTATGTTTTGTTATTTTGAAGTAATTATTAATACGTTTAAAAACGTTTCTAATGGACTTACCCATCGTCACCTTGAGTTTCCGACAAGGTAATGCTGCTTTTTCAGCAGTTATGGCTAATAAAATGATTCAACGAGATAGTATAATTTAGGAGACCTTGAGCCAGAGGACCCAGTAGTTTAAGACATTTTTAAATCGACACATGGATTACGAAGAAGCAGGTGAAACGCGTCTCGTAATGAATTTACGTGTCTACAGACTATACGAAGATGGGAGAAGGTAGCTTTTTACCTCCAACTTCGCAGGTTAAACCTGAATCTAATAAGCGTTCGTCTTTAAGGCTTGGGAATTCGTGTCTCGTTACTGATTTTTTTTCGTCCTAGTCTATATTGGATGTTATTGCCGCCAACAAATTTGTTTGTAGATGTTAATTTGGATAGAAACGAATTTGTACTTTACAATTCTGAATTCCCATGTGTATAAATGTCGTTGGAGAGATGTACTGTTAAAAAAATATAACGTCGTGGGAAGAAGGAACATCTTCGTTGGGACAGCGTGAATTAGTGGTTGAAAAATACTTGGATATCTATTATGTGTGTACACTGGGATCTGAAACTAATATTTGTAAACAGATCACGAATCACCTGGAACATTTACCGAGATAGCATGTGCTGTCCTTTCTTGTTCTTGCTTGTGAACTGACCGGAATTGAAATCAGTTGTACTGCAGGTTTCGGGACCTGAATGCTCGAGGAGCGCTTTGTAGTTCACCATTCTTGACTCCAAAACAGTTGAAGAGTGGCGGTTGATGAGGTATGAAAGCTGGAAGGTTCTGTTTATGTTCGTCTAGACTCTAGATCTACAAAAGGCGAACACATATTGTCGATGTCCAAGAGTGCACTCGCAAGGGTTTGTGGGTTCGAGACTTCCAAATAATCGAGTTCCCCTTCAGGAACAAGAACCATAATTTCCCAGTCACGTGCACAGTTTAATTTTTACGTCCTAATAATGATGCTCAGATTTGCTGGCATCCTATAACGCTTTCAAACACCTGTTGCTGGTCGTTGGACAATTTTCTAATCATTTGTAGTTGACATGCTTATTCACTATATATATACGCGAATCTCTTTGTTAGCCACGAGAAAATTTAAAATTATAAATAATTAAGCTCCAGGAATGATAATGTAAATAAGTTTAATAACTTTTCTCTCACGAATACGAATAAAAAGGAGCTAAGTTTTTCTATGCAAAATCTAATTATTGAAGCAATACTAAGAAAGTGTCATTTCAGTGGATAACTACAGTGATGTTTGTTTGTTTGTTTATAATTTACGTCCTCCAACGTTAAGTCATATCGGACGGTGAATGAATTGGATGAAATGATGCTCAAATGAGCCCAGGGTACATGGAGCTTAGAATTACCCGACATTCGTCTTGAAGGATAAGGGAAAACCCCGGAAAAACCTTATACAGATAACTCACTGACCGAGATTCGAACTCGGGACCTCTTGAACGTGAGGCAGACATGTACCATCTACGCTACCGAGGCGGGCAACTACAGTGATGGAAATCAATATAAAGACACTGTGTTTCCTACTAATAGTAATAGGTACAATGGCTGAAGCATAAACGTGTTTAATTTATTATAAAATTGGTAGATATAAGACATACAAAAATCATGACAGAATTAATCTATTTCATAGCACGCGTAACAAAATAAGGCATTTGCATTTCCTGGATGGAAATTGATATAAAGGCATTCACGGTCCTGCTGTGTTATTGCATTGTTAGTACTTTGTCGAACCTCTGTTCTTTCTAATTACTCAAAAAGGCGTTAATTTTGTTAGAGTTTGTTGTTCTTGTTTGTACGAGTAGTTCTAGAAATTGCCGCCTACGCTTCTCGTATCACACTTTTCAGTTCACCTATGACATCAAATTGTCTTCTAATGCGGTAAACATGTATTGCAAGTATTCCCCAATAGCTCAGGGGGTTTCGTCTGTGGCCCGCATTCGCGAGGCCCGGTTCGATTCCTGTGCCGACCTACCTGACCCATGGATTTTATAGGGTTTTCCCGGGTAGCTAAGCGAATGCTGGGTAGGTTAATTACATCCCCAGAATTTCCTGTCCCTCCATTTAATCTCCATTATCATTTCATATCATCTTTCATCTGGTGGCCTCTTTCAGGGTAGAAGTGTCGGTGGGTATCTCGGAGGTGCATGGCAGGATGATATGCTCTGAGGAAGAATAATTCCTCCTCCGGTAGGTCGGTTGCTGGTCTCCGCTCCTCTGCTGGGACCATACCAGATCAACCAGCCGGGGACTGTTGGGGCTCGGATAGTCTTCCTTGGTAGCATTAGAGCTCGGCTGCTGGGCTCATTGGTCCCGCTATAGGGGAGCGAGTTCATTGTCCTGGCCTGTCGGGTAAGCCTCTAAACAAGTAAACTGTAGTAACCCTGCCCTCTGTACTGTCGTAGCTCCTTGGGTCGGCCGCCGTCTCCTTCGCCTCATCCTTCCTCCCTGGGGTGCCCGCATTTGGGAGCATAGGAACAATGGGGCCAGCATGGTGGCCTACGTAACGAATCCCCGCCGTAATGAAATCCCAATCTCCAAAGGTTTCCGATTGGGTTCAAATCCCGGCTAGGTATAGGTCAGGGCAATATATCGATATCTTTCTCCTCAAACCACTTGTTGGTTGTAGCAGAAACATGCACAGATGCATTATCTGTCGAAAAATTAGAATTCTGTCTTTTAGGTCCTCATACATTCTAATCAGTTCTGTCTCTAGCAGCTCAGTGTACATGTTAGAGTTCATTCTAGTGTTCAACCAAGCAGTGTATGATGTAACTTTAGAGCAGAAAGCTGCCCAAAGAATAACACTTGCGCCGCCAAAATTTCTGTTCATTCTTACCAGATCATACCAATAATATTGAGATCCATCCGGCCCCTCTAAATTAAACTTTTTCTCATTACTGAAGATAACTTTAACCCATTCTGAATCTTTTCAGCAAATTCCAACCTAGCCTGTATATGTTTGGGTGTCAGCTGGTTTCTGCAGTCCTTCCCTAAACGTAAGATGTTTGTCATTTGACAAAATTTGTCGTACACCGCTGGCAGAAACTGTAATTCAGCAACAAGTTGAAAAGATTAACGGTTTCTGACCCTTGATTTGCGTAAAAGTAACAGTTTCAATGACTCCAATCATTTTCTACTTTGTCCATACCATCGGTTCTGTCCATAGTGTGTTCCCCATTTACGAAATTATCAGTGTGACAGTTCGACGACTGGTTCCCTGTATGCAGCGATCTTTGATTTTTCATCACATAACTGTTTTCCGAGTGGCATTGTCACAATAGCGTTTATGTAGACAATAGGTATTGCCACTAACATCATCTGTTTTCTATCTGCAGTAACGACAAGTATGCACACACTAACATCACATTTAGTTGATTGCCTTTATACCGACTTCCACTCTCTACCACCTAAATCGCTGATGTCTTGTTAATATATTGTACTAACTGACATCAAATGCGATATCATTTGAATGCTTTTGTCAGTATATTGTATCTCATACTATTGTATATATACTGAGTAACTATTCCAACAGAAAATGTTAATTTTCTTACATCCATGTCTTTATACTGATTTCCACCATTGTACGTTAAGTAATCTACCTACATAATTTAATTTGAAGCTGATATTGCATACATGGACATATTAAGTAAACATGGCCATCTGTAATTCAACTTAAGTTAATAACCTAGCAGGCCATGTAGATGATGCAACAAATGCTAAGGTTTATTCAAATCCCAAATTGTGACGTAGGACCAATCATAACTAAGTATTACGGTAACTCAGCAATCAAAACAGAAAAAAGAACCAATGATTCTATTCTAATTTTTTTTTATCCTGGCTTGAACTCTCGAAGAGGGTAAACGCGTTTTCGGTAAAAGACTTCTTGAAACTACGAGAAGTTATTGGAGTTGACCATTTATGAACGTTTAGTAGACGTTTAAAATATAAATCGAATACGCGACGCTACGATAAATAATTTAAGTAAAAAAACCGTTGCATCATTTATAAATAAAAGGAGAAAATTAATACATAGTAAAGGGCTATATACATCAGTGGGAAAAGTCGCATATAAAGAAGAAAATGATGTCGAGAAATATAAATCTAAGTATGGTGAAACGGTTTTAATTATTTTATTCCATATTTGCCCAAAAGTGAAATCCCTTTTGTATCGATACCACGCCTGAGAAGTTTCACATCTCATCGCTCGCCGAAGCTGCCGGAGAGAGGATTTATAGAAATCTTCGAGAACTTCATCTTCATGGCTTTTAGACGAAAGGTTCATCGCTTCTACATCAAGGTAAGGTTTGGCTTCTACATGCGTCGCCACACCGAGGGAGCGCGGAACTTTTGCACGTGTGGGGCGTAGACCTCACGACGGGGCGAATCCAACTTCGGATATGCCACCGCATCGTGTGATATAAATCCAACACACAAGGAGGGGAACCGCTCCAAATTTTGGTTTTGTATTTTCTGAAGTACGTCTCCTAGATACCCAGGCACCTAAGAAAATTTCATTTAAGAGGCTCTTAATCTGTGATAAATACTAATCATGGTAAAAAAAAATAAAAAATAAAATAACGATAGCATGAGTCACACGTAAGAAGCTGAAACACGCACAGACTAGCAACTATTCTCCTGAAGATAGTGTTAAATGTGACACACTATATTCTATTTTTTTTTTTTTCAAATATTGTTACCTTTTTTTATTTAATTTAGGTCCTCCAATGTTAAGTCATATCGGACGATGAATGGAATGGATGAAATGATGCTCAAATGAGTCCGGGGTCCATGGAACTAAAAGCTACCCGACATTCATCTTTCATGATAAGGGAAAACCCTGTAAAAACCTTATCCAGGTTACTCACTCTAACCGAGATTCGAACTCGGGACCTCTTGAACGTAAGTCAGACACGCTACCGAGGCGGGCAAATATTAGCTTTCTTACTTGCTCCAGTCACAATTTCTCCTGATCCCTGAGCTATTCGTAACATATTTAAACGACTCCTTGTAATGGATTATATACACATATACTAGCTATCTTTATCTGCTTACTCACTCTGCAATCTTAATTACAGCCTCTTATACTCTCATTATTTCTTACTACTATGCTTCTTTCTAGAGTTACTTTTATTTCTTCTATAATTATTTTTATGCTCGACCATGCCAAACTTTAGTATTTATACGACTGGTAAGAGCCTCATTAAGGTATACCTGTTCATTTAAGTATTGTTATCGACCAATCAGTAACATTGTGAAAGTGTTTCGATCGACAAGGGCACTAGCGCCAGTTCATGAAAAAGTCAAAATAGCTGACACTAGTAACAGTGACATTGGAATTACACCCCCAGAAATTACGACAAGAGCTCTCAATGTTACCAACAACTTGCCACAAAAGTCAAGGAAGATTTACGAGAAATTATATTCACAGTTCATTGATTGGTGAATATCAAATGGTATAAATTCGTTCTCAGAAAAATGTATTCCCAGTGTATTTCGAAGAATAGTCTCAAAATAAGAAATCATCGACCTTGTGAACTCACTATTCTGTTTTGAAATCTGATACCGAAATTAAGGGATTCAATATATGAAGAATCGTAATGGATTTCAAAGCAGTGTATATTTGTGTGGAACGCGTGCAGGTGCAGTTGAGTCGAGTAGCAGTTGGGGTTGAATAGTTGTTTTAACAAAAGAAACGTAAGAAACAGTGTCATTAGCACAGTTCTAAAGGGTAGATCTTGACTGTGTTTGAATAGGTATTCTTTGGACCCCTAATAATCACAGTGGACAAAATAGTCACGAAGAGAATCTTTGTGTGTATAAAGGGTTCCAGAAGTGAAAGCTACACACCCACGTGCAGCTGTGAGCGCAGTCAGTCCTCGGCGTGAAGCCGATTACGGCAGTCCTCTTCTTCTCTCTTGGTCGAGGGCAGACCAGAAGCGATGAGAGAAGATATTTGTCGGTTAATATGTACGTGAAGAACGAATTAAGTTTTATCAAGTAATAAGTATTCCACATACAGTAACTCTAAACAGTGATATTGTTAACCCTTGGTCGGCAACTTCAAGTGTGATATAATGATAAAAGGAGGCAGTCATTAAACCAGTTTGAAACGGGCATTCCAGTGTCATTAAAACCATCCTTACTCATACATATCCACGCATACCCTGAGATAAACCTCATTGCTTTACCCTGAGCTAAACACTATTTGTTTCAAGCTGTAGCGTCAAAGTGGAACTGTGCGCCACTCATATTTGCTTCAAATTAACACTCAACATTAGACACCAAATTGACTTATCTAAATACTCAAAACTAAACAGCTTACCAAAACGCAAATCAGAAATATAAAAGGAAAAAAGCCAAAACATTTATACCTGATGAGTTGAAAACATTTATAAATGAAACATCTGAGTTAAATGCCTCATGATAAAAGTAAAGGTTTTTTTTTTTATGTTACCAGGTAGTTTCTTAAAAGTAACAAACCATATTGTAGCTTGTGGGTTCGTACAATTAAAAGGCCGAGTTGCAGAAATTAAAAATCTCCTTTATTTCCGTAGAAATACTCTGATAGGTTACAGCAGCATTACGTTACATACACCATCAGTCTACCAAGGTCGATGACAATAACAAACAGTGACAGCAGATTACATCATTAGCTCTCGTTACAATAACACTTCTAGCTGTCTGGTTTTACAACAACTGCTTCACAACTGACTCTAATCACTAGCCATGGCTAGTGTATAAAAACACAAATTTGTGAAACGAGAACCTTCTGGAGCAAACAAGAAAAACAATCATTCTCCGTTAATCGAGATATCTCTA
This sequence comes from Mantis religiosa, assembly GCA_030765055.1. Taxonomy (NCBI): domain Eukaryota; kingdom Metazoa; phylum Arthropoda; class Insecta; order Mantodea; family Mantidae; genus Mantis; species Mantis religiosa. The sequence goes on along the minus strand of CM060947.1, from coordinate 229,581,134 downwards.
GAACATTCCAACAAGTCATTTACCTCAGTTATCTTGCTTGCCGGCGATATCTGTTTACACTACGCGCTATCGTTAACTGCTTAGCAAGGCTCATTATTACCATGAAACTTTATCCGTCGATTGTTTCATTATTTGTGCCGAAACTTTTATGCCTGTTGCCATGACAGTATTAACAGGGGTGATGAAAAAGTACTGAGTAACGTGATTAATATTGTTACAGATGGCTACAATTTTTGGCCTCGTTGCACAATATTCTATTTTATACGCATGTCTTTATACATAATGTAAGGTAAGATGTTTTCCTTGCAGTTCATATAATTCAATTTAGTTTGAAATTAGTTACCAGTACGCCTGCGCATACAACCAGAAGGTATTTATTTGTCCAGCAGCTTATCCTGTATGGCTCGTACTGGCATGTGCTGAGAATCACTTTATTCGCAAACAAATCACGCTTACATTAGACAACACAATGGGAGTCAAGCCTGAAGCAATTTTTTGAGGGGCATGGGGTGAGAATGACATGGTTAATTATATTTGGCCTTAAGTTCATCAATACATTTAGACTGATCTACCATGTAGATACATAATACATGATGGATAGAGTCAACATGAAAAATTCAATGCCATGGCCGGGATTTGAACCACGGATCTCCTGGTTTCCGTCCAGTCGCTCTTAACCTTTGAGCTACCATGGCCAACGTGCCGTCCTGACATTAAACTCTCCAGTTGACTCGTATATTTCCCCGGTAGACCACTAGGGGCTCTCGCATCCGAGATACACCCTATGTGGCGACTTACTATTGTAAGTACTTAAGTCCCAGGCTTCATCATTTAACTCTTATTATTTTAGTTAATTGATGGAAATTAATCATTTCTCCACACTAGCCGTATATAGGCTAACATATTTGGAGAGTTTAATGTCAGGACGGCACGTTGGCCATGGTAGCTCAAAGGTTAAGAGCGACTGGACGGAAACCAGGAGATCCGTGGTTCAAATCCCTGCCATGGCATCCAATTTTTCATGTTGACTCTATCCATCAAATACCTTAGCCTATATACGGCTAGTGTGGAGAAATGATTAATTTCCATCAATTAACTAACATAATGCATGATTTCCCAACAAGTTCTTTATAAACTACCAGCAATATCACAGTACCGAGAGACACAAACGACGTTTGAATAGTTCTCGCGATTTTTTACTGGTCCGTGCCCTTGACTCTCGTTATCCTCTGCTGCTAACATAGAAAGAGGCAGATGAAATCATAACATTCTTAAAACTACTTTTAAAGGCTTTACTTACCCATGTCATTATAAGGGATGCTGAAACTGGCCACAGCCGTTGTCCATATATGTTTGGCATCTATTTAGGAAACTATCACTCGCCATAGTTCACTTGAGAAATTCTGGCAGATCCCCAGTGGATATTTTTTAAAATTCTTCTAGGATCCGTGGATTTGTCTTGTACACTTTGTGTTCTAAGTTTACCCCAGAGGTAGAGATGACACGAGTTTAGGTAGGGGGACAGAGGGGCTACAAATCCCTGGTAATAACTCCCTCCTAAAACACATTTTCAGTTGTTCTCTTCAAAAAATTACGAGCTATTGCATATTCTTGTTGAAAAAATGCAATATGACGCTCCCTATCTTTCAATTCTGTAAAAGAAGGAGGCAAAATTATTATATTCACGTATGTACGGGCGTCAATTGTTGCCAAACATGTGTGGACAACGGCGGGGGCCTTTTCAGCAACTGTTTAATGATATGGGTAAGTAAAGTCATTAAAAGTAGTTTTAAACATCTTGCATGGTTTCATCCGCGCCTTTATGTGTTAGAATGAGGCAATGAGCGTCGAGAACGCGGATAGGCAAAATACCCTACAGCGGTTCGGATGTTTTTGGATCTCTCATTACAAAGTACGGAGTGTCTGTTAAACTTACATTAAAATGAGTTAGGAGAGAAATTAACGAATTTTCTTATTTTCCCAACAAGGAATATCTCGAAAACGGTTAAGGAAAAAATTATAAGTTATATGCTTTAACGTCTGTAAGATGCCTCTACGTTTCATAGTTTACGCGTTGTATAAGTCATTAGGAATGAAGAGAACTTCACGGTCTATTCGCAGAGAATTCATAATAAAATTTATTTTTGAAACAATAAATATGAACTTAAAATGTTTCATCAAAATATTATAGCTATATTTGGGGGGAATCAAAAGAACGAACGGCTCTTTATGTAAACGTTACATGTCAGGAAGAAGTTGAGCACAAGCATAAACATTTGAATATTTTTCTAAAAGTGTTTTCTTTGGATTCTAAGAGATTTTAAATTTGTCATTTGGCTTAATTTCACTATGGTATTTTTGTGTGGAATGCAATGCTTTCTGTACATACTCATGGATAAAGTTAAGCGTCATTTCAGCTTCAAAAAGATAACAGAAGCAGGCCTACTTTTTGGGGTTTCGAGAAACAATTATAAATACCTTTGTGAAATGGAGAGACAAATATCTATAAGATAAATAAAAACATTCAGAATGAAATAATACAGAACATCGTAAAACAGTATTTCGTAGCCAACTTTCGAAATCATAAATATGGTCCAAATAGCAACTAAAGGATAGAAAACATTCAATGTTTACAAATGATTCTCTTTTTATTGTCATAACTTTTGTAGCACATTTTCGTAATCACTATTACGATCTTTTCTCAAATTAATTTTGTATGTAATTGTTATAATTAATGATAAAATATTTTTCAACAAGAACGGTTTAAAACTGTAAGTAGGGATAGATAAAAAGTGGAGTATATTCTGGAAGACAAGAAATACATTCCCGATTACCCACCAAGAAAATCAGTGGCAATATTTCGACTAACTACTGGTCATTATTTCTTAGCCGTACAACTTCGTAAGATAAATATATGCAATACCCCAGAGTGCACTCTCTGTATACTTCCACATTCAGTTATGGACAAAGAGCATTTACTGTTTTGCCGAGAAATTCCAGAAATAGAAGGATCTTCAGACGAAACTAACATCTTATTATTGAGATGCCAGATGGAGAATGGATGAAGTCCAAGATCCAGATCATTAACAAACAGCAACAATTTGTTTTATTGTTGAAATATTCATATAACAATTTTTGTTTAAAACACTAAGTGTTTATTCTGTGTCATTAGGCAAGCTCATTTATGAGTGAGTCCAATAAAGTAAAGAAAGTAAAGTAAGAAAGTAAAAACGCCCAAATGCTGCTTTATTCATCCCTTACGACAGAGTTACTAAACAGGCAACAATAGAAATGTGAAGATGGCAATATATTACTTACTGTGTTGGTTACGGGAACACGACCTGCTCGATATCAAACTCGCTGAAAACTATCAGTCACGAAGACCGATAGTAACCCTATTTAGTCGTTTATGGTGCCAGAGTTCAAGGGCAAGGTTCGTTAAACTATGCAACCTTATGCAATGTGTGGAAAAAAAATATTTGCTTAAAAATACATATAACCTCTTAAAATATTATTTATTTATTTTTCATCTATACATCACCTTTGCTACTTTCTCAGTAACACCAACTGTAAAATCTTAATATTCAACCAGTTCAGTAGTGCTTAAGGCACGTTTGTATAAATCGGTAATAAATAAATGAAGCAAGCAAGCATGTATGCAAGGGATTCATAGACAATAGCAGGGCAGATTAATAGCTATATTAATTCGAAAGACAGTATTTAATATTAGTAATGATAAAATATGGGTATAGCAATTTAAGGGGGGACGTACGAGAAAATGTTAAAAAAAATCTAATTTTTTTATTGGTTTTTAAAATAGTATATAGTGTTAGCTATCAAACACCAAAATATTATGACTGTACGTTGTACCTTTAAAAAATTAAATGCCCTAGTGTTGCATAGTAGCATAGTAGCAACACATAGTCTTCCATCAGCTGTCTTGGAATCTATAAAGCCCACCTACCAATTCTTAGCACACCCAGACTTGCTAAAAAAATGTCTATGGAGAGACACAAAACCCAAATGAAAGCCTCAACAGTCTGATATCGAAAAGGTGTCCCAAAACATCATTTGTGTCTTCCATAGTGGTGAAAATTGCTACATTTGATGCTGCAATAGTGTTTAATGATGGGAATGTTGGCAAAAAGAAAGATATGCATCAGTTAGGATATCAACCTGGCGTGTTTATGGAAACAATTTTGTAGAGTATCGACAACATTCTCATCGCTGGTGCAAAAAGAGCTATGAAATTAATGCAGAAAGAAGCAAGACAGAAGAGGAATTTAAAAAGAAAGGCTGAAGAAGACCAGAATGAGGATATAGACATGGATATGAGTAGGGTAATTTGGAGTGTTTGGAAACAGACCCAAAAGGGCAAGATGGCGGCCGTGCGCAATCTATGAAATTAAAGGGTTTATCCTCCTATTTATATTATTTTTGCTGTATGTACTTAGACTCTTTTTGTGTATTTAGGTTCCTTTGCGGGTATCTTTAGTCGTTTTTTATGTATTAAGAGGCTTTCGGAGCGTATTTAGAGTATTTTTGGAGTGTTTAAGGGCTTTTGGAGCACATTGAGAGGCTTTTTGTGTAATTTAGAAGTTTTAGATATGTATTTAGAGTCTGGTGAGGCGTATTTAGACTCTTTTTGATGTATTTAGAGGCTTTCGGGGTGAATTTAGAGAATTTTGCAACGTATTTACTGGCTTTTCGGGCTACTATAGAGGTTTTGGAGACGTATTTAGGAGCTTTTAGGACATATTTCCTGGCTTCTTGTTGTATTTAGAGGTTGTAGAGGCGTTTTTAGTGGCTTTAGCGACGTATTTACTGACTTTTTGCTGTATTTAGAGAATGTAGAGGTGTTTTAGTGGCTTTATCGACATATTTCTTGGTTTCTTGATGTATTTAGAGCTTGTGGAGGCGTTTTCAGTGACTTTAGCGACGTATTTCCTGGCTTGTTGCTGTATTTATAGGTTGTAGGCGTTTTTAGTGGCTTTAGCAACGTATTTACTGACTTTTTGCTGTATTTAGCAGCTTTCATCATGTATTGAGGGGCTCTGGAGGACATATTTAGTGGCTTTTTTGAAGTATTTAGGCTCTTCTTGGGATGTATTTATGGTCTTTTTGGTGTATTTAGTGGATTTTTGAAGTTTTGATAGCTCCTTAGGATGTATTTAGAGGATTTGTGTAGGTATCTAGTGTCTTGCGGTGTATATTTAGTGTCTTTTGCGGTATCTAGATGCTTCTGAGACGTATTTACAAAACTTTTTTGGTGTTTCTGGGGTCTTTTGGGGCATATTTTATCCCTTTTTAATGTATTCAGAGGCTTCTGGGGGTGTATATAGAGACGTTTGCAACCTATTTAGTATCCTGAGGGGTGCATTAGTGACTTTATGGTGTAATTTAGAGCTTCTTAGGAGGTATTTAGAGGCTTTTGGGGCGTATTTACTATATTGTAGTTATACTTAGTTGACTTAGACTATATTTTATTTACTGTAGTTCATGATTTTCTTTAACCATTTCAAAACGTTTACTCCTCATTTGTAATCGGTATTTCTATCAGTTTAACCTACACTTATGCCTTACTATTTCATCCCATTATAAGCTACCCTAACCTAACCTAACCTAGCCTAAGCTAACCTAACCTAACCTAACACTTTAACCTAACCCAAGTCCTACACTTATGCTTTACTATTTCATTCCATTATAAGCTAACCTAACCTAACTAACCTAACCAAAACTAACCTAACCTAACCTAAACTAACCCAACATTTTAACCTAACCCAAGTCCTTCACTTATGCTTTACTATTTCATTCCATTATAAGCTAACCTAACCTAACCTAACCTAAACTAACCCAACATTTTAACCTAACCCAAGTCCTTCACTTATGCTTTACTATTTCATCCCATTATAACCTAACCTAACCTAAGTTAACCCATAGCCTAACCTAACCCAAGTCCTCCACTTATGCTTTACTGTTTTCATCCCATTATAACCTAACCTAAGCTAACCTAAACTAACACTTTAACCTAACCCAAGTCCTCCACTTATGCTTTACTGTTTTCATCCCATTATAAGCTAACCTAACCTAACCTATCCTAACTGTGCGATTCTCTAACACTTTAACCAAACCGAAGTCCTAATCTATTTCACCTCACTATAAGCTAACCTAACCTAATACTTTAACCTAACCAAAGTCCTACACTTGTGCTTTACTATTTCATCCCATTATAAGCAAACCTAACCTAACTGTGCTTTTGTGGTTAATTTGGATACATTTTTGTGGTTACATCAGTTAATTGTTTACGTTGGTTCTGTGCTCACATTGGTAGTTTGGCTACATTGGCTATTTGATCAGGTGTGGTTACCTAACCGATCTTTGTGTTTCTTTTGAAGCATTTGTTTTTCACATTGTATTCTTTGCACTTACTTCCGTTCTACTCTATCCTCTTTTATGAAGCTTTAAAGCTAACACTGTCTGATACTCTAACCACCGATATTGAAGTACTTATAGATTAGTTTTATGCGGAATATTTTGTAAATTCTCTTATGATATCCCCCTCCCAAGCTTTTACTGGTGTTTGTATAACGTAAATCAGGGTATACTTAGCTTGTAGTTCAATGGTAGACGCCTCTCCTCTTTTATCTGGGCTGGAGACCAGCACTAGAATGTAATCCTAGTGGCAGAGTTAACGCCTTCCTCCATTTTTCTCATTTATTCTTTCTTCTTCAGGCGTCTTGGGAGTCCTGGGATAGATGCCACTTGTGTAACTATTCATTCTGTAGGATAGCTTATAGAGATCACCATTATCTTCTAATCTAAGTTGCTCCCCTCTTGCATTCTTTTTGCAACTCTATAATGCCCGTAGGCGTATGTTGATACTCCATCCTCAGCAATCACTCTCTTGTCGTCATGAGGCGATAGGGATATTTTATTAGCCTCAACTGTAGAAACATTATGTTTCTGGGATAGGATCAGGTTCATAGGAGTTCTTAGGATCTTTTGGGTTTTAAGACAATCCACATAGCTATCGAAGTTGATGTATTGCTTGATTGCGCTACGCTTTATGCCTTTAATCTTCTTGATTACACTTCCATCCATGTCGAGTGCATACATCTTGGGTCTCAGTCCTACAAAGCGATGAATAATTTTCCCACAGGCTTCATCTTTAAATTTTCCCAAAACTTTCCTATTGTCTGTAGAATGACATATATGGTCGACAGGATAATCAGCTGTATCCAGATGTTCAAGAAAACGTAACTTATCCTGATATATATCTCTTGTAGTCACTCTATGGATGAAAGAGTCTGTATCCATATACATGAGTTTTAGATTTTCAAGCCCGTAATACGGTAATAGCACATCATAATGATATTGATACATCAAGGTCTTTGAGATATCCAACACACACATCCCAATGTATATAGGTTTGTTGAACACTATCTCTCGCGAAGTCATGTGTACTGCAGCCAGATTTGGTCCATATATAGTTCGATCAATAAACGTAGGCTTAGCAACCAGCTTTTCCAATGTCTTCCAATCGGTAATAAGTCGTATATTCAGTCGATTTCTTATATTCTCCATAGTTTTTCCAAACATAGCATTGTTAAAAAGTTTGTACAGATCCTTCTCGAAATCATTGCTAGATCCTTGTCGTAGCCGGTTATTGAATTCGACATAAGGCTTTAACCAGGACGACTGTCGAAATTGTAGCACACGATGGATCTTTATCAGTTTTAACCCATGATCAAGGGCTTGCTTCAAGATCATGTAATGCACTACATACTTAGTTCGTGATCCAAGGTGTGGAATTAGCTTCTTTGTAGACGAGTTCTTAGGCTTGATACACTCAGGCAGGAATGGTAAATCATTATGCAGGTCATGAAGTTCTGTAGGATATTCAAGATCTACTTCTAAAATGTAGCCGAGTGGGTCATCTTCTCGTAGTGTTTTTAGGTTAATATCTGCAGGAGAAACCCACTCAAAACCCCCATAAGGAAGGGCGTGGCACATTGCCCAACCATATTGGTTATTTGCATCCTCGTACGTAATATATTGAGAGGGCTTACTTGAGTCATACTCGTTCATGTAGATGTTGTTAGCCTTCGCATACCGATGAGAAACTTGACATAATCCTCCTCTTATACCTGATTCAACCATGAGTAGCTGATCGTAATCCTGCAGCAATTCTAGTTCAATTCCTGTATACAGCAGCATTGCATCCCACGTAAGTCCAGGAGATGTAAAATAATGTGCAGGATCTACTTTATGCGTTTTTAGGGTCTGGTCTCTGAATGTCTCAAACACATCAGTTAATAGAAGAACATCTGAAGTTAGATAGAGATCGCTATACTCTCCTAATGTTTTAATGTTGAACTGTCTCCATACACTTTTTGCGTGTTCATACTCTCCATCACTAATTTCTTCTTCGTTCAGCTTGTTGTAGAATGCCTCCCTCGGGGGAAGTTCTGTTTCATTTAAAACATCCCACGATGTAACGTAATCATAGGGGAAAACACCCTTACGTGTCATCAGTTCCACCTGCTCTGCTTCAAAGTGCTTTAGGGTTTCAGGATGTGATGTTAGATTTTTTGCTAGTTTATCCAAGCTGGTACTAAGGAAGCGGTAGGTATCCACAAAGCGAAGTTTTATATTTCCAACGTACTTGGAAAATGATATGTAACTTTCCTCAGAGCTAGGAATAACTTCTACTCTATCGCTAGTACAGCCTAATTCCTTAACAATAAAATGGGAGTCATATCCACTCAGGTTATGTATGAAGACGGGAATATAATTAGGCGTTTTACAGGTTAGATTACACTGATTATGTAGACTTCCTCGATATTCTCCACTTATATGATCATGATCCCGTACTTTCCAATTATCTCCGGTAAATTCTTTACCACATAAGTAGCATTCTGTAGAAGATTCGAATGATTTCTGCTGCTCATCTGTTAGAGTTAATGGAGCACCAGTTTTATATACACCATTAATCTTCTTTGCGAGAGAACTTACATACTCCATAAACTTCGATGCAGCATCATAACCACGATATACATAGGGTTCTGTAGGAAGATCAGTCTGTAAACCTTCAATTGTAGCTGAGGGTTTAACATAAACACAGAAACTCATAGGAATGTGCTTCTGATATGGAACAGTATAAGACATTTCGGGATTAGAAGAACACCCCTGATAAGGAGTAAGAATGCTTTCAAAGTCAGCATAGATGACATAAGGTAATTTCAGCATCCTTTCATAATTCTTGAATCTAACAATAGATTTCTCCTTGGTTGGCATAACAATCCTAGCAACTCCGTGTTGGCTACATATTTGTTTATGTTCATTTAACCTCTCAAAGCCTCCATTTCGATCATCAAAGTGCGTAAAACAGCGTTTGCAGATGTAGATTTTTCCCCGACGTATAGTTTTTTGTTGATGAACAAGTCTCTCGAAATTCTTTATATAGACGTAATGATGACGTCCAGCTGCATCACTTAATAAAAGCAGGTCACGATGGTCAGACAGTTCTTCATCGATAACCTTCATAGGAAACACTTGATTTTTCTCATCCAGTCCGAAAACATTTATAGAGATGTTATTTATGCGTTCAAATTTAGGGATATCAGTCAAGCTCGTAGGAAACGAGACGCAGGTAAAGTCATATCTCTCTTGAAGATCCTTATATTTGTTAACACGATGAGGATTCCTTTGAATGAATTTGGCAAGTATGGCGTACATGAAACATTTTTCATCTTCATAGTTCTGTGGATTTATGCAGGCTTGTTTCGCTTCTAAAGATGGCGGTAGAGGAATATAACTGCTTCCTCTTAGCGCATTATTCCTATTAATTCTAACTCGAACCCCGTCAACAGCTAATAAAGCCCAGTTGCTTCCTTTAAGTTGACTTTCCTCCATTTCAGTACAAAGTTTCTTAAATTTCCTTTCCAAGATGGCGTCCAAGTCACTTTCTAAAAATATTGCTTGATTTTGCGTTTTGAAGGCTTTATCAGTAGTATCTCCAACAGCATTTACAAACTGACATTCAGTCATGATGTTACATTTAATACTTTTGTGAATCCTTAGCTCCTTCTGAATGGCTTGAATTATCCGCTGTTTTGATTCTTGGAGATACGTTGACAGATCTTGACGTGTACTACACTGTATGAAATATGATTTCAGCCGATCTTGAAAAGCTGTCTCGTATTCAATGACATCATCTTCATCAGGAACCATTAACAGCAGTTTATGTTTAGTAGGCTCAATCTTGATTTTCTTGGCAGTAATTCTACCACAACGTTCTTGATGTGCATCTCTGCGATGTTCAGTACCATAAACCTCTCTGCAATGCTTACATTCGTAATATTGACCGCAAGCCAGTTCATGTCTCTTTTTGTGGTAGTTCCTCAGGAAACACTTTCCACATTTGCTACACTTGTATTCCGGTATATCATTTAAAAGAGATTCCATCACTTTAGTGTTCCACATCGTAGCACTAAGTAGTTTAATTCTTGGCTGAATATGTCGCTCAGTAACTGTTTGATACACTTTTCACTTCTTTTCTACACTTTGATAACGTATCAACACTTCGTTATACTCGGATTTAACTGCAGTAGTTGATCCACTAAGCTAGAAACACACTAGCGCAATAACAACTAATCTCAATTAAGCTCTACTTATACAATTATGGCGAACCTAAAAGAAAACTTCATCATCCCCACCACCAGGGTTCGAAGACGTCGCTACTATCGGAGAAAAAATGAATTAAAAATTCACGAGTAATACCTCTACCATTATTATAATTATATAGGACCATCATGATCAAAAGCATCATCATAGTCACCATATCAAATTCATTTACCATAACTGCATGATTAAAACAAAGAGAAATAAAGAAAAAAGAAAATATTTCAGCCTCCATTGCTCCCAGGCAACACCTACCACTCCTACCACCCCTACCACCCCTTAAAGATTCTCTCCCACCTCCAAACGTTTAAGCAAACCGGTTTCGTTATACTTCATCGCCCAAACCCAGGTATACGGAGGACCGCTGACGTCACGAACAATTGGAGACAGAATGTCTGGCTTTCTGCGACAGGTTTCAACATGCATCATTTACGCATGAGTATACATAAAAGCTTCGAAAGAGCCAATATTGCAAGCATCGGGATAGAAGCATTCTAGGAAAGGTCAAACAAACTACCCCTCTTCAATGTTTAAGGATGTTTTATTCACAGGTATTCAGAAAATGCTCACTTAATATTATGTAATATATAAATTGCGATTTTATAAGTTTCACGGTAAACAGTAATGCACATCATTTACAACTCATTAGCTAATCCAGCTTCAAAGACGCTCCTTTATCCCATTTTTCTTCTTAACCGCTTCCATCCGTGCCCTCTTATGCAAGTTTTACTGATTTTTATAAGTTGGAGCAAGCAATTATATTTAATTAAGCATGTTATATTAACCTTTAGAGAAATTATTGTATTCTGTGGGTTTCAGAGAGGCCAACTATTTAAGGTTTTTAGTCAATTTTAACAAATTTATGCATTAAAGATATGTATTGACGGATTTTTCTAATATTGGAAACGTTTTCAGCTTGCAGACAAGCCCAAAATATGTATATTTCGAGGGTTATTTAAAATATCCCACAGAGATTCGAACCAAGGTCCTATCTGCGTAAATTACCTTTTCAACAACTATTCTGGTCTAATTTGTGTATTTGTACTTTATTTCATAATTCTAGACCCACTGCTTACAGATATATTAAAATAAACCGATTCAGGACTCGAACCAAGGACACTGGGTGTATGGCATAAAGCTGGTGGACGCTCCTTAACAGTATGAAATTAATAAAGTTTATTTGAAGTTTCTATCGCAAATAGTTTCCAGGTTATGATAATAATAATCAAAGCATTGATATGTGCGAGAGTCGATTCCAGGACCAATGTCAGGGTTAAAGTTACCCTTTAGGATACGATTCCTTACTATAAATTCATTAGCGTTAATTACATTTGGATATCTTGAAGGATTCAGGAGGTATAGACTAAAAATTAGTGGAGAAAAAGTACCGTGTTTTCAGGGTGGTGGGGGAAGGCTGTGACGTCATTTATGACACGTGTCACGAGTCGGACGGTATTTTGTAAGGACAAAGGAGTGTGATAATTACATTACATTGTAATCCAATTAGCGGCATGTCTTTGAGAGATTTTAACATGTTGAGTCCATTCTGTGACGTCATTAAGGCGCGTGTCATTGAGGGGTGTGTCTATGAAGTTCGTTTTGGTCGTGTGCCATTTAGGATGTGGCTGTGACGTCATTTATGGCGCGTGTGACACGGCCCTGGCTATGACATCATTTGGAGTTGGCGCGTGGCCTTAGGGGTGTGGCTATGACGTCATTATAAGTTGGCGCGTGCCGCGAGGGTATGTCTATTACCTCACTCATCTTAAAGCAGCACTTTAAAGTTTATTTCATCGCTCTGGGCCCATTGGTTTCGAAAATATTCAAATTTTCCGATTCGGGACTCGAACAAAGAACCCCTCAGCTACACACTTCTAGGATATGATTAACTAGGATAATTATTGCCACATAAAGTTTATTTCATCGCTCTAAACCCATTGGTTACGGAGATATTCAGGTTTACCGATTCAGGCCTCGAACCAAGGACAACGGGTATATGAGAGAAAGTCAGCAGATGCTCCTTAACGATATAAAAGTAATAAAGTTTATCCGAGGTCGCTATCATTAATAGTTTCGGAGTTATAAGAATAATAAGTGTAGTGATTTGCACGGGATTCGAACCAGGACCATTGGTAAACTTCCGCGAGCTCTTAAAAGATGCGCCCTGTTATGAAAAATTTATTAGAGGTTATTTCACCGCGATATCTTGATTGTTTCAGGAGATATAGGCGAAAACGTGGAGTAGATAGATTATGGAGGTTATTAATTGATTAATGAGGCGTTAATTTAAGGTGGAGTGTGAAAACATGTGTTCAATTTAATGCCTCATTAAACAATTAGAGGCCGACAAAGAGATGCCGCCAATTGATAACAGATGAAATCACCTCTTTGTAGGCCTCTAATTGTTTAATGAGGCATTAAATTGAACACATGTTTTCACACCCCACCTTAAATTAACGCCTCATTAATCAATTAATAACCTCCATAATCTATCTACTCCACGTTTTCGCCTATATCTCCTGAACCAATCAAGATATCGCGGTGAAATAACCTCTAATAAATTTTTCATAACAGGGCGCATCTTTTAAGACCTCGCGGAAGTTTACCAATGGTCCTGGTTCGAATCCCGTGCAAATCACTACACTTATTATTCTTATAACTCCGAAACTATTAATGATAGCGACCTCGGATAAACTTTATTACTTTTATATCGTTGAGGAGCATCTGCTGACTTTCTCTCATATACCCGTTGTCCTTGGTTCGAGGCCTGAATCGGTAAACCTGAATATCTCCGTAACCAATGGGTTTAGAGCGATGAAATAAACTTTATGTGGTAATAATTATCCTAGTTAATCATATCCTAGAAGTGTGTAGCTGAGGGGTTCTTTGTTCGAGTCCCGAATCGGAAAATTTGAATATTTTCGAAACCAATGGGCCCAGAGCGATGAAATAAACTTTAAAGTGCTGCTTTAAGATGAGTGAGGTAATAGACATACCCTCGCGGCACGCGCCAACTTATAATGACGTCATAGCCACACCCCTAAGGCCACGCGCCAACTCCAAATGATGTCATAGCCAGGGCCGTGTCACACGCGCCATAAATGACGTCACAGCCACATCCTAAATGGCACACGACCAAAACGAACTTCATAGACACACCCCTCAATGACACGCGCCTTAATGACGTCACAGAATGGACTCAACATGTTAAAATCTCTCAAAGACATGCCGCTAATTGGATTACAATGTAATGTAATTATCACACTCCTTTGTCCTTACAAAATACCGTCCGACTCGTGACACGTGTCATAAATGACGTCACAGCCTTCCCCCACCACCCTGAAAACACGGTACTTTTTCTCCACTAATTTTTAGTCTATACCTCCTGAATCCTTCAAGATATCCAAATGTAATTAACGCTAATGAATTTATAGTAAGGAATCGTATCCTAAAGGGTAACTTTAACCCTGACATTGGTCCTGGAATCGACTCTCGCACATATCAATGCTTTGATTATTATTATCATAACCTGGAAACTATTTGCGATAGAAACTTCAAATAAACTTTATTAATTTCATACTGTTAAGGAGCGTCCACCAGCTTTATGCCATACACCCAGTGTCCTTGGTTCGAGTCCTGAATCGGTTTATTTTAATATATCTGTAAGCAGTGGGTCTAGAATTATGAAATAAAGTACAAATACACAAATTAGACCAGAATAGTTGTTGAAAAGGTAATTTACGCAGATAGGACCTTGGTTCGAATCTCTGTGGGATATTTTAAATAACCCTCGAAATATACATATTTTGGGCTTGTCTGCAAGCTGAAAACGTTTCCAATATTAGAAAAATCCGTCAATACATATCTTTAATGCATAAATTTGTTAAAATTGACTAAAAACCTTAAATAGTTGGCCTCTCTGAAACCCACAGAATACAACAATTTCTCTAAAGGTTAATATAACATGCTTAATTAAATATAATTGCTTGCTCCAACTTATAAAAATCAGTAAAACTTGCATAAGAGGGCACGGATGGAAGCGGTTAAGAAGAAAAATGGGATAAAGGAGCTTCTTTGAAGCTGGATTAGCTAATGAGTTGTAAATGATGTGCATTACTGTTTACCGTGAAACTTATAAAATCGCAATTTATATATTACATAATATTAAGTGAGCATTTTCTGAATACCTGTGAATAAAACATCCTTAAACATTGAAGAGGGGTAGTTTGTTTGACCTTTCCTAGAATGCTTCTATCCCGATGCTTGCAATATTGGCTCTTTCGAAGCTTTTATGTATACTCATGCGTAAATGATGCATGTTGAAACCTGTCGCAGAAAGCCAGACATTCTGTCTCCAATTGTTCGTGACGTCAGCGGTCCTCCGTATACCTGGGTTTGGGCGATGAAGTATAACGAAACCGGTTTGCTTAAACGTTTGGAGGTGGGAGAGAATCTTTAAGGGGTGGTAGGGGTGGTAGGAGTGGTAGGTGTTGCCTGGGAGCAATGGAGGCTGAAATATTTTCTTTTTTCTTTATTTCTCTTTGTTTTAATCATGCAGTTATGGTAAATGAATTTGATATGGTGACTATGATGATGCTTTTGATCATGATGGTCCTATATAATTATAATAATGGTAGAGGTATTACTCGTGAATTTTTAATTCATTTTTTCTCCGATAGTAGCGACGTCTTCGAACCCTGGTGGTGGGGATGATGAAGTTTTCTTTTAGGTTCGCCATAATTGTATAAGTAGAGCTTAATTGAGATTAGTCGTTATTGCGCTAGTGTGTTTCTAGCTTAGTGGATCAACTACTGCAGTTAAATCCGAGTATAACGAAGTGTTGATACGTTATCAAAGTGTAGAAAAGAAGTGAAAAGTGTATCAAACAGTTACTGAGCGACATATTCAGCCAAGAATTAAACTACTTAGTGCTACGATGTGGAACACTAAAGTGATGGAATCTCTTTTAAATGATATACCGGAATACAAGTGTAGCAAATGTGGAAAGTGTTTCCTGAGGAACTACCACAAAAAGAGACATGAACTGGCTTGCGGTCAATATTACGAATGTAAGCATTGCAGAGAGGTTTATGGTACTGAACATCGCAGAGATGCACATCAAGAACGTTGTGGTAGAATTACTGCCAAGAAAATCAAGATTGAGCCTACTAAACATAAACTGCTGTTAATGGTTCCTGATGAAGATGATGTCATTGAATACGAGACAGCTTTTCAAGATCGGCTGAAATCATATTTCATACAGTGTAGTACACGTCAAGATCTGTCAACGTATCTCCAAGAATCAAAACAGCGGATAATTCAAGCCATTCAGAAGGAGCTAAGGATTCACAAAAGTATTAAATGTAACATCATGACTGAATGTCAGTTTGTAAATGCTGTTGGAGATACTACTGATAAAGCCTTCAAAACGCAAAATCAAGCAATATTTTTAGAAAGTGACTTGGACGCCATCTTGGAAAGGAAATTTAAGAAACTTTGTACTGAAATGGAGGAAAGTCAACTTAAAGGAAGCAACTGGGCTTTATTAGCTGTTGACGGGGTTCGAGTTAGAATTAATAGGAATAATGCGCTAAGAGGAAGCAGTTATATTCCTCTACCGCCATCTTTAGAAGCGAAACAAGCCTGCATAAATCCACAGAACTATGAAGATGAAAAATGTTTCATGTACGCCATACTTGCCAAATTCATTCAAAGGAATCCTCATCGTGTTAACAAATATAAGGATCTTCAAGAGAGATATGACTTTACCTGCGTCTCGTTTCCTACGAGCTTGACTGATATCCCTAAATTTGAACGCATAAATAACATCTCTATAAATGTTTTCGGACTGGATGAGAAAAATCAAGTGTTTCCTATGAAGGTTATCGATGAAGAACTGTCTGACCATCGTGACCTGCTTTTATTAAGTGATGCAGCTGGACGTCATCATTACGTCTATATAAAGAATTTCGAGAGACTTGTTCATCAACAAAAAACTATACGTCGGGGAAAGATCTACATCTGCAAACGCTGTTTTACGCACTTTGATGATCGAAATGGAGGCTTTGAGAGGTTAAATGAACATAAACAAATATGTAGCCAACACGGAGTTGCTAGGATTGTTATGCCAACTAAGGAGAAATCTATTGTTAGATTCAAGAATTATGAAAGGATGCTGAAATTACCTTATGTCATCTATGCTGACTTTGAAAGCATTCTTACTCCTTATCAGGGGTGTTCTTCTAATCCCGAAATGTCTTATACTGTTCCATATCAGAAGCACATTCCTATGAGTTTCTGTGTTTATGTTAAACCCTCAGCTACAATTGAAGGTTTACAGACTGATCTTCCTACAGAACCCTATGTATATCGTGGTTATGATGCTGCATCGAAGTTTATGGAGTATGTAAGTTCTCTCGCAAAGAAGATTAATGGTGTATATAAAACTGGTGCTCCATTAACTCTAACAGATGAGCAGCAGAAATCATTCGAATCTTCTACAGAATGCTACTTATGTGGTAAAGAATTTACCGGAGATAATTGGAAAGTACGGGATCATGATCATATAAGTGGAGAATATCGAGGAAGTCTACATAATCAGTGTAATCTAACCTGTAAAACGCCTAATTATATTCCCGTCTTCATACATAACCTGAGTGGATATGACTCCCATTTTATTGTTAAGGAATTAGGCTGTACTAGCGATAGAGTAGAAGTTATTCCTAGCTCTGAGGAAAGTTACATATCATTTTCCAAGTACGTTGGAAATATAAAACTTCGCTTTGTGGATACCTACCGCTTCCTTAGTACCAGCTTGGATAAACTAGCAAAAAATCTAACATCACATCCTGAAACCCTAAAGCACTTTGAAGCAGAGCAGGTGGAACTGATGACACGTAAGGGTGTTTTCCCCTATGATTACGTTACATCGTGGGATGTTTTAAATGAAACAGAACTTCCCCCGAGGGAGGCATTCTACAACAAGCTGAACGAAGAAGAAATTAGTGATGGAGAGTATGAACACGCAAAAAGTGTATGGAGACAGTTCAACATTAAAACATTAGGAGAGTATAGCGATCTCTATCTAACTTCAGATGTTCTTCTATTAACTGATGTGTTTGAGACATTCAGAGACCAGACCCTAAAAACGCATAAAGTAGATCCTGCACATTATTTTACATCTCCTGGACTTACGTGGGATGCAATGCTGCTGTATACAGGAATTGAACTAGAATTGCTGCAGGATTACGATCAGCTACTCATGGTTGAATCAGGTATAAGAGGAGGATTATGTCAAGTTTCTCATCGGTATGCGAAGGCTAACAACATCTACATGAACGAGTATGACTCAAGTAAGCCCTCTCAATATATTACGTACGAGGATGCAAATAACCAATATGGTTGGGCAATGTGCCACGCCCTTCCTTATGGGGGTTTTGAGTGGGTTTCTCCTGCAGATATTAACCTAAAAACACTACGAGAAGATGACCCACTCGGCTACATTTTAGAAGTAGATCTTGAATATCCTACAGAACTTCATGACCTGCATAATGATTTACCATTCCTGCCTGAGTGTATCAAGCCTAAGAACTCGTCTACAAAGAAGCTAATTCCACACCTTGGATCACGAACTAAGTATGTAGTGCATTACATGATCTTGAAGCAAGCCCTTGATCATGGGTTAAAACTGATAAAGATCCATCGTGTGCTACAATTTCGACAGTCGTCCTGGTTAAAGCCTTATGTCGAATTCAATAACCGGCTACGACAAGGATCTAGCAATGATTTCGAGAAGGATCTGTACAAACTTTTTAACAATGCTATGTTTGGAAAAACTATGGAGAATATAAGAAATCGACTGAATATACGACTTATTACCGATTGGAAGACATTGGAAAAGCTGGTTGCTAAGCCTACGTTTATTGATCGAACTATATATGGACCAAATCTGGCTGCAGTACACATGACTTCGCGAGAGATAGTGTTCAACAAACCTATATACATTGGGATGTGTGTGTTGGATATCTCAAAGACCTTGATGTATCAATATCATTATGATGTGCTATTACCGTATTACGGGCTTGAAAATCTAAAACTCATGTATATGGATACAGACTCTTTCATCCATAGAGTGACTACAAGAGATATATATCAGGATAAGTTACGTTTTCTTGAACATCTGGATACAGCTGATTATCCTGTCGACCATATATGTCATTCTACAGACAATAGGAAAGTTTTGGGAAAATTTAAAGATGAAGCCTGTGGGAAAATTATTCATCGCTTTGTAGGACTGAGACCCAAGATGTATGCACTCGACATGGATGGAAGTGTAATCAAGAAGATTAAAGGCATAAAGCGTAGCGCAATCAAGCAATACATCAACTTCGATAGCTATGTGGATTGTCTTAAAACCCAAAAGATCCTAAGAACTCCTATGAACCTGATCCTATCCCAGAAACATAATGTTTCTACAGTTGAGGCTAATAAAATATCCCTATCGCCTCATGACGACAAGAGAGTGATTGCTGAGGATGGAGTATCAACATACGCCTACGGGCATTATAGAGTTGCAAAAAGAATGCAAGAGGGGAGCAACTTAGATTAGAAGATAATGGTGATCTCTATAAGCTATCCTACAGAATGAATAGTTACACAAGTGGCATCTATCCCAGGACTCCCAAGACGCCTGAAGAAGAAAGAATAAATGAGAAAAATGGAGGAAGGCGTTAACTCTGCCACTAGGATTACATTCTAGTGCTGGTCTCCAGCCCAGATAAAAGAGGAGAGGCGTCTACCATTGAACTACAAGCTAAGTATACCCTGATTTACGTTATACAAACACCAGTAAAAGCTTGGGAGGGGGATATCATAAGAGAATTTACAAAATATTCCGCATAAAACTAATCTATAAGTACTTCAATATCGGTGGTTAGAGTATCAGACAGTGTTAGCTTTAAAGCTTCATAAAAGAGGATAGAGTAGAACGGAAGTAAGTGCAAAGAATACAATGTGAAAAACAAATGCTTCAAAAGAAACACAAAGATCGGTTAGGTAACCACACCTGATCAAATAGCCAATGTAGCCAAACTACCAATGTGAGCACAGAACCAACGTAAACAATTAACTGATGTAACCACAAAAATGTATCCAAATTAACCACAAAAGCACAGTTAGGTTAGGTTTGCTTATAATGGGATGAAATAGTAAAGCACAAGTGTAGGACTTTGGTTAGGTTAAAGTATTAGGTTAGGTTAGCTTATAGTGAGGTGAAATAGATTAGGACTTCGGTTTGGTTAAAGTGTTAGAGAATCGCACAGTTAGGATAGGTTAGGTTAGGTTAGCTTATAATGGGATGAAAACAGTAAAGCATAAGTGGAGGACTTGGGTTAGGTTAAAGTGTTAGTTTAGGTTAGCTTAGGTTAGGTTATAATGGGATGAAAACAGTAAAGCATAAGTGGAGGACTTGGGTTAGGTTAGGCTATGGGTTAACTTAGGTTAGGTTAGGTTATAATGGGATGAAATAGTAAAGCATAAGTGAAGGACTTGGGTTAGGTTAAAATGTTGGGTTAGTTTAGGTTAGGTTAGGTTAGGTTAGCTTATAATGGAATGAAATAGTAAAGCATAAGTGAAGGACTTGGGTTAGGTTAAAATGTTGGGTTAGTTTAGGTTAGGTTAGGTTAGTTTTGGTTAGGTTAGTTAGGTTAGGTTAGCTTATAATGGAATGAAATAGTAAAGCATAAGTGTAGGACTTGGGTTAGGTTAAAGTGTTAGGTTAGGTTAGGTTAGCTTAGGCTAGGTTAGGTTAGGTTAGGGTAGCTTATAATGGGATGAAATAGTAAGGCATAAGTGTAGGTTAAACTGATAGAAATACCGATTACAAATGAGGAGTAAACGTTTTGAAATGGTTAAAGAAAATCATGAACTACAGTAAATAAAATATAGTCTAAGTCAACTAAGTATAACTACAATATAGTAAATACGCCCCAAAAGCCTCTAAATACCTCCTAAGAAGCTCTAAATTACACCATAAAGTCACTAATGCACCCCTCAGGATACTAAATAGGTTGCAAACGTCTCTATATACACCCCCAGAGGCCTCTGAATACATTAAAAAGGGATAAAATATGCCCCAAAAGACCCCAGAAACACCAAAAAAGTTTTGTAAATACGTCTCAGAAGCATCTAGATACCGCAAAAGACACTAAATATACACCGCAAGACACTAGATACCTACACAAATCCTCTAAATACATCCTAAGGAGCTATCAAAACTTCAAAAATCCACTAAATACACCAAAAAGACCATAAATACATCCCAAGAAGAGCCTAAATACTTCAAAAAAGCCACTAAATATGTCCTCCAGAGCCCCTCAATACATGATGAAAGCTGCTAAATACAGCAAAAAGTCAGTAAATACGTTGCTAAAGCCACTAAAAACGCCTACAACCTATAAATACAGCAACAAGCCAGGAAATACGTCGCTAAAGTCACTGAAAACGCCTCCACAAGCTCTAAATACATCAAGAAACCAAGAAATATGTCGATAAAGCCACTAAAACACCTCTACATTCTCTAAATACAGCAAAAAGTCAGTAAATACGTCGCTAAAGCCACTAAAAACGCCTCTACAACCTCTAAATACAACAAGAAGCCAGGAAATATGTCCTAAAAGCTCCTAAATACGTCTCCAAAACCTCTATAGTAGCCCGAAAAGCCAGTAAATACGTTGCAAAATTCTCTAAATTCACCCCGAAAGCCTCTAAATACATCAAAAAGAGTCTAAATACGCCTCACCAGACTCTAAATACATATCTAAAACTTCTAAATTACACAAAAAGCCTCTCAATGTGCTCCAAAAGCCCTTAAACACTCCAAAAATACTCTAAATACGCTCCGAAAGCCTCTTAATACATAAAAAACGACTAAAGATACCCGCAAAGGAACCTAAATACACAAAAAGAGTCTAAGTACATACAGCAAAAATAATATAAATAGGAGGATAAACCCTTTAATTTCATAGATTGCGCACGGCCGCCATCTTGCCCTTTTGGGTCTGTTTCCAAACACTCCAAATTACCCTACTGATATGGGAAGTCCTGACTTAAAATTAAAAGGCAAACTGAATAATACTTATTGTATTTTTAATTGCCTTTCCCCTTAACTTGCATTTTCTACAACTTCAACCCATTTTCTCTCAAACTACTTCATCTACAGTGATGCAATTCAGCACACAGCTTTCTTATGCCACAATGAACATTTTGTGGGTTCTAGAATTTAAGATTAAGCTCCAGATGGAATGTGATGATACAATATATATGAAATTAATATAATTTTTAAAGGACGCATATGATTAACATTTTCTTAAAAATTCTATTCAGTTTCAATAAGAAATCTAAATCCAACAAATTCAGTTTTAGTGTGTTTTAAAATAACATAGCAAATTTTAGAAAGATAGCATATGTGAATTTTGAAAAAAAAAATGGGCTTAAGTTTGTAAATATCTCTGCATATAGAAAAAATATGTAGCATTAGTTATAAACAATGTAAAATTACGAAAACAATTTTGCATATTAACTGTATTATCTTAAATGAGTATACTAAGTTTCAGTTCTGTAACCTGAAAACTTTGGAAGTTATGGCTATTTATGTAAGACCCTGAATATTTGCATACGTCCCCCCTTAAATATAATTTTATAATAACTTTTATTTTAAATTTCATTCATTTTTGTAGCAATCGTAGCTAGAAAGGAAAGTAGGTTAACGTATTAGGAATGCAGAAGAAAATACATTATAATTCCTGCTCATCAGCCAAGGAGAGGAAATAAGCAATAGGTGAAACTCTAATTGGAGAGAATATATTTGGGAGGTGCTGACACAGAAATAACTGAAGTACTCATAGCTTCGTTCGTGGATCTTAGGTGAATGTGCAAGTGAGGGGAGTATCAACTTAATCAATGAGAACGTCATACTAAATAAATTTGATATGTCAGCATGAATAATAAACAGTTTACAAGGATTTGTATGATTAAAAGGCGAACAGCAGTATTACGCTTTTCAAATGAGAAGAGTTCTGGACCGCCGCGAATCAGGTGCGTTAGCGCGCTCACAAGGGAACTACCACTATGCTCATACCTGTACGCGCTTGAGACCTAATGGCATCATTTCTGCTCCATGTGAGGTCTGTGTGCAAAATATGTGGTGCAAAATATAGCTGGAAGTACCCGAAAATGAGTTCAAAATACATAGGGACATATGTACATATAATACATATGACCCCTGATGGGTAGCGGTCTACACGTGGCATACGTAAGGAGCGCCGTCCTTCACTTTCGGAACAGAACTGACCAGGTATGTCCAGCAACAACTTGCAAATGCTCCATGTGGCACTTTCCGGGCTTCAGTTTTGGGCGTTCTGATTCTACTCCGCAGCAGATTATTTGTGCACACGGTTTACATACAGCAGACATTATATCATCAAATTTTCAAGTGAGTAGCAGTCTGAATACAGTGGTAGTTCCGTTGTCAGAGTTGCACCTTCCCCCTCTCTCTCACACACACTATCCTAGATCTGGCGGTAAACATAAGGGAAGCCACATTGAATTTTCCAACTTGTATAATAATGCAGTTGTTTGAATCACAATTGAAATGTGGATATTCGCATAATATACCCATGTTTTAAATGCTGTAATTGTAATTATACTCGTAGTTTGTGAACTTCTATTTTTAAATATATCTAATGGAACTGCCAATAGCGCATTCATATAGCTGTGAATGTCACTTATGTCAAGAAACATTTCGTCATTACCGTTACCTTCATCGTCCAAGTATGATGATAGAAGCCAAAATGCCATGTCTTATTTCTTTCAAAAGTCGTCTTCTTGTAGTTTATCTGATGCCTTACGCAGTTTTCTCAGTCTTGTGTTACCTTGTCAATTTCTTTGTGAATATGTCGTTCAGCGTCAGTCAGTTTAAAAGTATTATTTCTGTTTGCAACATAATTTGAGCTCATATTAACTCAGTTGGATTGTACTGACAGTGGTAAGGGGGAAGGTGGATTACTTCGTGTCTCATTTCAAGTGCAAGTTGATCAGCTGATACACTTCTCCTTGGTTTTTATGCGGAAGAATATCCGAATGATATTGCTCTGAACTATATAGAGTAATAAGAGATTACGAACCATTCATAAACAAACATATACTGTGATGACTGACGTTCTGCGATTACCATTGTATAAGCTGTCTCTCGAAATTAACGAACGCCTTGACTTACGCAAAGCAATACTTTTATCATATCATGTGAAGCGTGTACATTTCAGTTATGAGGAATTATGTACATGCGTACATACGAACCAATAATGATGTCCATTAGAGTGCCTACGTCGCAATGTATTGTTATAATACTGTGACTTTGTGGGTTCGTGAAATTACAAGTCCAGTTGCACAAACTCAAAATGTTCATTTCTACCGAATTACAGTTGGTTCACTTACAAATCACAGCAGGATCACGTATCACACGCAATTACGCAACACTCAATTACGTACAACTCTCTCTAGAGCTCACTAAAAACTCCTCTGATACACGTACGTAGTCTTCCAGTCCGTTCGCTAGCACTGCGCTCTTCACGGCTGCTCGCCAAGAACTGAACTGACTCGTCCACGCAGCCCTTATATAGGAAGATCGCTGTTTCTGGAAGCTTTGCGGCTCGGAATATCATCCCGATTGTTCCAGACGTCAGGGGGAGGGGAAAGAGACGGTACAGTGCCTAGTGATGCATTTCCAACCACCCCTCAGTGAACGCCGCGAGATAAATGGGTAGACGTGGCCTGAATGCCTCCTGTCACCCACCCAGCTGCCAATCGGTCGTGCCTTCCAATAATTGGGTGACAATGCTTTGGTGCTTTATTTATTTGTATTAGGAAAACTGTTTGAGCTGAAAATATGGTGTTTTTACGGCTATGACACATTACTCTCTCGTTCCTCATGAATAACCTGAAGTTTTGTCACACACCACTTACGGGAAATGCAATATGACAACACCGCATCACTCCGATTGGTTGCTCTCCTGGTAGCGTTCAAGGACAAACATCATCCCATTTAAAACGCATAAAAGGCACATAAAAATCACTTTCCCAGTTCGCAACATAGCTTAACACTTGTGAATATTTTAAAAATTAAATGTTTAATTTTGGAAGTAAATTGAAATTAAATCTTAATGAGCGAAGCGTGTTAACCACTCAGGGAAGACCACTATAAGTGGTGCAGAAGGCATTCGTACCACCTAGTACCTATGAAAGGAGTGCGCCATCTCTTCAGTGTTGCCAACCAGCGTAGGACATGTTAATTTTCCAATATTTTCCTTGCCGTCTTCCAATGTTTAACCTTGCTTCAATTTACCTATATAATACCTTATTTACCTGCTTATTAACAAGTATAATGTGAAATACAATTCTCTAAGTGTAAAAGGATCATGGAAAACAAAAATGGGGTTGTAGAGCTTCGATACTATGGTTTCGAGTTTAGGTTTTGTTATGTTTAATACGGGAGAAGCTTAGCCTCCTGACCACCCCTCCGTACATCCTTGTAGGTAGGAGAATGTCCTAAACTGGAAGGTGAGTCGCAATTAAAATAAAAAGGCGTGTGTGGGAGTACCTTATGCAACAGTCACTGCATCAGCGATGATAAACGTTTATCGAGCGTTTTACCGCGGTTAAATCTGACCACCTCGGTAGCGTAGATGGTAGCATGTCTGCCTCACGTTCAAGAGGTCCTGAGTTCGAATCTCGGTCAGGGTGAGTTACCTGGATAAGGTTTTTTCCATGGTTTCCCTTATCCTGAAAGACGAATGTCGGGTAACTCTAATCTCTATGGACCCTGGACCCATTTGAGCATCATTTCACCCATTCCATTCATTGTCCGATATGACTTAACGCTGGGACGTAAAAACGCGATAAGTTTCCCTTGTTTCATCAACGTGTTCTGTCATGTCGTATGTACTGTGTATCTTAAGTATTGTTTGTTTTGGGCTTGTTCGTTCCTTGGGTACAGGTAACAGTTCATTTATTTGTCGGAGTCCAGTCCAAAATACCTCTTCACGACTCCGTTCCATGGTTAGAATTTCACCAGCGTAATCATCACATAGTGATTCTCCAAATATCACCGTAGTTTAGCTGGGCGTAGTTTACTGGCAAGCGCTCATTGTAGGATATCTCTAAGAACGCGCGCCGTCCCTTTTCTACTTTGCTAAAGCTCTTACATATACTTTTTTTAGCGTATAATGGACCAAAGTAACAGTATTCCCAAGCTCCTCTAAACGTGAAGTAGCTATGCTATTAAATTTAAACATGCAATGTGTAAGAAAGGAGAGCAAGCAAAGAGGTAGTCGCAATAACGTAAAGATGAACCCGTGGGAAAAGCTATCCTTACAACTGAGTAGAAAAATACGCTCAACTCTTATGGATTTTTGTTTCTTTGTTCCTTTTGTACTGATTAAAGTTTAATGGGCATTCGCCTTCAGAAAGAGAGACAACATTTGATCTCTAGGCTCTTTAGTAGAGGATAAACACGCTACCCCTTCACTACTGTACCCGTTATGTTACTGAAATCTTATGTACATTCAATCATTGTATCCAAATTTTTGAAAACGTGCTAATTGCACTAAACCGATTTGTTGCTCTCATTTTTGCTTTATATTCAAACTGTGCTTCAATTAACTAATTATGATTTGTAGTGTCATGTTTGTCAATACGTTCTGCTATTAGTATATTTAATATCATGTACAAAATGTGAAGACATTAAAAAGCTACGAGGCTGTGTCAAATGAAAACCTTAAATTTGTAATAACAAATCGAAATTTCGCGCCGTTATCATGTAAGTTCCTATAAACAGCGTGCAGAATGGCTTGTAGGTGGCAGCGTACTGCAGATGCACACATATCGTCTCAGTATCAGTATAAAGATGGCCGCCCCACTTGCGACTTGCACTAGGCAAGAACAGCGTTCTGTTATTCGGTTTTTAGATATTGAAGGTGTGAAACCTATTGAAATTCATCGACAAATGAATGTTCAGTTGGGTGATGCATGTTTGTCACAGCAGCAATTCTATGAATGGAGTAGGAAGCTTGCAAATGGTGTGACTTCAGTGGAAGATGCTCCACGTCCAGGTCAGGCACAACGAGTTGTGACTCCACAGAACATTGCAGCAGTTGAAGCCATAGTGAAGGAAAACCCCCGAGTGACACTGAATGACATTTCAGCATGTTTACAGATTAGTCAGGGGTCAGTACACCACATTGTGCATGATGTGCTACAGTTTCACAAAGTGTCTACAAGATGGTTGCCACGGCAGCTGACTCCCGACGTGTTGATGCTTGTAAAGAACTTCTTCGGCGCTATCAACGGGAAGGTGATGGCTTCCTTGCAAGGATCGTTACTGGGGACGAAACCTGGATTCACTTCCACCAACCGGAAACGAAGAGAGCGAGCAAGGAATGGCGTCATCCTTCATCACCAAAACTAAAGAAGTTTCGAAGAGAACTATCAGCAGGGAAGGTTATTCTGACTCTCTTTTGGGACGAAAAAGACGTAATTTTGGAGCATTACATGCCTAGAGGGACCACTGTCATCAGTGTATAATGCACAGGTCTCTTAAAAAATCACTTATGGCCTACAATCAAATCAAAGCGACGTGGATTGCTGTCAGCAGGTGTTCTTTTGCAACATGACAATGCAAGGCGCCACACTGCCCGTACAACAGTTGCAACAATCACAGACCTGCATTTTGAGCGTCTTCCTCATCCATCATACTCTCCAGACCTTGCCCCAAGTGATTTCCATATGTTTTGAACACTCATAGACGCAGGAAGAAGGAAGTTCCGTTCCGATAAAGAGATACGCCACGCGGTGCACGAGTGGTTGCACGGACTACCTAAAGATTTTTTTTTTCTAAAGGCATTTTTGCAGTTTGTAAATGCTGGAGGACTTACATTGAGCGTCGTGAAGATCATGTTGAAAAGCGATACAGCTTTGTACCACTTCTGTACAATAAATACTATTTTAAAAAATAAATTTAAGATTTACATAGCAGGATGGGTTCATTAAGGAAAACAGTGTTTGGTTAGCTTGGAAGCTGTTAAGATAATCTGTTACTTCATTTTATCATTGCAATGCACCTGAACTGGGAGATACGTCTGGTCATGTTTTTACGTCCCAGCGTTAAGTCATATCGGACAATGAATGGAATGGGTGAAATTATGCCCAAATGAGCCCGGGGTCCTTAGAGATTAGAGTTACCCGACATTCGTATTTCAGGATAAGGGAAACCATGGAAAAAACCTTATCCAGGTAACTCACCCTGACCGAGATTCGAACTCGGGACCTCTTGAATGTGAGGCAGACACGCTACCATCTACGCTACCGAGGCGGGCTACACTTCAGATTTTCTCCTCGTTGACCTTCTCGCATGTTGTTCAGAACAGCGCTTTTCTAATATCCAACACAGTCCGACATCATAATTCCACTAATGCCTCATTTCCTGTTCATAGTTATTATTCTTAATCCATTGAATTATACTTTTTGGCTAATTATGACAGAAGTTTGTTCACTTGAACAAATAGCCGGGGCCCGGATCTTTAGGTTTTAACCTTATTTCATTTAGAAAATACTAATGATTGCTTGACACCTAACCTAATTGGTTTCCTTCACGTTTTGAAGCGAAGAATGTTATTTTCCGATTTTCAGAGTTAATTTGTAAGGTCATATTCGAGAATAAATTAATAAAACAAGTGAAATGCACCCTTAAATAACATTCATCTCCATAAGAGAACGATGTTCGACCGAGCTTCGAATTATGCTCCTCCGTAGCTGTTCGGTCAAGAAAGTTTTCTTAAAAGTTCCAACACTACAGTTGTTCAAAGAGAAAGCACTGGCAACCCCACTTCCATCTGAGCCGATATTTACACGCTGGAGAACTTGACTGTCTGCTGCCGAGCACTTAAGGGACATTAAAAATGTCAATGAATTAGATAGAACAGAAACATCCTCCATTGCCAAGCCTAAGGGATCACTCTAGTGCCCAACTCTTGCAGCTTTTCTTGCTTATACCAAAAGGTATTCTGGTTTTATACCAAAAGCTATTCTGGTTGTAAAGTGCAACTTTGCTACTGATAAAGCTCTAGATATCATTGGCAATAGCATTGACCAATACTTGGACCAGTGGGAGGTGTATGTTCTTCGAAGTCGCAGAAGTTTATTTAGCAAAATCCTAGTTTTGAAATCATGAAAATCATAAACTTGGTATTGCAGGGAGAAAAGTATACAGGAAAGCTACTCCTAGAACGTGCTGCACTGGCACCAATGTGTCATGTTCTGTTGAAAGAACGTTTTCGTCATACAAGAATTTGGTGGCAATAGGAAATCGTTTACCCCATAAAATTTGGATACGTATGCAACTGAAATTAAAAAAAAATTTAAAATATAACTTACAAAGAAACATCAAACTCTGTTTTGTACGTTCTTTGATTAATATCTTTGACAATAGTTATGTAAAAAACTGAAGCTGCTGACAGTGAAGTAAACTAGGTTATTAATAATAACTAAACACTAGTAACACAACTTCACTATTTACTTATCTTATTCAAATCCTGGGACCGGTTTCAAAGCAAAACATCTGCTTCATCCTCAACCACTCAGCTTGACACTCACCAACTGACTGAGTGACTGACCTTGATCACTACCAGAGTTTGATGAATAGACAGACAGAGAAATCGGCAGTGGCTGTTCATTTTTGGTCATATAATTATGAAGTAAATCCAGAAGTTAGATTATTGAAACAATTGAAAGAACCGATAGATTAATTGGTTTGGGAGAAGATATTTATTTTGAAAAATGAATTTTGATTTTGATTTCCCTCCACTAGATGTCATCAATAAGTTTGTGTTGTCCCCGGTAGATGGCAGTTAGATAAGGAGCTATTCTTCAAACTCCGGTAGTGGTCAAGGTCAGTCAGTCAATTAGTTGGTGAGTGTCAAGCTGAGTGGTTGAGGATGAAGCAGATGTTTTGCTTTGAAACCGGTCCCAGGATTTAAATAAGATAAGTAAATAGTGAAGTTGTGTTACTAGTGTTTAGTTATTATTAATAATCTTTGACAATGTATACTTTGTGAAATAAGTACAAGAATAGCTCTTAAAAATAAGAAGCAGAAGAGGAACATTATAGCTAGATGTAATAATAAACAAAACATTTAAAAAACCTTTTTATAAAGAAAAACCTAAAAAGTTATTTTAAACATTAAAGAAAGCGAAAATGAAGGAATGTTATACGTAAAAATCAGTTGTCGTTCTTTTGATATGTTTACAGCCTCTGCTGTCTCAAACATTGTGGTCTTCCAGTACTAAACAATGAATTTGTTCAATGATCTCTGCAGTTGCGACTTCCACAGAGCAACGCTCATCAATAGTGCTCATAGTTCCATTTTAAACACTGAAATCCACCTTTAAATCTTTGTATATTAATGGGTAGTGTCTTTCAATGCACTGTCCATTTTCTCCTTGATTTCTTCAGGAGTTAAGCCTTTCAAATTGAAGTATTTAATCATTGCTCGTTCTTCCATATCCTCCATTTTCGTGAAATCTAGATATACCTAGGGTCCTGGATATACCACTTGGCAAAAACTATCATATGTCATCAGCTTCAGTAACTGCATATTTTATTTTAACCTCTTAAGTACAAATTTGAACAATCTGGTTCCGCTTTAAGAATGAAAATAATAGGCTACTTCAGGCCTTCAGAACGCACCATAACTTTCCTTTAACCTTTTAGTTGTAGAATACATTTATCCAATACCAGGTAAGACAAAAGTAGAGAATAATCTAGAATTATAAATATATACTTGATACAACCAAAATTTGATCTAAATGAAGAACCAATCCTTATGAATTACAGAATTACTCAACCGGAGTGTAAAACATGCTTTTTGAAAAACTTCCATCAAGAAACAGGAAGTTTATATCAGAAGGAAAACCAAACGTGATTGAGAAAAATATAGGAAATACATTTCACAGAATCGGACGTGAGCGGTTCATGATGTCATCCTATTTCACCATGCGGAAGTTCTTCGCTTCGAAAAATAGATCCAAGTGTTTCTAGCCTATACAAACAGCGTTTCTGGAAATGCTTAGCTGTAAAATGTATATTTATTTTTATATAAAATGAATATTTTATTGAACTAACAAAACAAACGTATTATGCACATTTTATTGTCTCTTTTCTTTGGTTTGAGTCTTTCTACGACAGCAAGTCCTGTACAAGCCTCGAAACATCATGTAAAGTAGGAGAAGTAAAGATATTCCGACGATAGCCAGGAAGGCTATCACGTCAAGTAGTAGATATTGGAACCAATACAGATCTAGTGCTGCAGAGCGCATGTGTGGTGCTCCTTTGTGACGTATGACGTATTCTGTCCAGTACACAGCAGTGTCCAGGGGACTCATGGGCTGATCTCTGAACAGCTGTGACAGTTTCTGTGCATTCTCTCGGTACCTGAAACATAGAATGTGGATATTAACATGGCGGCGATACTTTGAGACGTACTTGGGGGACTTATGGGTGGATCTTCGAGCAACTGCGATGCCTTCTGTAATATTTACTCGAAATCTGTAATACTGCAAATTACTGCTTTATCCCGATTTAATCAAACACGAAATTGCGGCATTTATAAATATTAATTTTTTCATTTCCATAATTTCCTTAATTAAATTAGAAAACCATTGATGTTATTTCCCTACACACTGTCTTTTAAACAATTAAAATAATCAGTAATTCAAACACTTAATTATCAGTATTGATACGTGCCAGACTACTGCAGAAACCTATAAAAGTACAACCTATAAGCACTTTGACAGCCCCAAATCTGTGTATTTTGTTCGCTTATGTATTAATGGAACTTCCATAACAAATATAACCCTCGTATTTTGATTCCCTTGCATGTTTTTTCTGGTGGTATTTCGGCGATATACGAGGGCTGTTCAATAAAGAATGATCATAATCTTTTTACGGTCATAATTTTTTGCACTAAAATTCAATCGTATTATATTCTGTTAGCTTAATGTGAAACAAACACGCCGTAGTAGTTTCATTGTTGGTACTCGTGGTTCCCGCCTGTGAGATGCAGGCTAGTTCACACATGTTCAGTATCGCCTACCGCTGCAATGGAGGTAACATGCAGTTAAAGTTGATGTTAGAGGAAGATCCGGAGATTCTTTCAAACGTAATCTCTGCTGATGAAACTTGGCTACATCATTTTAATTCTGAGAGCAAACAGCAAAGCTCAGTGTGGAAATCTCCTTCATCACCAACAACCCCCCCCCCTCCAAAAGCAAAAGTGGTTGCTTCTGCTGGGAAAGTCATGGTCATCTCATTCTTTGATATTCATGGAATGGTTTATTAGCATGTTGTACCTGCACACACATCAGTAACTGGACAATACTACAGGGATGTCCTGAAAACATTGCAAGTTCATATCAGGCATAAAAGACCACATTTTCATGAAGCAGGCTGGATGCTGCACCACGATAATGCGCTGCCGCATATTGCCAATGTTGTTGCTGAATATCTTGCAAAAGTCAACGTGAAGTGCACCGCTCACCCTCCCTATAGTCCGAATTAAGCCCCATTTGACCTTTTTCTATTCCCTAACTTGAAGAAACACCTTCGTGGGAGGCAATATCCATCATCAGAAGCAGTGGTGAAGGCTGCGGAGGCGATTTTGAAGGATCTCTCAAAAATGTTTCCAGCATGTCTTTGAAGACTGGCAGAAACGATGGGACAAGTGCATCGCATTCAGGGGAGACTATTTTGAGAAGGGGCATCAAAATTATGAGGATGAGTAAAGGTACGTTGTCAAGAAATAATTGTGATCATTCTTTATTGAACAGCGCTTGTAACATGGAAAATATAATTGTGGCTTATATCATTTGGAGTGAAATTAAACCACTTTAAGGGCAATTTTTCAGTATTTTTAGATATTTATGACTGCTATGGCAGTTTCACAGGTTATCCAGTTTTTGCCATTTTAGTGAGTTTGGTTGCATTATCCTTATATTAGCAGAATCAGGTTTCAGAATCCTAAAATCTAAAATTTTGGATGTTTTGAAACTCTTAGATTTGAATGTGGCCCTCCTATTCATATTTTTTTTAAGTATTTAGACTTATCATGGAAAATTTAACACGTCCAATCAAAAGGTTCACGTTTACTCTAAGACACAAGTGTTCTCTAAAGGGATTTTGGGTAAATGTATCTGCTACTTTTGAGGGTGGTAGTATGCTTAAATGTTGCAATTCAGTCTTAACAGATCGGACGCTTGTGGTTGAAGTAGTATTTGTATTACAACATGCTGAAAACAAGATATTTCCGCGAAACTGGAAAATAAATAGAATTGATAACATCAGTTGCAAGGCATCTAAGTCCTGTGGAATGTGGAGTGGACAAACTTGTCTTGGCTAAGAAGGAGAATGTCGTGAACAAGAACAATGAAGTTGCAGGATTAGTGATGTAGTGTTAGGTAAGAAGTATTTCATCGATGAAGAAGAAGAGCTGGAAACTGGCAAGATGTGTTGATTTAAAGAAGCCCCAGTTATTTTCTGTTTATGTGTAATATTTGCAAAAGTTTTGAAAACTTGCGAAAGGAGTTTGCAATGCATTGTTATTCAGTATTCGATGATCAAGTATTAAGTGAAATATACAAGTAGACCAATAAATGAAGGAATTTATAAGTCGTTTTTGTTCCTTTAGATCCTTTTAATAAGTGTTAATGTCATGAAGTCTATATTTTGAAGTCCTATCCTTCAGGTAGTAAAATTTTGGGATCTAATTAGAACCCACTTATAATTATAATAATTGCGTTAAATGCTACTAAAAAAATAAAAAAAAAACAATGAAGCCAAATATAGCTAAAATGGAGGAGAAATAAGTATATGTATAACTTTATAGAAATTGATCAAAAGTTCAACTCACTTGGGTTGCATGGCTTCTTGTATTGCCCAAAGTAATGAATTCGCCGTAATATTTCTGAACTTCAGTGAAACTCCTATTCCTTTGAGAACTGCCTGGTGCATGTTTGCAGGCTGATCTCCAAACATGGGAATTCCCACAATAGGAACTCCTCGGATGATCGCCTCTTGGGTGCTCAGACCTCCGCCGTGGGTGATGAACAGTCGGATATTGGGATGCGCTGCAAATTTCATATACATGCTGTACATTCCGTAAAGTAACAGTATCCTTTTAGTGTTCTTTCAAGCATTATTTTATGTAGGAAACATGAGCAATAGGATTTTCTCTGATATTTTTTTTTTCTTGTGATGAGGCTAGATTTTTACATAATGGCTATTCTCTGCCTTTCTTTAGAGCAAAATGATAAATCATGTCGATTCAATTATTGTTATCTAATGTCTGAATACTTTATTTTAAACAAAACAATAGTATAAGATCTGCATTACCCAAGATATCAGATTGAGGCAGCCATTTTCCAATCTTTACATTTGCCGGTTGTCCTGGAAGTACTTCATCTTCCCACTTCCAGAGAATTTTCTGCTTCAGTTGGGAGAAAGCACTTAATATTCCCTTTCTCGTCTCTTCCGGTAAATCAGCACTCCTTAAATTGGAGCCCATGCTGAAGAAAATAGCTCCTTCCTTTGCATCATCTAGATATTTCTGAAGATCCTGAAACAATGCAATACATGTAGATTTTCGTGATGAATAATATAATATTTTCTAAATATTATTTTTATTTGCTGCATTAATCTAGTTTAATCTTGATATGCCTTAAAGCTAGGGAGCTACAAACTATGTGCACTCGGCTGTGGAATGCTGATATGTCCAAAGTAAACATGGATCGTCTGTATTTGTAGCTCTACAGTGTGTGCATTAACTGAAATTAAAATGCAACGGCAAATTATGCAAAAGGCGCATGGGATGATAGATGATTAATTACTCTCACCTTTGGTGAAGATCTGGTAGAATTCTCATAGCTACCTCGGCGCAATGAGTTTTATCTCTGGTCGTAGTATCAGAGCGAAAATCATTTTATGTTGTTATGGTTGAAACATAGCAACAATTCTTCTCCTTTAAATGTTTTGTAATTTATTCCGCAAAACCATTAGTATATTGTATCACAATGTTAAATTTCGTAGATTCTATCCTTTCACAAAATAATAAGAGTTGCATCGTTGAGTTTTAAGTTTGTGTAGACTTGCAGAACTACATGAAGCAAGGAAGGAAAGGAAGGACGGGAGAAAGGGATGAAGGGAGCAAGGGAGGGAATGAAGAAGGGAGGGAATGAGGAAGGAAGGGAGGGTGCGAGGGAGAGAGGGGGGAGGGAGCGAGGGAGGGAGGGAGGAAGGAAGCAAGGGAGCAAGGGAGGAAGGGAGGAAGGGCGCGAGGGAGCGAGGGAGGAAGGAAGGAAGGAAGGGAGGGAGGGAGGGAGCAGCAAGCGAGCGAGGGAGGAAGGGAGCGAGGGAGCAAGAGAGCAAGGGAGGGAGCAAAGGAGGAGAGGAGGAAGGGAGGAAGGGAGGAAGGGAGGTCTTACTACAACGGTGATCTTGTGCAGAATGACGCCAAACTAAATGAATATCTGGATTCTCTGCGCACGATGTTTCTAGTAAAATTACTTCTATCCTATTGGTCCACGTCACATTACGTAATTATATTATTGTAATAACCAATAAGAACACTATTACGTAAGTTGTATCATTCTCTGGCCTACTCAGTTCTACATTTCCTATTTTATACAAATCATCTTTTCCAGAACAATCCAGAAAAAATTCCCAAATATTTCAAAAAAATATGAAATAACCTTCACAAAAAATAAACTGAAGAGAATGGTTATCGCTATGATCTATTAGAAAACTTGATTCTATATCAGATGTCACGAACTGTTTCAGTGGTATAAGAGCCTTATTATTTCCGCCGTCTCAGTTATTTTTCTGTAATAAATTTATTGGTTTAATCCTGAATCAAAATATTATAATTACACGTATTTGCCTGTTTTACGTGGATATATTTGACTCAAATGATTATTTGGATACTGATTATCTATTTAATGTAAACACTTTATTGCTTACCTGAGGAAGTTTCTTCGGTGGTTTGACATGCATTCCTGCCGCATGGATAAGGTTGGGAACCAGAGGTCTTGGGTAGCTGATGGCAAAATGGGTATTGGCGATAACAAGTGAAGTAGACATCAGCATATCGTTCAGGGAAGGCATTTCGCCCAAATGTTTCTCAAAGTGAGATCGCATGATGGCGTCTTGCCTCGGGAGAAAATACAATTGTCTGCCAATCCTCCAATAATTCTGCAAGAACGTGTTCACCACCCGTTGCCAGAAGGTCATCCTTGAGCCAGCGTTGAGGTACCACTCATGTATGTAGGAAGGTGTCGTCGGATTCCCCACCCAATCTTGCATCCAGTGTGCAATGCCGAAGGAACATATCTGTACCACAGGCACCTTGAATTTATGAGCGAACCCGACATAGGCATCGTGGAAGAAGGCGGAAGTCACCATAAGGTCGAAGTGTTGGTCTTTGGACTGGATGAGCTTCTGGACTTCAGGGAGTCCCAGAGTGGTATCGGTGTGCTCATTGCTCATTGTCCACATAACCCATGGCATCATTAAAGGGTTTAACTCCCCAAATTTGTAGAGGAACTGCGGATCTAAACAGAAACAAATGAAAATACTTTAAAACAAAATAATGTTTATATACTGATGGATGCTGTAATAGGAAGGTTAGCAGGAGCTGAACTAAAAGAATAATTCCAAACATTAAGTACGCAGGATATGCGCTAGTATTTCTACGTGAATGTGTGGTTATTTATCGTTTATTAAGTAGTTCATATTAAGTAATCCTTAACAGGTTTAGTTATACAATTCAAGGATTCTTTATTTTACTATTGAAATAAAGGCTGAAAATCAGTATGGTTGCGCAGTGTTAAGTAAAAAACTGTTAGTTCATACAGAGAGAAATCGACAGAAATGTTTGCAGTGCTTCAGAAATGTGCGCTGAGTATCTGAGTTTTCACTAAGGTTTTATTAATATAGAGGACAATGAGGCCCCACAAAACAGTTGTTCTACCCACATCCGGAAATTCCATTGCTAACGTGGAAATTGTGAATCGCCAGTTTTCACGGATCTTTTCATTCACGGCATTGACCAAATGTTCTATGATCACTGATGTCGTGCCTGATCGCGGTTCATCATGGACATTGTTGCGTCCGCCTTTGAAAGCTCGAACCCACTTACGAACTTTGTTGTCACTCATCGCATTAGCGCCGCACACTTCACTAAATTTGTCTATGAATGTCCGCTGCTGAAATGTTCCTTGCCATCAAAAACCGAATTACAGACCGTGTTTCACAGTCGGCGGGCCGCACGATTGTTTGAAACATTTTGAACTGTCACTGTTAACAGCACAATACACCACTACCAATGCGAATGGCATCGTTTACGCGCAAGGCATGCCGGGAGTTGGTCCGCATGCGCGTTTCAATGTTCACGCGAAGTTCGATGAGCTACGCCGAATCGGACCTTACTTTACGAATAACCCTCGTATCATTAGCACCATGTCTACCTTCATTATAAAATGACATATTAGTGATATATCTGTTCGTTCGGTCGTGTATGCTTTCACCACAAGTGCTTTGGAGGTTTTTAAGTGTTACTTATGCTTTCAAAATGACAGCAAGTTGCAGCTGTTTTCGTTCTCCCAAATTATTTCTGTAACGTTCCATATTCATGCAATACAAATATGCTGGTCCAATTAAAACAGTTTTAAACCAGATGTTCCGTTGCATATCACGCTTTAATTTTAAGTTATAAAAACTAGTAATCAATAACATATTTTAGTTTTCCAACATACTTAAGTGTAAGCTTTATCGCATGTTGAATAATCAGGCATTAATAGTGGTCATGCTAGTTATATTTTTGGTCATCGCAGTTTGGTAGCCACAAATGAATCGTTATTTGTGAAGCAGGTAAAGCCATCCACACATGGCAGACTATATGACTGTGCCTTTTAAAAATCTTCATCCGTCGTTTTGAGAAACAAATGGAAAAATAGTGCTGTGATCAGCAACATGTATCCACAATCAACGCAAGCATATAGCAAGAAAACACGTGGTACTAGGCAGTCACAAGTCACTTGCATACTTCAGGCATCATTTATTATTAATTTTAGACTGAACTTTATATTTAAAATAATTTTACCACTCATACATGTTCCGAACTGTCCAGGACCAGGCAGACAGTTGTCTTGATCACGTAGTCCATTTAGGTCGGCCAGCTATAATTGTGAAACATTCCTTAATCCAGTCCAGACCCCTTTAAGCAAAGACATTGACGTAAGGCAAAGAATAAAAATAAAATGTACAGTAATTGACACCGCGCATTGTTTCTGGGAACACCCTCGTTCAGTAGTTTACTCTAGGTTGCCCCGCAACGTCATTGACATCTCACACGAATCTGAAAGCTTCGAGTTTGCCGGCGAGCGCCACTAGCAACATAACGAACTATTTAGAACTGGAGGATGTTAAACTTTCGTACCAGGTTGCTTCATGAAGCCTCGGGTCTTCCTTACGTGGAGGACGAAATTAGACGTCGGGGATCAAAATTCTACGATACTTTACCCAGACCATAGCCCGCTCACATCCCTTAAAGGCTCAGTACTCAGTCGGATTCCTGCGCATTTAAGCGACCGAGCGGTGTTTGCCTTTTTTGCCGCTTGGAGCTCTCAAAGCTGACCCCTAAGTGGCCTTGCCGACATTTAGTTTTGTGGTGACAGTTGAACAAATTTTATGGTCTCAATTAGTATTGAAAGTGAATTACACATGAAGTGCTGTTGACACCAATCTAAAGTAAGCGAACAAGAAAACGGCATAAATAAGAGACAATAAGAAAACTGGGTATAAATAAGAGATAATATAAGTAATCATAAGTATGAGCACAACATGTCATTGTTTATTATTATTACTTTTACTGTTGTGCCGTAAATGGTGGGAGTTCATTATCTTAGAAGATAGATTTTCCATGACAGCTTTATAGTACAAAAATTTACAATAGACAGCACTATATTTCAAAGCTCTCCGTTTTCCCAAAGTCCAGGTCTCCGAACCATACATAACAGTGCTCCAAATGTAAGAATTACGTATAATATTATATTATTTTTATCTTCATTATCATCATCGTTATAACAGCAGTAATAGCAATAATTACAACAAACAGCATAGTAGCAATGATGAGCTCAATACTTTGTATTTCAGATGGTGTATTGTATCGTACCCTTCTGTAAAAGTAAGAAAGGAAAATCAAAAGGGATCAGTTTCCATGAATTTCCAGTAGAAGAAGAACTACGTAAACAATGACTAAAAGCTATATCGAGCTCTAATTTCGTGGTAAATGATAAATCTAATTCAACAGTCGTGAGCAGTTTGCATTTTACTGAGGACGACTGCGCTGCAATTCAGACTGAGGAAGACATAATTTCCAAATTAAAGAGATTGGAAAGGGAGAATAACACCTTGAGATGTAAATTATGGGGAGCAAATAACAGGCACAAAAAATTTGTAAACAAGCAGCAAGCAAATGAAGAAAGATTACTTTATTACGAAACCAATAATTTTCATAAATCAATTCAATTATTGATAAAATACACCATTGTACACTGTAACACAGCTTCCAGGCACAATAATCGTAATATTGGGCGAATTGAATAACATTAAAGGTAATGCGAATTTTCATCTTATAAGACCTACTAACGTATATTGTTAAACTGATTTTAACTGTTTACTTAGTTTTTTTCTTTTCTTCCTAGACAGCCTCGCTTCAGCAACAGCCCACTTATCACTGGCCATATATAGGAGGTTTTATAGTTAAAAAAATAGCGGCCGAATTCTCTTGTGTCACCTGTCTTACTAAAGTGTCTACCGCCAAGTGTACAAAAATGTGTAGTGTTTAACGCCCGCTTTTACTACATACGGCACCGCAGGCGGTGACACTGATGATACATGAGATGAAGATGGAGCACCGGTGGAATGAGATGGCGGGGGAAACCGGAGGTCCCGGAGAAAACCCGCCCCAACGCCGTGTTGTCCACCACAAATCTCACTTTGCGGTCGCCTGGGATCGAACCTTGGTGAGAGCCAAGTGGTCTAACCACTGAGCCACGGCGTGGCCTGCCAAGTGTACAGCATCCCTAGTAAATCTAATATTCAAAAGATACGAAAACTCCACGTTCCATTACCAATCTTCAGAATTTGTTTCTGTTTTGACAGTTACAGAGAAATTTATAACAACTGCTGTACCTAAGCTATCTAAAGTATGTGTGAGAAAAAGCCTAGAGGAAGACATAATGCCAGCAATGCAATATTGTTCTTAACTCGTGTGTGCAGAGAACTGAAAGCATTCAGAACTACTAAGTGAACTGATATGCAAACATTATATTCCTGCGATATTAAGGTACATTGCTTCTGCGACAACGGAAGTGTTTGAAAAACGTAAATTCCTAAACTGTAAACCACTACTTCGGAAAGTTCTGCGTTTTTAATGTCAACACATTGCAGCTGTACGCTGGAACAGGGTTGCAGAGGGGTTATCAACCAGCGCCATACGGTGGGTACTGGAAAAATCTGTAACTTTTAGTCATAACACTCTAGCTGGCGAGTGCCGAGGCTTAAAGGAATGTGAGCGGGCTATGCCCAGACATAGAAGCGCCTTTGTTAAATCATTGGGAGATTATGGCTCCACCATTATGTGTTTCAAATGGGAAGAGTTCTCGCCTGTAGCGAATCAGATGCGTTAGAGCCTTCACCGTTGCCACCTCGTTATCCCCACTCTTTGTATATTTCCCTCTCTTCTCTCTCTCTCTCTCTCTCTCTCTCTCTCTCTCTCTCTCTCTCTCTCTCTCTCTCTCTCTCTCTCTCTCTCTCTCTCTCATTTGCGAGTGTTCGTGGCGCTAGACGAAAGGGAATGCAAACTGAATTTTCCGAAGTTGTATAAGAATTAGTTGTTGTAATCACATTTGCAACATGGATATTCGTATATTACGCAAATGGTTTTAATATTTAGTTCAAAGTTAATTATAGTTTATGAATTACATATTTTTCTAATCCAATGAAAATCCTACTGGTGCACCCATATAGCTGTGAATGTTACTTACATAAACAGATAATTCGCCATTGTCATTGTCTTCATCGTCTGAGTACTGCAAATGTATGATGATAAGTTTCAAAATCTCGTTACGTGCTATTTCTTTTCAAAAGTCGTCTTCTTGTAGTTTATCTAATGTCTCACGCAGTTTTCTCAATCTTGTTGTGTTCCTTGTCAATTTCTTTGTGAATAAGTCGTTCAACGTCGGCCAGTTTAAAAATATTATTTCTGTTTGGAACATAAATTGATCCCACATTAAATCAGTTGGATTGTTCTAGCAGTAGTAAGCGATTGGAGGGGGGGGGGGCCGGAGGTCGATCGCGTCTCATTGATACAGCTGATACACTTTTTCATGGATGAGTATCTGAATAATGCTGCTTTGAACTCTTGAGTAAATAGAGATTACGAACTATTCATAAACAAAGATATAATGTGACCGGACACGTTTTGCCAGACTAGCAAGAAGTGTATCGTTTCCTCTCATCGAATTTAACAAACACCTTGGCTTATTCAAAGTACATGTTTCTTTTACCAGGTCATGTCATTTATGTTTCAGTTCTGAGTAATTACAAATATACGTTCACATATACATGCCAATCAATAATGATATTCATTACAGTGTTCATATCGCAATACATTGTCGTAATATAATGGTATCTACTTTTATTTATTTGTATTAGGAAAACTATTTGCGCTAAAATATATGGGATTTTTACGGTTATGTTAAATACATTACTCTCTCCTTTCTCATGGATCAGTTTTGGCAAAATCTGAACTTTTGTCTTAGCGCGAATAATATTTATTAGAGATTGATTAGTTTGGCGCCCGTCACACACCACTTAGGGGGAATGCAATACGACAACACCGCAGGATTCCGATTGGTTGCTCATCTAGTAGCGCTCAAGGACAAACACCTTCCCATTTGAAACACATAATAGATGCCGTTTCAGGCTGTTCTGGGTACCCCGCATGGCTTGTGGGCACCCGAGATAACCCAGGAGATAATCCTAACAGCAGCTAAAGCTGAGCTCCACATAATTCTTCTAAGCTGTTTGGCATCAAAGTTTTCAACCTAACACAAACTTAAAATTAGAACACTAGGGTGCAGGGTTTTGCATCCTTTCCGACAACCTGACGTACATAAGAATTGTAACCTCAAAAAATTTCTATCTCAAAATCCACAACCCTTTAAACGGGTGGGCACGCAGCAAAATCTTCTGACTTTATACAGCCAGCCAGCACTTCGGTCGGTCGGTCGGTCGGTCGGTCGGTCGGTCGGAGGATGTTGGACTACCGGTCTCGGGGGATCTATCACCGACCGCTTCCTTTGGGTTGGTCACAAATTATGGAAATTATTGAAATCTGAAAGAGAAATCGCTTTGACTTTCTATTATAATTGAACAAACAATAATGTAAAATTTGGATATACTTTCTTTAATTTATTACCTGTTGCCACGGCAACAGAGGCAACATTAACGTCACGACACTGGAAGAATTGCTTCTGAAAACTTCTAAAAATCGAAGTTTCTGGATTCGCCTAAGTAGAACATTCTCGGCTCTTAGGCAGAATTAAAAAGTATTTCCGGCTTGTGACGTTAGCAGCGGTTGGCCTTGAAGGACATATTGCGTTTCCTGGCCGGCAAACAACAAAAGCGGCGGAATGGAGTAATTGACACTTAATTTCTCTGCAGCAGGCATTGGCTGTTGCTGTGACAATATATTATATTAGATTATTCAAAATATTAGCTATTTTAAAATAAGTGTGTATTACTTAAATGTCCGGAGATGAAATTAAAATAATGTTATTTGGTATTTTAACACTAATGTACTGCTTGTTAAGTGCAGCAATGTTACATTAGTGAACTGATAGCGACCGAAACGAGATAATCTCCCCCAGGGACCTACTGCGGTAGGTACGGGAGTTGGCGATCTCGGGGTCCCGAGCCAAACTGACAACCTCGATGTGGGTTCCTCTTAGTAATGAGGGGTGCGGCAAAACACCCACACACGTGTAGGCCGTGCGTGGAGACCCGTGTCGGTGGAAAGGTTTATCCTGGTTGATGAGGATGCGTATCTGAGCTCGTTCCAATGTTTTTCTGAATTCGGGAAGGGTGCGCATTTCTAATACTCTACTTGGTTTCTGCTTCGCCTAAACGAGAGGTTAGGGACTAAACCACCCCTAATCAATCGGCCAGGACTAGGTACTGTACCGAACTCCAGGGTGAGTGGGACGGCGAGCTCACTATATCCTCTGTGTAGCCCAGTCATCCCAGTGGGACGACCCCTTGTTGGGCTCCGTTGTGGGTGGGGAGCACTGGGGGATGAAACACATATAATTTCTTATGGCAAACCCTAAAATTAAACTTGGAAAAGAAATAGCGGAGTCTTGTAGTCCTTGCTATTTAGTTATCTGTAGAACTGAGGAAGGGCGAAATTTTACTACCGTGAACCCGTTCATTATTTAGAAGGATTTATATAATATTGCCGGCCTTGTAAAGGTATGTACTAGATCTCGCAATGGCGCGCTCCTAGTCCAAGCAGCTTCTCCGACGCAGGCTGCAAAAATCTTGAAAGCCAATATGCTTGCGAGCTATCCGGTGCGCGTTGAATTGCATAGGACCCTGAACTCCTCGCGTGGTGTTGTAAATACCAGCGCATTGGACGGTATGTCCAATGAGGAGATTCAGGAAAACTTGGCGGAACAAGGTGTGACAAGTGTATATCGAGTTCACCGCAAAGAACAAGGTGAACTAGTGCCCACTCGTACCCTGTTTCTTACCTTTGATCAGGTAGATCTCCCGAACAGGATTAAGGCAGGCTACGAAACTATTAAAGTGAGGCAGTATATACCCAATCCACTGAGGTGTGCCAGCGCTTTGGCCACACGAGGGATTCATGTAATGCAGTTGCCACTTGCGTTGCCTGCAGGAAAGTCAAGCATGACAATGCATGGACTTCACCCGCAACATGTGTTAATTGCAGTGGTAAGCATTCATCAAACTCCAGAGAATGTCCCCGTTTTATGGACGAGAAGGCGATCGAAGAGATCCGGGTAAGAGAGAGGGTGTCCTTCGTGGAAGCCCGGAAACTCTTGCGTATTCGCCAGACTTCTGTATCTAGGACCGTTACTTATAGTGCAGTTGCAGCTAAGCCGGTATCTAGATGTGAAATCGCAACACAAACCAGCGACATAAACGAGGCAGTAATAACCGGAAGATCAATTACACCAAGATCACAGCCAAAGCAACAAACACCAGCACGAACAACAGTGAGTGCCCCAACCAAGTCCAGTCCTAAGAAGAAGGATTCAGCCAAGGCACCGCCGAAAGCATCCACTTCAAGAACATGTGAACCGGTAATATATAATGTATCGGCAAGGAAATTTAAGACCTTTTATGACAGAACGGACTTCCTCAAGAAAAATAGTAAGACCAATGAAAGGAGAGCAAGCCAGCTCAAAAGTTCGCGAACATCTCCGTCAACAACATCTGAGGAATCATCGGGAGAGGACGCCGATCGGTGACTTTCATCTTCGCCGGTCGCAGTTTCCGATCCTGTCGAGAGACTGGATTCGAAGTTACCAGTAGGGAAACCGTCCTCTTCCATTGCCGATGTGGAGCGGGTGGATCCTGTCCTCACTGCCCAAATGACAGTGAGGAAAAGGCAGGAAAAACCTGCTGAAAGTGCTAGCAGAAAGAAATAGAAAGAAACGGAACAAATTTTTTCGACCACCTCTGGGCAGGTAGCTCTTGTCATGACAAGTTGATATACAAATGTGGTATTTTTTATGCCTTTTGGAATTTTATTGGTACTTATAATTTTTTAATTGCTTTTATCCATTTGTGCTTATTTATTTTATAGTCATTTTGTTTTGATATGCCTTTTAAATTTTGAATAATTTATATCTGGCTATTGCCATGAATTGGTTTTTGTAAGGACAGTGATGATCAAGCAGTTGAGCGCCCTTATATCCAA
This sequence comes from Mantis religiosa, assembly GCA_030765055.1. Lineage (NCBI taxonomy): Eukaryota > Metazoa > Arthropoda > Insecta > Mantodea > Mantidae > Mantis > Mantis religiosa. The sequence continues at coordinate 229,536,282 of CM060947.1, read as the reverse complement.
ATCAACAACAACGAGATAATCACATTCCCAAAACACAATTATCCTATATGCGCGAGGGATCGTGTATGTATTTGCTCTGTGGTTTGTAGCAACACAGTAGAGCACCAAACACAACTAAACTACCCTCTGGATTATCTGGAGGGAGCGCCGCGCTCACCACCTACATTCAATTACGTCCACCCGAATTCTTAACCGTCGTTTGTTTTTTGCAAGAAAAGAAACACAGGGAGTACCTTAACAATAGCAACAAAAGGCGCAGTTTATGATCACGCGGGAGATGGAGACAAGCAAATGGAACAGGCTGAACATTGCTTAAATCCCATTGAAGATTAGTGTGTGTAGAAGGCAATCGACCTATTTATATAAGTTATTTTAAAATAATACCCACCATTAAGGATTACAATCTTCTTAATTATAATCTCTGTAACGTTTGGATGTGGTGGATCTAATGGAAATGGAGAGAGCATTGTTACTTGGTGACCTCTGTTGGCGAGTTCTAGCATTAACGGCCGCATGACGTTGAAGTGGCTTGGAGCAGGCATTGGAAATAATCCAAGGATGCGTGCGCCTTCAGAAGCTGATACCAGGATCGCTAGCGTCCACGCCAGCAATAACTGCTCTCGTGCCATCTGTAAACATAGGGAAAGAAACACTTATCACTGTGTTTGCGTAGTTCCAAACTCTGCTCACAAAAATACGATGCGTTATCCAGTGGCGGCTAGTGCTACCTGATGTACCACCTGACATCTTTATTTATTTTTCAACAAATTACTGTTGCAAAACCGTATTCTTCCGTCTAGTACATGATAAAGAGACAGAAATGTCTAGAAATGGGAATGTGGAAGACTATCATTTAAAACTTGGTCGCTGTGTGATGTTTGATCAGAAAATGAAAGCCAAACAGCTTCTTTTTGGAAAAAAGTTTGAGGATTTAAAAATTCAAACCAATACAAAGAACGGCAGAAAATGGCTAACTCCACAAAAATTTTTCACATAATTTGTATGCTTTAGTTATATCTACATTTTTTGAGCAGTAAGATTGGTCCATGTCCTACAATTTATCAGTTATGTGAAAGTAGTTCAGAATGAAGTACACTTAAAGAGGTATTACGAGCTAATTCTAGAAAAAATTTCATGTTAGGAAAATATCTTAAACATGTGTTATTTTAATCAAAATCCTAGAGCCATTTTTGAGAAAATACTTATAAAGTTCTTCGAAGAATAGTCTGAGATGGGAAATTTTCTTACAAATTTTCATGTTGATCTCTGGAAGCTGCTGAAATTTTGATAAATACTAAGTTTGATATTTACCCGAATTTTCGTGTTGGAATTATGTTGTTCACACGTACACGCATATGGGTCGCCATTTTATAAAAATGTTTCTTAAGGGACCCTAAAACCTGTATTTCCTATAAAACCACTTTTAGATTGCCTGCCTCGGTAGCGTAGATGGTAGCATGCATGCCTCACGTTCAAGAGGTCCCGAGCTTGAATCTCGATCAGGGTGAGTTACCTGGATAAGGATTTTTCCGGGGTTTTCCCTTATGCTGATAGACGAATGTCGGGTAACTCTAAGCTCCACGGATCCCGGACTCATTTCAGCATCATTTCACCGATTTCATTCATCGTCCGATATGACTTAACGTTGGAGGACGTAAATTGAAAAAAAAAATAAAAGAAAAAAAACTTTTAGATTGAATGCCATATCTTTTCTAAGAACATTGCGCAGAATTTATGTCCTTGCACTGGAACAATAGGCAAGCACTCCCTCAGAAGTACACTTTTCTCTCGCAAATACCTTAAGGATTTCAATTTTTATTTGAGGTAGAATATCCACGCACCTTTAACGTTTGCTAAAATTCATAATTTGCTTTCACTGATGTTTCTTATGCTTTTAAAATCTATGTTAAAGCTTCGTAAGAATTCTTTACAAACGTGCATATCAGCTTTTTTTTTTTTCTTTTTTTCTTTCAGGGAGGAGGATTGGGTTATACATAGGTTTCGACCTAATAAAGATACAAGACATTTTCTCAGAACTTTTTGTTCAACATATTCTCCTTGCAACTCTACACACTTCTCTCCGCGATGCTCCCATCTCTGTAACCCGTCCAAATAGTACTCAGCGTTTTTCTCTGCACTTCATGAAGGCGATTGTCTCTTCATTTGACAAAAATCGCTGTCCTCCGAGCACAATTTTCAGATGAGAGAGCAAAACGAAGTCGCTTGGGGCTAGATCTGGTGAGTAGGGCGGATGGTCAGGCAGTTCAAACCGTAATTTGTGGATTTTCGCCATTGCAATCGCTGAGGTGTGAGACGGCGCGTTGTCTTGGTGAAACATTATTTTCTTTTTCTGCATATGTGGCCGTTTTTCCGCAAGTTCTGCCTTCAGCTTGTCAACTAATGATGCCCAGTATGCGCCTGTAATGGTTTTTCCTTTTTGAAGATAATCGATTAAAATAGCTCCATGACTATTCCAATAAAAAAAAACAGTCACCATCTCTTTCCCAGCCGAAAAAAAAAAACAGTTTCTTTTAAAGCGTTTCCCCCTTTGCAGTGTATTTTTATTTCGGGCGTATAATGGTGTATCCAAGTTTCATCTACAGTAATTAATCGGTGTCAAAAGTCGTATTTATTGCGCCTAAACTGCGCCAAGAGATATTTGGAAATGCTCATTCGAACACGATTTAGGTCTAACTTGAGCAAACGCGGCATCCAACATGCGGACAGCTTTCTCATGTCTAAATGTTGATTTAATATGTGACAAACACATTCTTTTGGCTTGTTCATAGCCTCTGCTGTTTCTCTCACTTTAATTCGGCGGTCGTTTAGCATCATTTGGTGAACTTTGGCGATGTTTTCATCGGTGGTTGCAGTTTTGGTTGTCTTGAAAGTACATCGTCTGCCAAGCTCTTACGGTCACGCCTAATTTCAGCTGCTCAAAATTTCGCTGTGGTAAAATGGTGCAGAGTCCCCATACACAAAATCCAACTCATCTTTGATTTGTGTAGGTGTATTCCCTTTCAAAACATACTTAATGACAGCTCGGTACTCGATTTTGTCCATTTTCATAAAAACACTCACATAAACTCACTCCATAACAACTGAGAGTCCAAAATGGCTGAAACTTTGATGAGTAACTGCCAACAGATTAACTAATGAAATTCACTAGCGTTTATTTACAATTGCTGCCATCTTCATGTTGAGGTCGGAAACTTTTCAGACCAACCTCGGTTTAACGTTCTTAACCTGATTATCTCGTATCGTTCGCCGAGTGGAACATAATGCATGAATTATGCTCAAATAGCTCCTGAGTCGCTCAGAGTTTACAGATTGTATCACTCCGCGGCCACGTACGTTCGCAATGACACAACACCGTTTTCGCTATATTTAATGAGCTTTGGTTGCCATTAAGACATGTTTATTCGAAATAAATATAAAAGCATGCACTACGCTAGCCACGTAAATTAAATGCGTCACCTGCATGTGCTCGAAATTATTCTCATATTTCCGGGAATTCTAACCTCACCAAATGTGGATTTCTCTTTGCGTATGCTGCATTTACATACTTGAAATTGACATATTGGTAAAATCTGGATATAATTTCACCGTTTCATCGATAGCAAGTTCTGGATATTTCTCACAGAACTTGTTAAACTGTTCAATATCATTGTCTTTTCACCACTTCGTAACGGTTTTCCGTGCTCATGTTTAACACTCGCTTCTTCTGCCATGCTGATGCATGCTGTTTTGCTTTCTCCTTGTTGGTGCCCTCTCCCAGCTCCTGCCATATAACTTAGGCTGGTTACAAATTAACATAATATATAGTTTTATAATTGAACTATGCTTAGTACTCAATAGCTTATGCTTTAGTTATATCTTAGAAGCCACTTTCTCGAGGGGCTACACGAAGCAAACTGCGAAGGAGCGCTGCGATCAAAACGTACGTGGTTTTGTTTATGTGAACTTCGACCTTCTGATGTACATAGTATAGCTGATTAAGATTTGCCTCCCAGAAATAAAGGAAAATGGAAAAAAGGGCCTTATCCCCAATAACTCACCCGTACAGAGAAATTCCCATCCCACTGATACTACCACTCTTGATCATAAAGGAAAACTGTCTCAGTGAATACAAATATTTAAACAATATTACTGCCCACGTCATTGAAATTTGTTATTGGGGGGGAGGGGTTTGAGTGTGATATAACGAACAGTAAAATGTAACGTTAAGGGATACAAGACTTAAGAGTAGTTACAGATGTATTCCATCTATAAGCCGCCTCGTTTAAGTTTACTAATCCTAGAATGCTGGCTCTTTTTTAAACTTAGTTAGATATTAAAGATAAATTTGGTTAAGTTGCTTTATCACCACCTGATGCAAGGTACAGATGTATTATTTTATCTTGACAGGAATCCTGCGCGGTAGGGATGAGTAGCAACTGTGGTGGGGATAGTGCACCTATCGCCACAATGCGTCACACGCGTAAGATTACGAGAGGGGAGGGCGGTGTATAAGGTGTATAAAAACAAATTTCATTCTCGAAGCCAGTTTTGCAGCTCTTATAAACTAAGTTATAATTCTTACTATGGTAGTAATCTCCACGCTTTTGTTGGATCTTAAATAGTACATAGACATTTGGAACAAAACCCTGTTCTCCTCTAGCAGGCATGATAAACAACTGTCGGCCTTTCAATATCGCTGCAGAGTACCTGTAACGTATTTCACTCCAGGCATATGGTACAGTGTGTGCTGTATTTATATAAGTTTCATCCATATAAACCATATAAACTTCACTTCGATATCTCCGAATATTTCGTAAATACTTAAGCCTTTTTGTACGTATAGTTCGATGTTCGATTAAAATTTGTCTGTCACGCTTAGTGTTTTTTTTAAATAATCCTAGATTCAAAAAAACTCTTCTTAATGTTCAGACTCTGCCTAGGAAGTCAGTAGAAATTTTAGCTTCATAAGCGCTTTCTTCAAAGTTGGTCTTTGTTTTTCTGTGCTTTAAAAATTATTCATAGTTCGCCTAACTACTTCTGAATTAAAACATCCAAATTAGATTTTGTGCATGTTCTTAATCTTTGTTTACTGGGCATAGATAAGGACGTTGTTGCACTAGCACCAATGGCTTTTCTTTCCTTAATAACTCTCCTAAACTTCTTTCAGACACAACTGTTGCCTCAGATACCCTTCCCCAGATTTTTATAGCTGACCCAGACCATTGTTCCTTTTTTATAAATCTGTGGATATTGGTTGTTACTTCTCGTGTTTTTAAATGTAGCACTTTATTTCGTAATGTGCTGCTAGGAGGCGTCATTTATAAATGCTCTCTTGGAACCAGGAACAAGCACATTTTGAAACAAGCTGTAGTGTTACCGAGTAGCTCTGCACGTGTTTAGTTGCTCGCAACTGATACGCAACTGACCTGCCCTCCCCTACAGTTGCAACCGTTCTGAGGTTTACTCGTCCAGATACCACTGCGAATCGCTCTGCACTTTTCAACATAAAAAAATACACCTGTAACGTTTACGAAATTCACAGATTTTTGTGATTGATTTAAGACTGTTGGTGTTTGTAATATCTTTTCAACAATGCGGTCTAAGTACTGCTTTCCCAAATTGTAAACAGGTCATATGTTGAAGTTCTAAAGAATGAACATTGGAAGGGACAGTGCTTAAAAGCCACTAATAGGCATATTTTGTTTCAGTGCTCACAATCCAGATAGCCTTAATACTCAAGTTTGCAGGGCACTGTTTATAAATTTTCCTGTGTCACAGTTTGGAATATATTGAGCTGTTCATGTTAAAGCTTCCATTTTCGGGGCTCTTTTCCCCTAATAAGTTTTAAATGAATACCTGAATATATAATGATCTAAAAAGTATTTCTATAGCCTAGGTTATATAAAATGTCTGCATTAATCTGAAAAGTGCCCTTTTCTAGTGACCTGCAATTCAGGAGCTGAATACCTACTGCTATATATTGTTTGATTTGATAATTTATGCAAAAATTATGTAAAGGTATTATGGTTGAAAAGGTACTGGACCAGCCTTTTTACAACACATATAACATAAAGGATATCACAATTACATCAACATCTGTGTAATAGAAAGATACTTAAAGCGAGAAAATATTGCCAACTTAGGATTTTGAACATTTTTATGCCTTAGTTTTGTACCAAATATTTTTATTCTGTTGGCTCAGATGATGATGAAATTGATGGGGAGAATCGAATCGTTTCCAGATTCGAATACTTTGAAGAATCGAAACTTTCATTCCTATGCAAGTTCTCGTATACTGTCCATATGGCTAATCGAGAACATTTCAAATGATCCACGGAAAGTACAAAGACAGCATCAAAATGGTGAGTGCACCCACATGTTTGTTTCTATTTAACATTTTACTGTGACTTATACGTAAAGCACTTTTAATTGCTGAAATAATTTTGTCCAGATTCTTTGTTGACAATGTAGTTCTTGGGAATTAATTATTCTTTCAAACTTGTCGTGTGCAGGCTAAACAATTGAAAGATTGAGTCAGACTGAAAAATTCAATGCCATAGCCGGGATTTGAACCACGGATCTTCTGGTTGCCGTCCAGCCGCTCTAACCCTTGAGCTACTATTGCCAACGTGCCGATATGACATTAAATTCTCCAAGCGATTCGTGTTTTTTCCTGATAAACCACTAAGTGGTTTTTAGCTAATAGTGGTTAACTATAGCTCGGGCCTTAAAGTACTTACACGTTGTAAGTCGCCATTAAGGTAGTTGTCTCATGTGTTTATGAGAACTCCTAAGTGGTTTACTGTGAAAAACACGAGTCAGTTGGAGAATTAAATGTCATATCGGCACGTTGGCAATAGTTGCTCAAGGGTTAGAGCGGCTGGACGCAAACCAGAAGATCCGTGGTTCAAATCCCAGCTATGGCATTGAATTTTTCAGTTTGACTCAATCTTTCAATGCATTTCTTCTTACATTAGCTATGTGACCAGTTTATGATAACACTGGGAAACAATGAAAATTTTTTCGGGCTTAAAAATAGTGAATTTACATGTGTTTTCATCTGATGAATTAAAAAATCACCATAAGATAGATTAGCTCTTGTTTTGAAGATAAAATGCTATTTCAGTATTTAGAGTGAAGATTTTAAATTTGGGGGAATTTTCTTGGGAGTTCGCACACCTGTCAAATAACAAAACACAATCAGAGAGAAAATTTGGAAATTAAGTGATTCAAAAGTTAAGGGAGGCATTTTTGTCGGACTAAAAATAAGAACTTGTAAAAGATCCTGCACTTGACCAAGTTTTGTAGGGGAAAGAAAAGGAATCTTGGGAAGCCTTCAAGGGCGTTGTTCATGGATTTTTAGGCAACAAAAGAGATGACAACTACAAGCATTTGGTGACATTGCTCCTGTAAAAATACCGTAACCTTGGATGCAACATGTCCCTTAAGATCCATTTTCTCCACTCCCATCTAGACTTTTTCTCTCCTAGTTGTGGAGCTGTTAGTGATGAACATGGGGAGAGATTCCATCAGGACATTTCTGTTATGTAACAAAGATATCAGGGCCGCTAAAATGATTACTGTTGGTCTTTGTATAGGGATTCTGCGGAACTCCATCACAAAAGGCAAGCTAAAAGACGACGAAGTCAATAGGCCACCACATGATGCCCTTCAGACACGACTATCTGCAAAGTATTTTTCCAGCAATTTAGAACTTTTAGCATGTAATTACCAGTTAAAAAATCAAATGCACTTTTAAGGCTGTTAGCATGTATGTAATTAAAATGTATCCTTTTCTCTCAATCCGTTATTATGTAATACTTTCACCTTGTGTATATCATAAAACTAGAGCTAATAAACATTTGTCATTGTCATATTTGTTTTTCTCAACCCAAAATTAGTAGGAATTGCCTGATAAAGTGCTCCAAAAATTCCTAAATTATTTTTTTTGTCGCGAAATGAAATTATTGCTTTGGGTGCGACAGAATTTAACATGTCATTAAAACTGAATAAAAACGGTATTTATAAAAGGTTTATAAATACAGCATAGTAACTTGTTTCCCTTTTGTTTATGCAATCATCTCAGCCAATAAGACTGATATATGAATATAATATGAAACATATTTGCTAGATTCTCCTCGTAACTATCCCTATGTTTGGCGTAACACTTTTCGCTATCTTGAAAATAGTTTTTGTTCACAATTTATACCTATAACACTAAATACATATACTAAACTATACATAGACCAGCACAATAATACATTATTTTGATTGTGAAACAGGCAACAACATAACTTTACATAAGAATACTAAGCTACATTTTATATGGTATGCTGTACTAGAAAATCAGTAACATGTCAGCATTATACGAGGGCTGTTCCATAAAAAATGATCACAATTTTTTTTGACAACGTCCCTTTACTCATACTGATAATTTTGATGGTTCTTCTCAAAACAGTCTCCCCTGAATGCGATGCACTTGTCCCGGCGTTTCTGCCAGTCTTCAAAGACATGCTGGAAACCATTTTTGGAGAGATCCTTCAAAATCGCCTCCGCAGCCTTCACCACTGCTTCTGATGATGGATAATGCCATCCCACGAAAGCGTTTCTTCAAGTTAGGGAATAGAAAAAAGTCACATGGGGCTAAATCCGGACTATAGGGAGGGTGAGGGATGCACTTCACGTTGATTTTTGCAAGATATTTAGCAAAAATATTGGCAATATGGGGCCGCGCATTATCGTGGTGCAGCATCCAGCGTGCATCATGGAAATGTGGTCTTTTGCGCCTGATATGGATTTGTAATGTTTTCAGGACATCCCTGTAGTATTGTGCAGTTACTGATGTGTGTGTGCAGGTACAACATGCTGATAAACCATTCCATGAATATCAAAGAATGAGATAACCACAACTTTCCCAGCAGAGGCAACCACTTTTGCTTTTTTGGATGTTGGCGATCAAGGAGATTTCCACACTGAGCTTTGCTGTTTGCTCTCAGGATCAAAATGATGTAGCCAAGTTTCATCAGCAGTGATTACGTTTGAAAGAAACTCCGGATCTTCCTCTAACATCAACTTTAACTGTATGTTACCTCCATTGCAGTGGTAGGCGATACTGAATATGTCTGAACTTGCCTGGTTCTCACAACTGGGAACCAGGAGTACCAACAATAAAACTACTACGGCGTGTTTGTTTCACATTAAGCTAACAGAATATAATAAGATTGAATTTTAGTGCGAAAAATTATGACCATTCTTTACTCAACAGCCCTCGTAAATATGAATTTGGTTTCGAATTTATAACATAGTTATTCACTCGTGTTTTAGTTACAGATTTCATAATGTGCATTTCTTTATTATATTATTTGTTAATTGAAATAAAATGATTAAGTATATGAAATAATTGTTTCGGAACAGTTTGATAGCTTTGGGATGGAAATAGGTCCATGATATAGTAAAGAGTATGTTTTATCTGCATGCTGTATTCATGTTCCTTGGTGCTGACTGATTATCTCGTGATTTATTTGTCAGCCAGCTTACTTCTCTCCTCTACACTGTCTGACCTTTAACATGTGAATCTGTGAGCACAAGTCAAAATCAGTGAAACTGAATCGAGATCTGGAATCAAATTCCAGTTCAGGCACCTGCACCTATCCGAAAACTTGGGGCATAAAGTATATATTCGAAAACATTCAGGACAAACGTCATCGGGGACTTTGCACTTGTCCGAAAGGTATTCGAATACATATTTACGTTTGGAGAACATCTGGAGAACACCCAAGATTCGAGTATATCGTCATTTTTTATTCGGATACTCCCTTCATTAGATGAAATGTTATCATGGCTTCAATAAAGGAATCGGAATGCAAATTAGATTTCTAATGAATGTTTATAAGTGCAACTAATTTCTAAAGAAGTAACGATAAATACGTTCATGTACTTACCTCCCAGCAAGTTGTTTGGTGCACACAGACTCCACAGCAGCAATAGTGCCAGTCATTCACTAATCATAGTGTTTGTCTGTGTTCAAGAGTAGGAACTGATATAACATGCAGCATTATGTAACAGACGCACTGCACTCCAGTAGGATGAGACTGTCAACTGTCAATGTTCAAGATAATTCTCAGAAACAGATACGGAGTTCTTTACATACGAGCACATGCTCTACTGCAGTCACATGAGCTTCTGTGCAAACTATTCTTAGGAATGCTTGCTCTTCTATTTACTTTACATTATTGGAGATAAACATTTGCAGAAATGTCTTATTACACATTACTTCGTAGATATAAAGTTAATCAGGAGAATACAATTTGCTTTAAGCGATGTTTTAAGAACTGGTCACAATGTGATAGATTTGAAATTACGTCGTCTTTTCCTGACTACGAGGAGGACTTTCCACTGAAGAACGGTACAATGAGAACGGAAAGTAGAAATTCCAATAAAAGTTTTAATTATTAAAAGTATTCGATTACAATGTATTCGATCCATGAAGGATTTGATTCTGCCCTACCTTATTATAAATATAGTATTTCTGCAAACGCGTATCTTGTTAACTGAAATAGAGAAAAATAAGGACTGTTTTTAGAAAAATGGGCAGAGAAGAGCATCCGTTGCAGTTTAGTTACTTCTCGCGAATGTGGAATTCCGTAGCCGTTACATGGCCAGTTGCTTTTGAAATGGAAATTAATTGCTCTTTCACACTGGCCGTATGTAGGCTAAATTGTGGAAACGTAGAGTCTGACTGAAAAATTCAATGCCATAGCCGGGATTTGAACCACGGATCTTCTGGTTTCCGTCCAGCCGCTCTAACCCTTGAGCTACTATGGCCAACGTGCCGACATGACATTAAATTCTCCAACTGACTCGTGTTTTTTCCGGTAAACCACTTAGGAGTTCTCATAAACACATGAGACAACTACCTTAATGGCGACTTATTATATTGTAAGTACTTTAAGGCCCGAGCTTTATAGTTAACCACTATTAGGTCAATTAATGGAAATTAATTGTTCTTTCACACTGACATAGCCGGGATTTGAACCACGGATCTTCTGGTTTTCGTCCAGCCGCACTACCATTGTGTTACTATGGCCAACGTGCTTTTGAAATGTTTTAATATCACTTCAGTCTCTGTAGCTCGCCCCTCCACCCCATTTTACCTACACGAAATATAGCGAGGACAGAAAGTATTCTTACACTGCACAGAACCTTTGATGGTGGCTGACATTCTGAAGAATTTTTAGCTTTGCTGCGCATTTTACGTAGCATGGTTCTGTACCACAATAAGCCTAGGTATGGTTAAACCCTAGCCATTTCTTTGATTGGGGTATAAAAGGTATTATTCTTCGTCAGTGGCTCGATTTTAGCTACTATATTTAATAAATGAATTGACGTTTGTTAGTCGCACAAAAACTCGAGAACGGATGAACCGATTCGCCTAATTTTGGTTTTACTATATTTAAGTCCAAGGAAGGTTTAAAAGGTGAAGGGGGAAAACCTGAAATAATTTTAAACAGGATTATGAACTAAATATAAAGGTACACACGCAAACTTTTACGGAACACATATGCCTTTATTTTCGACAAACAAAAGCATTATAAAGTAAGATTTTTCATCTTACCCAGAGTCTGGAAGTATGAATGAGATTGTGGATGTGTGCGTGATGTAGTGGTTAAAACCCAACGAATACAGTTAAGGGCACTGTGGGAGGTCGATTGGGCTTCAAAAGATCGATTTTTTGTTTTTAATGTTAAAAATTATATAATTTTTCAGCTTTTAAATGATATATAATATAGGGCATCAGCTGGTATTAAAGCCCTTTAATCCATCAATTTAAAAGCCCCTCAAAATCCAACCTCTGCGGTCCTCGTCCCGAGGGGTGGGCAACAGGAAGTAGGGGACTGACTGATGGGGTGATGTACGGTGGGGACTTGGTGTACCCCAGGACCGCTACGGCTGCCGAGAAGGCCCATCAGTAACCCTGAAAACTGGCAGAAGAGGCTCTGGTATTTTTCCCCAGGGACCTACTAAGGTAGGTACGGGATTGGCGATCCCGGGGTCCCTAGCCACTCACCCTCAATTCATCCCCTTCATCTCCATCAACTGTGCCACGTTGAGCTACTGCTTGTCAGTAAGCATCACATTCTTCCTCTTCTAGTTTTTATTATTCTTATTAGCACGTAAGGTCTTAGGTTTATAACTCCTGTCTCACCAGCAGGGATCTCTCCTATCTCCGTGGTTCTGTCCCACGGTTTTCAGCGCGGCTTCCGACATGTGTGCTCTCCGGAGGTCTCAAAAGTGAAGGTTGAGCGGACCCTTCGCACTGCCCCTATGTGTAGCCTTAGGTGCGGAGCCCGTCCCCACCGTCAAGTACACCCACGTAGCTCCTTGAGGGCCCGGTCTGTGTTAATCTCCCGACGGCCGTGTGCCGTTGGGTTAGTATCACGGACCGGACGTGTTACCGCTGACGGAACCCGGTGTAATCAACCACAAGTCCCCTGAATCCGCGTGTGCCTATTATACGCAGCGCGGCCTAAAGTGGGGAGCCACAGGCGGTTATTCCTGTGGTAGGGGCATAAAGCCGGGGTGTGCGTGGTGAACGGTTTACCCATACGGACAAGCAGTGAATATTGAAGGGTAGCTTTTCTGAGGTACAAATGAGATCGGTCATGGGTGGGGTCCCCATGACGGCACAGACCGCGAAGATTCTGTGTCTTTCTATCTTTAACCCCCGGATGGCAGGCTGACGCCGACGGTTCCGGATGGGGGTCTATATCATCATGTCTCCGCGCAAAACCTCCTTTACTGACCCTTTTTTGGTAATGACCTTGGCATGCGATGGAAAAACGTTTAAAGATCTGAGTCCGTTTTATATAAAGCGTGAACTAGACAAGATAAGTGGCCCAGTTAAGAATGCGACGCGCCTCCGGGACGCTACGATATTATTAGAGAGTACCAACGCAGACCAGTCTAAGAAGCTACAGAAAGCGAATTTGTTGGGCTCCTACCCGATCCGGGTAGCCCCACACAAATATCTTAACACCTGTAGAGGAGTAGTCACCACCTCCAGCTTAGATGGTCTTGCGAATGAGGAAATAGTAAGTTGCCTCTCCGATCAACTTGTTTGTCAGGCGTACCGGCTAACACGAAAGCAAGATGGCAAGGAGTACCCACTACGTACGGTTTTTCTTACTTTCGCCGGGACTAAGTTACCCGAGTACATCTATTGCGGCTGTGAACGTGCTAGCGTCCGCCAGTATGTCCCGAACCCCATGCGCTGTTTCCAATGTCAGCGGTTCGGACATACTAAGGTCTCATGTACCAATCCTGCTCTTTGTGAGCAATGTGGCCTACCAAAACACGACGATCCAAACTGCAGTCGAACTACCTTGTTGCGTGAACTGTGGCGGTAGTAATCCCTCCAGTTCGCGACAGTGCCCTAGATTCATGGACGAAAAGAGCATTCAGGAGCTACGTGTAAAGGAACGCTTGACTTTTCCAGAGGCACGACGGCGCTTTGAGCAACTAAAGCCTGCTACTACTACTGGATATGCATCAGCAGCTCGCCGTACTCCCAACACCACTGTTGCTGTTCAACACGTCCCTGTCGCCCACGCCTCCACGCAGACTGACTTTCTAACCGTTAAACCCACGTCTCAGACTGCTTGTATATCCACCAGCACTACCTCCGCTTCAACCGTACAGACTCCAGCTACCAAGCCATCAGCGGGTAGCAACCATCCCGTAGTAAATGTGAAAAACCGATCCCGACCACAACATAGATCGCGAAGTCGCTCGCCTTCTATTAGATCCCGGTCTCGTTCTACGAGCCGTAGGAGTTCTGATTCCCGATCATCAGCGGAGTCACAGGAGGCTAACGATTTTCGAATCGTAGGGCCCAAGTCAGCCAAGGTCAAGAAAAAGGTTAAAACGGCCCATTAAAAACTCTTTATGGAAATAATCCAGTGGAATGTCAATGGTTTTCGAGCTCGTGCTCAAGACCTACAACATTTAGTTTCTCAACGGTCACCGTCAATAATTTGCCTCCAGGAAACCCACTTACATCTCAATCACTCGTTACACCTTCACTCTTTTTCGGCATTTAGAAGCGATTCTCTTGCAGGTATGCGTGCAAGCGGTGGCGTTGCTACCTTAGTGGCGCCTTACATCTCAGCCGCCAACGTTCCTCTCACCACACCATTGCAAGCTGTGGCCGTTCGGATACAGCTGGAGAGCATCAGTTTTACCATCTGTAACATGTACCTGCCGCCGCTCAGTATAGTTCCAGAGCGTGATCTTCTAGCTCTATTGGCTCAGCTCCCCTCACCACTACTCCTTGTGGGAGATTTGAATGCCAAGCACACGCTCTGGGGATCAGACACTGATGACGCCCGTGGAAGCCTCCTCGCAGACGTCTTCGATAACTCTGACCTGCTTTTGCTAAATACTGGTGACCCGACATTCCTATCATCCGCTTATGGTACACACTCCATACTAGACCTTTCTTTCTGCAGTCCGTCATTAGTACCACTACTTGAGTGGTCAGTACTTTCCGACCTCTTTGGCAGTGATCATTACCCCATTAACATTCATTTTTCTGGCCGCAAATGTGTACCTTCTCGACATCCTCGCTGGATTATTTCCAAAGCTAACTGTGGAAAATTCTAATCCCTGATACACCTCATCGACGATGGTTTCGACACCATCGATGAAATGGTCGAATATTTTACTTGCTCGATCCTGCTCGCAGCAGAATCCAGCATTCCTCGAGGTTCACCTACAGCACGTCGTATCCCTGTACCGTGGTGGTCCGAGGAATGCAGTTTGGCTGTCAAAGCACGCAAACGTGCTTTGCGCGTTTTTCAGCGGCACCCGACGTAAGGGAACTTCGTCGCCTTCAAACGTTCTCGGGCTAGGGCACTCTTTATACTGCGCAACGCAAAGCGTAAATCTTGGGAAGCCTATGTGTCATCGCTTTCCCGGCGCAGCTCTACCCAACAAGTATGGTCAGCTGTTCGGCGGATGTATGGCAAGTATCGCCGGAAGGTAACTCCCGGCCTTATCATCAACGGTTCCATGTGCACCACCGAGCAGGACATAGCTGAAGCCCTAGCTACCACATTTGCTGCTACTAGCCAAACTGCCCGCTATGACGCTCTCTTCCTGCCTATTAAGGAAAAGGCGGAGCGGGTACCACTTAATTTTAATAGTGACTGCACCGAGCCGTACAACCAACCTTTTACCGCAGCCGAGCTCGCCCATTCTCTGGCGTTAGCAAAGGATTGTTCTCCAGGTCCTGATGACGTACACCGACAGATACTGCTACATCTTCCATCTGAGGCGCTATGTTACCTTTTAAATATCTATAACCGCATTTGGCATGAGCAGGTTTTCCCTTCCTCCTGGCGAGAGGGTATTGTCATCCCTATCCCTCGACCCGGAAAGGACCGCACACTTCCATCTAGCTACCGCCCCATTTGCCTGACGAGTGTCATCTGTAAGACCTTCGAACGAATGATAAACGCTCGGTTAAATTGGTGGCTAGAAAAACATAACCATCTGTCCAACTTTCAATGCGGTTTTCGTCGCCATCGCTCAAGTGTCGATAATCTAACACGCCTTGAGGGGTATATTTCCGATGCCTTTCTACTGAAGCAGCATGCCGTGGGCGTGTTCCTCGACCTAGAGAAGGCCTATGACACCACTTGGCGGTACGGCATACTCCGTAACCTACATGGTTACGGTATGCGTGGTAATCTACCCGAATTCCTATGCAACTTTTTAAAACTTCACCGTTTTCGGGTTCGCATAGGAAACACGATATCACGGGAGCGGATTCAGGAGAACGGCGTACCTCAAGGGTCGATTTTGAGCGTCACCCTTTTTGCCGTAGCGATTAACGGCATCACTAGTGCCGTTCGAAGTGGAATTCCATCATCCCTCTATGTTGACGACTTCGCAGTTTATTATAGGTCTGCCAACATAGATCACATTGAGCGCCAACTGCAGCTGACCATTACCCAGCTAGCAGCTTGGGCGCTTCAAGCCGGCTTCCGTTTTTCAGCTGCGAAGACGCAGTGTATCCACTTTCACCGCCTACGAGGTATTCACCCGCCTCCTCATATTCATTTGAACGGCACACCCCTGCCATTTGTCTCACACCTGAAGTTCTTGGGCCTCTACTTGGACTGACAACTCAATTGGGAGCACCACATTCGTCACCTTCGAGCCTGTTGCGATCGTTCTCTTCGGGTGCTGAAGGTATTATCTGGAGCATCTTGGGGGGGAGGCGATCACACGGTAATGTTGAGGCTGTACCGCTCTCTGGTTCGGTCCAAGCTGGACTATGGCAGTTTTATTTATGGCGCAGCGACCGCCTCTAAACTTCGCCTTTTAGACACCGTACATCATACTGGCATCCGCCTTGCCACAGGAGCTTTCCGCACCAGTCGAGTAGACTGTCTGTATGCAGACTCAGGCGAACCTCCACTCCATATTCGTCGTTCGCTGTTACTCTGCTCGTACGTCTCGAAGTTGGCAAGTTACCCCAATCATCCTTGTTTCAAACCAGTTCTGTGTCCAGATTTAGTCCACCGTTATATGCGCCCTGGTTCTCGGACACGCCCCGTGGGAATAAGATTTCGGGATCTCCTACATTCTCATGGCCTCCGAATGCCTCGCGTGGAGAGGTCGTCCATCTGTCCTTATCCTGCATGGCAGCTCAATCGTGCGCGGTTCGATCTCGCTCTTTCAAGCAACTCTAGACTCGCTACTCCACATTCGGTGTTCCAACAACTTTTTGCCGAACTACTGAGCCGTTACCCTAATTATGTTCCGGTCTTTACAGACGGTTCTCAGTCAGGTAGCACTATGGGTTGCGCGTTCTTTATTAACGGTGAGGCTCATAAATTTCGCCTTCTGCACTCCACTTCAGTTTTCTCCGCAGAGCTGTATGCCATCTTCTATTTGCTCCTTTTTATTTGCAAGTTAGCTCCTGGCTCGTTTATTGTCTGCACTGACCCTCTAAGTGCTCTTCAGGCCTTGCAACAGCACACTGCCGCTCACACCCTTGTTTTAAAATTACAGGCCCAGATATCGCAAATGCTCAGTCGCGGATACAATTTTGTTTTTACTTGGACCCCAGGCCATGTGGGGATTTCCGGAAACGAGGAGGCGGACGTGGCTGCTAAGTCCGCTTGCCGTTTACCCTGGAGTTTAACAACTAGGGTGCCATACCAGGATGTGCAACGTTTTTTCCGTCGCCAACTCCTATCTGCTTGGCAGCAATCCTGGACAGCTTTAGAAGGCACACAACTCCGGGCGATAAAGGAGAGCGTACAACCCTGGCCAACTTCCTGCAGGGATAACCGGCGGGCCGAGGTGATACTCACCCGGCTGAGAATTGGGCACACACGTGCGACTCATGGCCATCTCTTGAGAGGGGAACCGGCCCCTGTGTGTGCTCCGTGTGCAGTACCTCTCACCGTGCGGCATGTATTGCTGGATTGCCCGCAATACACCCGCGTTCGCCAGTCTTTGGGCCTAAGGACTAACTTGCTCGATGTTTTAGGGGACGACCCAGTGGCCGTGGATAAGGCACTGCGGTTTGTGGCGGAAATTAGTTTTAATAAACATGTCTGACTTAGATTTTATATTTATTAATTTTAGAGCTTTTAACTATTAGTATTGGGATGAGTTTTTATGTACTTTTAATCGTTGAGTGTTTTTATTTTATTTTACCTTTTTATCTAAATTTGTGTAGCTTTTAGATTTTAGTCTTGACTTCGGGCCCAAATGACCTTGCTGTCGACGGGCCCTAAAACACCACACACTCACTCACTCCATCAATTTAAAGATGGCTGCGTCATGACACGCCCACTTTCTGATCTTCTGCATACACATTTAACTCAGAATACTTCCAAAGCTTGAAATTTCTGAACTAACCTACTTAGAAACATAAACACTCTCTTCCAGAAGAGGTTCTTTTGGCAATTAAACCAGTATTTAGGGAACTTTCTCAAGATTAATTACTTAGAAAGTGCTTGCATGTTCGAACCCAAAACCCAAATGAAGGTTTTCACTATCTACTATGGGAAAGAATTCCAAAAACAGTGCATGATGGGCCAAAAACTTTAAAACTTGGTGTATATGATAGTGTTGTTTGTTATAATGATGGGTGCAGTGGTAGGCATAAAGTAATGACAGAAGTGCGTATAAAGGTTAGTGAAAATATGAGGACAGCATGTCTAAAAAAAGGAATGTGCGTCAACTCTCAGAGGCAAAAAGAACAGCTCAGTTGTTTGAAAGTAGAGCTAGAAGTATGAATAGGAAAAGAAAAGATGAGGAAAACCTAACTGAGCAGGAATATGGAGCAGGCATGTTATGAGAATATGTACAATTTAAAAAGAAAGATGCTTAATCTTTGATCGTGATTTCCCAAAACGTTGATTTTTCATACTTTAGGCGCATGTTTCTCAAAAACTATAAATGATATTGATACAAAATTTTTATTGTTTATTTGCTAAGTATCCCTGAACACATTAATCTAACTTTTATATTAATATGATTTATAAAATAGAGGGAAAATAAAATTCAGTCCTTAAAAATATATTTTTAACACAATACATAATTTGTCATGTGCATAGTATAAACTATGTATGATTTTTATTTAGTTTAGATTATAAAACTGAGCTTTATGTTATTTAGGGAAAAGATTGGTGTCTATAGCTTTAAATTCCTACAAGGAACCTAGACCTGAAGTATAGGGTGTAATACTTTTTTCAGGATACACAGAGTGCCTTATGCCCCTTTTGCAAGGAGCTGTATGAACTTAATGTAAATATTATACCGTAGATAAATGTACACATCCTTGTACTATAATCGTACCAAATTTATATTTATAGCAATGTTTAGTTCTTTTATATATTTATATTGCAATATTGTTAAAAGCTAGCCCTGTCTGGATAAAAATAACCTCCCAGTGCCCTTAACACCTTCGATATGTTCCAAAGGAGAACGTTCGCCGATATGACCATTGGAGCTAAAGGCGGGGTTATAAATGGAACAAAAAATCAGAAAGATATTCCATTCCTTGCCAAAGTTTTCAAAGCTATTTCACTTTTTCTTCTTCTTCAATTTACGTCCTCCAACGTTAAAGTCATACCGGACGAAGAATGGAACGGGTGAAGTGACGCTCGCATGAGCCCAGGGTCCATAGAGCTTAGAGTTACCCGACATTCCTCTTTTAGGATAAGGGAAAACCCCGTAAAAACCTTATCCAGGTAACTCACCCTGACCGAGATTCGAACTCGGGACCTCTTGAACGTGAGGCAGACACGATACCGAGGCGGGCAAAGCTATTTCACCTTTACCATATTTTATTAAATAGCGTTTATCGTTTGTTATAAAGACTGAAGTTATTTGATGTAGCATTATATATGCCTCTCGAAGATTAGATACAAAATTAACTTTTGAAGGCACTATAACACTATAAATATTCAACCACAGACAATTGTTGTCAAATATTGGTTAATCCTTGGATAACTTCATTATAATTTGTATTTGTGAATTCATGAATGTTGATACAAAATTTATGGAATTCCTTTGTGACTTTCTGAAGTTCAGGGAAACTTTTTTACTATGCCAAGGAGAAGACAGCCTGACTTAGGTCGTAGAAGTCACTCGAATGTGCTACGAACTACGTCATGTGCTGACCGCACTGATGAGCAGTGAGACGCAGGGAATGCTAATAGTCATATTGGTATTTCAGAATTGCGTTCTACAGTATCGGTTTCTTCCGGGGGAGTTGTTTTCGTACAAATCGGTTGACAAAGTAATAAACAAAGATGACTAGTGAATTATCCCACAGACTTTCTAATTCATTAGAATTGCCTAGACTTCCACCTCATGGTTTAAAATTAAAAGTAGGATTAATTGCGATCTTGCTGGTAACATCAACCAACCCCGACTGTGCAATGGAATGAGACTAAATGTGAAAAGCTAATAAACAACGTCATAGAGGCAACAATCATTAAGGGAAAGACAAAGGAGGGGATGTCTTGATCCCGCGTATTTCGGTGATTCCAACGAATTTATCTTTGGATTTTAAGTGTCTACAATTTTCCTTGCGTTTGGCATTTGCGATGATCATATAAATCACAAGGGCAGTCGTTGGAGTTTCCCTGTTTCTCTCATGGACAAGGCCGCGCCTTGGCTCAGTGGTTAGACAGCTTGGATCTCACCAAGGCGGCCCGGGTTCGATCCCAGGGGACCGCAAAGTGAGATTTGTGGTGGACAACACGGCGCTGGGGCGGGTTTACTCCAGGATCTCCAGTTTCCCCCGCCATCTCATTCCACCGGTGCTCCATCTTCATCTCATGTACCATCAGTGTCATCGCCTGCGGTGCCGTAAGTAGTAAAAGTGGGCATTAAACACTACACACTTCATTTCTCATGGCCAATTATATGTCGGGTGTTCGCGTGTCAGAAAACCATCATCTTTTATTTTTATGCACCACAAAAAGACAAAAAAATACTCTTTATCAGAAAGCTTTAAATTGGTTAAGTTAATTGTAATTGAGCTGTATTTAAACTTACTTGCAGAATAATTAACTAACTAATCCGAATTTGAAAAGACAACTTTTATTGGCGGTACGAAGTTCGTCGGGTCAGCTGGTTCTGTTATATACTTGCAACATTTTCTTTATTTTCAAACGTAAGCAAACCCATAGAGGAGGGGATCCGTCCCCTTCAGCTGCCGAGGTGCGGGCGCTGCGGACCCTTAGCACTCGTGGTACCTCTGACGTTACCAGGGGAACCTCGAGCCGAACTGTTGAGCCCCTCCCGTCGCGGAGTTGTTCGGATTGGTTTGGACTCGAGGGGGCAGTGTGTTCCCGACACCTACGGGTAATTGGGTACCTCCGGCCAGGCTACGGCCGCCAGGAGAGGTTAGAGGGTTGCCTAAGTAGTCCCGGGTGCTAGCCTGCAGAGCTAGTAGAAGCTGTGCTAGATCACCAGGCGGCCCCACCGAGGTTTTCGGTAGTCTTCCCTGCGGGGTTAACGCGCGTAAGTGGCGTATCCACTTCTACCCGTTTTGGCGTAGTAGTCGATGGGGGGGGGGGCTTTTTAGACTCAAGGTATTGACCCATAGAAAGATTCCTGGAGTTTTCCATCGCTCCAAGGTAGAAGGAGGCCCGGTTCCTTGACCCTACGGGTCCAGGAGTAATGGTAGTAGAGTCCCTGGCGTTAAAATAAAAAAAAAAATAAAAACCGTAAGGAAAAACAATGGAAGTCCTTGTCTGATGATCTCTTGTTCACCTTTTCAATCCTATCTTTCCTAAGGATTTAATGAAGCCTCTTTGCTTTAAATCATCTATTATTTCTTCTTTAAGACCTGTAGTGAGTGAGTGAGTGTGTGGAGTTTTAGGGCCCGTCGACAGCAAGGTCATTTGGGCCCTAAGTCAATACTAAAACCTACACATATTTAGTTAAAAAGTACAATGAAATAAAACACTCAACCATTAAAAGCACATAAAAACCACCTAAAAACTAATAATTTAAAACCTCTAAAATTGATAAATATAAAATACAAGTTACACTTGTTTATTAAAACCTATTTCTGAAACAAACCGCAGTGCCTTAACTACGGCCACTGGGTCGTCCCCTAAAATACTGCACAAGTTAGCTCCCAAGCCCAAAGAATGGCGAACGCTGGCGTACTGCGGGCAATCGATTAATATATGCCGCACAGTGAGGCGTACGGCACACGGAGCACACACTGGGGCCGGTTCCCCTCTCAACAAATGACCATGAGTACCTCGTGTGTGCCCAATTCTCAGCCGGGTGAGTATCACCTCGGCTCGCCGGTTATCCCTGCAGGAAGTTAGCCAGGGTCGTACGCTGTCTTTAATTGCCCGGAGTTGTGTGCCTTGTAAAGCTGTCCAGGAGTGCTGCCATGCAGAGAGGAGTTGGCGACGGAAAAAACGTTGCACGTCCTGGAATGGCACTGTAGTTGTTAAACTCCGGGGCAAACGGCAAGCAGACTTAGCAGCCGCGTCCGCCTCCTCGTTCCCGTAAATCCCAACATGGCCTGGCGTCCAAGTAAAAACAAAATTGTATCCACGACTGAGCATTTGCGAGATCTGGGTCTGTATTTTTAAAACCAGTGTGTGAGCGGTAGTGTGCTGTTGTAAGGCCTGAAGCGCACTTAGACAGTCAGTGCAGACGATAAAAGAGCCAGGAGCTAACTTGCAAATAAAAAGGAGCAAATAAAAGATAGCATATAGCTCTGCTGAGAAGACCGAAGTGGAGTCCAGAAGTCGAAATTTATGAGTCTCACCGTTAATGAAGAATGCGCAACCCGTAGCGTTACCTAACTGGGAACCGTCTGTAAAGACCGGAACGTAGTTAGGGTAACGGCCCAGTAATTCGGCAAAAAGTTGTTGGAACACCGAATGTGGAGTAGTGAGTCTAGGGTTGTTTGAATGAGTTAGATCGAACCGCGCACGATTGAGCTGCCATGCAGGATAAGGGCAGATGGACGACCTCTCCACGCGAGGCATTCGGACATTTATAGGCCTATCATTTTTATTTTCATAGGTTTACCAGCTACTTTTTTTCTTTTTCATAATCTGATTTACTTGCCAAATCCCTATAGCTACTAGCATCAGTAGTATCGATCTTCCCCAGATTGTTGTTTAGTGCAGTGATTTTGTATTTCATTTTTAAAACAGATGTTGACAACGTCTGGAGTCATGAATAATCTGATATATCATATATATTAATTGGTTGAGACATGTGTTCTTTACGTGGAGAAGCGCTCGTCTCCTTTCCATTATTACCTTGATTTTCAACACCCTGGGTTTCTTTCTTATTTATTTTACTTTTGGTTTTATCTAGCTTTTTCACATTTCTTTCTGGAGACGTTTCAGCTTTTCTTTTCTTGTTTTTTTTTTTCTGTGTAAAATCCAGTTAGTTTCACTTACCAGTTCATCTGTATAATAATTACTGTGGCAACTAGGACCTGCCTCTCTAAAAGAACCTGTGCGCACGTTATGCTCTTATTTTTCACTTGTGATTTACTATTTCGATAGGTTTACTTTTTTCTTTGTGCAATTGTTCCTACAGTTCCTCATTTTCATTAAAATAAGCGTCTTCTTGAGCGCCAATTTTTTCTGTCAGATTGTATGCGCACCTCTTGTTTAGATGGCGTCCGTTGTATCAAAGCTCTTTCTTTGAATGAGCCCTTCAAGCAATTGATGACTCCCCACAGAGTCCATGGAGCCTATCTCCGAAGAGGGTGGACTGTCCAGATAACCTGAAGCATCACCTGAGGTATACCGCTCGCAAAAGTTAAAGACACACTTTCGCGAACCCGATCGCGAGAAGGCGTCTTGGCACACAAAGGAACTGATAGGTTTCACGTAGATAACGAGCTTGCATAAGCAGATACACATAGCACTTGACTTACCGAAACAAACAAACTGAGATAAATGGAAATTTCTGGTAATATCTTGATTATTCGGTTTCTTTATTCTTCTGGAAGAGTCTCGAATTACGAATTAATCCTTGTTTCACGTAAGCTTGCCCTGTATCTCTTAACGGTCACGTGACCTTATCACCTCTCATTGGCTGCTATTGTGGTGCAGACTGTTGTGTGGTAAAAATTAGTTCGTTATTTAACATGGTGATATATCTTTATATGTTGGAAGAGAACTGTCAAATTCAAATTTTCGTAACTGTTTTAATGAAATATATTACGCAACAGAGCTGATTTATCTGAAATGCATGTTAATTCTTAAATGAAGTAAAGAGGAGGTTCCTTTGCTCTCAAGCACATGGCACGATAGCACGTGATTTAGCGGTAGTGATGACATATTTGTTTATATGACATATCACTGACCTTATTTTGAACAGGGTTAGTCATATATCGCCATTCGACGGTGTGCTATGCCGAGTGCGACAGCTAAATTATTTTATTGATCGCTTATTGCGCGTGTACTTATTATATATATAATGGCAGAGTCTAGCGCCAGTTTTTCGCTGAAGCATCGCAAGGGAAAACTTTTACAAAGCGACGAAAAAACAATTGTGTTGCATGTGTTTAATGCACTCACAGAGCCGTCTTTGTCAGTGAGAGAAGTCGAACAGCTGCGCTCTGAACTTGCAGGTGTGTTAGATGCGTAGGAACATCGCGACATGAAACTGAGACAACAGGAAAACTTACCACTCCAGGGGCGATATTGCTGTGTGGCGAAGACGTTATATAAGGACAATCAGACTGTACCGAGATACAAGTCGCAAAATATACTACCTTGACGAGACTTGAGTGAATGAAGGACACACGACAAGTATGGCGTGACACGACTTTTACGACTGAAAGACAAGCATTTTAGTAAGGTATGTGTGCTGGTTTAAAAAATCCCAGGGAAAAGGCCGAAGGACCTTCATTATAAACTTGTTTCAGTTTCATTGCTCATTCATTCAGTTTCAACTCGCTCAGTTTCATTATAAACTTCATTATTTTTACCTGCCTTAATATTCTTATTTCTATCTTCCTGGCAATTATTATGACGTTTACTGCAGGTTTCAATGTGACGGGAAGACACCGCCTATGTCCTATGGCGCGAAAGCATTAGCCAATTAGGACGAGGGGAAGGTAGTTGCATGCGGAGTGATACATATCAGCGGGGCAAGGTTATATGAAACTGAGATTAGATATTTAAAGACGTGACGGCTCGCAATGTAAAGCAGTGTTAGTGTGAAACAGTGTTGTGAAATGGGAGACAGCCAGCTTTGTTGTTGTAACGAGAGCTAAGGATGTAATCTGCTGTCACTGTTTGTTATTGTGATCGACCTTGGTAGATTGATGCTGTATGTAACGTAATGCTGCTGTAATCTATAAGAGTATTTCTACGAAAATAAAGGAGATTTTTAATTTCTGCAATTCGGCCTTTTAATTCTACGAACCCAAAAAGTCACACTATGAACGCTGGCCAATGCTCAAGCGGAGCGCTGTTGCCAAGAGTAGTACATGCACCTGAAGAGGTTCCGTGTACATACATAAAGCAAAGGTTTTGGCTATTCTTCCCGTAACTAAGCAGCACATTAAATATTCCTAAAACTTTAACATCTTACCTTGACGCACGTCACAGCAGTGGAACAGCAAGCAAGGTAACTCGCTTTCCGACTTCATGGATTTTTCCCGGAGATTGAAGCACAATTACGCTCTCTTTCTTTTAAGGATGAAGCTGCTTCACTACAAATTCGTGACACTGTGTGTACACTACCTACATCACAAGGTTACAGAGTTAATTGCTGGGATTTTGAAAAATCTGCAGTTCCCTATATCCGGGATTGGAAAGCTTTCGTAAAAGCTTGTTCATATTAAATATAATTTTTCTGCCCTGAGAATGAATCACTTCACAAATATGAGCTGAATCTTTCCTGGCGGCGTATATGTTCTAGACGTTCTCGGGCTTCGAGCCAGGTAAGCAGATGTTGAGACATCGACGTTTCGGGAGCGTACATCTCTCCCATCTTCAGGATGTTGAATGACTTAGGGCTGGGGTGACCCATATATATATATATATATATATATATATATATATATATATATATACTGGTCGCCAAGAAAATGATTGCTCCGCTCGCTGATTGGTCCGCGTCATTTTCTTGGCGACCAGTATATATATATATATATATATATATATATATATATATATATATATATATATATATATATATATATGGGTCACCCCAGCCCTAAGTCATTCAACATCCTGAAGATGGGAGAGATGTACGCTCCCGAAACGTCGATGTCTCAACATCTGCTTATTGATCCGTAACATTTAACCATAACTTGTGAAAGATAAAACGTGCATCGTTCGTGTTCTAAGTATCGTAGAGACAGGCTTTTTGTACGGTCATGATAAGAAAATAGAATTCTTTCTTGTTATAAGATTTTCATCTGTAATTTTCAGATATTGATCGTAAC
The DNA here is from genome assembly GCA_030765055.1 of Mantis religiosa. Classification (NCBI taxonomy): domain Eukaryota; kingdom Metazoa; phylum Arthropoda; class Insecta; order Mantodea; family Mantidae; genus Mantis; species Mantis religiosa. The sequence continues at coordinate 229,510,295 of CM060947.1, read as the reverse complement.
ATTTAACCATAACATGTGAAGATAAAACGTGCATCGCTCGTGTTCTAAGTATCGTAGAGACAGGATTTTTGTATGGTCATGATCAGAAAGTAAAATTCTTTCTTGTTATAACATTGGCATCTGTCATTTTTCAAACATTTATCCGATGTTCTCAGTTCTCAGTTCAGGCGTGCGAGATGCGTGTGCCACATTCGACAGCGCTGCTAGGCGGGGCAAGCATAGGATTGGCTGGAGTCTGCAGTACGGTACGCCTCCGTATGCCTTTAACTTTTGTGAAGATTATATAAGTTCCATTTTTCATTTTATCCATTGCTTTTGCTGTTGTGGAATGTAGTTGGCTTCCCCTCATCTCTGAGCGATTGAGTGGTCATACAATCGTCCGTCTGACTCATCGGGTACTGGGCCTCGCATCCCCTCCCGCAACGACAATGCGACATTCTCAGGCAATATAGCGGTATTTATTGGATTGTCAAATAGAGCTTTAATAATATTGTATTAATCAGAAGAAACTAGAAATAAGTTATAAAGAAAGTGCAATTCTATAAAAAGCTAATTTGAGAATATCTCTGGTACAAAAGTACTCGTACACCAAAAGGAGCTACATTAAAAACATCTGGTTACGTTACATGTTCTTTCTGAGTAGCATGCATTCGTTTGACCCACAGCAAGTGAACTACGTGACAGTGATATCAAAACGGAAGTGAAGTAAAATGGTCCGAAGGAGGAATGAAACGACTATTGAAGAGAGAAAAATAATAATTACATTGTACATTAAAAACCTTCTCCAGGGTGTCGCAACTAGTAGGGAGATCACGGTGAATCATACAGAACATCATTGTCAGGATAGGAGCCAACCTAGAAGTGGCTAGAGAAGAGAGTATTCTTCGCTGCATTAAAATTATATTAATGGAAATTAATTATTCTTTCACACTGGCCGTGTGTAGGCTAAATTGTGGAAACGTAGAGTCAGACTGAAAAATTCAGTGCCATAGCCGGAATTTGAACCACTAATTAATTTCCATTAATTAACCTAATAGTGGTTTACTATAAAAGAAACCCGGGCCTTAAAGTACTTACATGTAGTAAGTCGGCATTAACGTAGTTGTCTCATGTGTTTATGAGAACTCCTAAGTGGTTTACCGGGAAAATACGAGTCAATTGGAGAATCTACTGTCATATCGGCACGTTGGCCATAGTAGCACAATGGTAGTGCGGCTGGACGGAAACCAGAAGATCCGTGGTTCAAATCCCGGCTATGGCATTGAATTTTTCAGTCTGACTCTACGTTTCCACAATTTAGCCTACACATGGCCAGTGTGAAAGAATAATTAATTTCCATTATATATATATAGTTTAAAAGTTGCACTAATCAAAACTTCAACACTCGAAAATTGTCTTAAGTACGACTTTGGTCCGAAATCGTTTAAATTCCATACCATCATAACACCACAAACCAGGTATCCATAAAACCCAAACAAAATTTGATAGTAACCTATTCTTATTTCTGTACAGCATGTAGACGTTTCTGCATCTGGATTTGCGACTCCGACCACCGTCCGCAGACTGGAGATCGTGCAGAACCGGGCATTAAGGATGATCTATGATACCCATCTCATATCCTACATGAATATTCCCAAATGCCATACATAGTGGATATGGTAAGAGAGAGATCTCGAACCCTCCACAACAAAATTTCTGCCCATCCCAACCAGCTGGTCAGCTCTCTGGGTGGGTATGACCACAGAGCTCCTCGCAGAAGGAGGAGATACAGACTCCTGAAGGACGCCATGGGCTATTAGCCTATTGCCCGATTTCACCAACAGATGTTAAACTCGACGTTAACAAATGTAACGTAACAATTGTCACAGCGCTAACACATGTTACATTTCTTGCATTTCACCAACCTGTTTTCTGAAAATGTTAACAAACCTGTGTTAACGCCAATATCACAGCTATAGAAGGCTATGGATGAGTCGTATTATTTTCTGAACGTGCTGTGATGCACTTTTGCTTTCATTTTCGTCTGCACAAATGGCGGATAAACAAAATCATAAATAACGCCGTGAGACAAATTTCTCATCGACGGAGGAAATTGTTAATTTAATTGGTGACGAAGTGTAAGGATAACGTGGAAAATAAGAGGACGGATGCGGTGAATAAAAAAGAGAAAGATGTCGCGGGGAAAATATTGGAAACGAATTTAATTCGAAAGCATGTGTCACTACTACAAGCACCAAACAACTTGTCAGTATTACGTAAATTTAAAACGAGGTGCGAAGAAGGAGAAGTGCCTTAAATGTTTCAAGACGAGAGATGAACAGTGTATTATCCACATAATTCAGTGAATTATAAAATCGCAAGGTTATTGATACTCGAAGCAAAGGCGAGATCGGCATATTCCTTTCGGTGTATATTCTAACTCATTACGTAAATTTAAAACGAGGAGCGAAGAAGCGCAAGTGACTTGAACGTTTCAAGACGGGAGGTAGACAGTGTATTATCCACATAATTCAGTGAATTATAAAATCGCAAGGTTATTGATACTTGAAGCAAAGGCGAGATCGGCATATTCCTTTCTATGCATGTTCTAACCTCTCTTGTACTTCCGCAGTAACTTTCATAGCAACATGTTTCGACAGTCTATACCTTCGTAAAAAAAATTTCTTCGGATAGTTCCTCAAAATCATTTCTCCTCATAGGCCGTACTCTATTACGAATGTCATTTAGACGGTCTTAAATATAGCAAATCGACATCAACAGCTGAGTTCATGCTCGTCATCTTGACTATTTACAATTGCTAAGCACTTAACATCAGAAATTTGGCTTGTTAGTTTAACATGTGATTTAACACGAGTGTTACGCAAACATTTGTTGGTGAAATTCAATTTTTGTTTTAACTATTGCTAAACTCGTGTTAAGTCTTAACATTTGTTGGTGAAATCGGGCATATGAGTATTTCTCTCCAGCTTTCCAAAAACCTCAGAACCAGATATGGGTCTAGAATCTCTACCTGTCACACAGTTTCCTTACCCCATCTGATCGTGCTGCCTGCACTCTGACCTCCTTCAAGCGGGGAGACCAGGTGAAGGCAGCCTTGGGCACACATACCGCAGGCGGCAGCCTGAGCGACTTAAACTCAACAGATCAGAGGAAACCTATGCCCAGACACAAACGCTTGAAATAATCAACAATCTTCTATACCGCCAGATAAAGTCGCACTAAGCGGCTAGGTACTGTGGCGAAAACACCCCAACTCAGGTTAACCTGAGTGACCTGAATCTTCTGCTGTTTCCAGATTAGTACAATAATGAGTTAAAGTAATAAAAATAATACACAGTGATATAAAAATATTATATATAGCTTTGTTGGCACAACGACGGTATACACATATATACATTTATAAAACACACTTATTGTTTCTTCTCCTTGGTTTGAACCTCACCACGACAGCAAGTCCTGTAAAAGGCTCGGAACATCAAGAACGTAATGAAAAGTGAAAGTATTCCCAGAATAGCCAAGAACGCTATCACATCTAGTAGCATATACTGGAACCAATACAGATCTGTTGCTGCAGAGCGCATATGCGGTGCTCCTTTGTGACGTATGATGTACTCGGTCCAGTATACAGCGGTGTCCAAGGGACTCATGGGCTGATCTCTGAACAGCTGTGATAGTTTCTGTACATTCGCTCGGTACCTGAAACAGAATACATGGATATTGTTATATTGTATGCATGCTATTCCTTTGAAGCTATAGCACACTCTGCCTAAATACAGCAGGGTCCAGAGGACTTACTGGATGATTCTTGAAGAGCTTCGCGCTACATGTATTTGGTCGGTATCTGGAAGACAGCCTGTTGACATTAGTACGCGTAGATGAAACTTTGCTAACATAAGAGAAAGCTTCAATCGCAGGATCAGTTATTCAACTCTTTGGAGAGACAAAAGACGGTTAAAATTAGTAGCCTTTGTACTGCAGTTGCGGGTTTTACAACCAAGATATTTGGTATTCATTTCGTGCCTGCGGCAAGGAAATATGTTTTAGTCAGTATTGTGAGGCGGTCCGGCCCGTAGCGAACCACGTCGAGCTCTCCCTTGTACTCAACGCTTCACAATTAAGGATCGGTGGCGTGAGGAGGTCGAGATGGTGACACACTTTAACTTCTGGATCCCCTTTCACCAAAATAGAAGTAGAAAATAAGCAAGTTTCTAGGTGCAAAATTTCATTACTGTGGTAATTCTGAGAAGGAGTGGTCTTATTGTATAACTACGCTGAATAATTTGCATAGTTTAGTAAATATGTAATATTTGCTTTCCTAAGATACATCTTTAGGTTCTTGCACAAAAATTTTGCTTCAAGAGCCGTGATCAAGTGTTTGTTAATCTTTAAACAAATGCTTATCCATTGTCAAGCTTTAGCTCATTACAAAAATATGTTTTCATAGGGTAAACTTGCAATTTAGTTTGCAACCGTTGCCAAAAGAGCACAGGTGTGCATGCGAAAGTCACGTATTTGTTCAAAAGTTAATATTCTTGGCTCATAAATGGCTTGTAATAACATGTGTTTTATTCTAAATTTAATTGCTTTTGCATTTATAAGGAAAGCATAATAGGTAATTTGGACAAAACAATTGATAATTCTTCATTTTACTCTCTCTACTGAGGTTGTAGTGCATTAAATGTATGTAAAAGGTGAGTAGCGTGGAGGTAGAAAACAAGGGAAAACACATCTTCTCTACAGAACCGTATCTATACGCTCGTTTTAAAATTCACTCACCTGGGTTGCATCGCTTCTTGAATGGCCCACAGTAGAGAGGTCTGTGTAAGGTTTCTGAAAGCTACGGTGACTCCTACACCTTTCTGAACTGCCTTCTCCATGTTGGCGCTCTGATCTCCGAATATTGGAATTCCCACTATTGGAACTCCTCGAATAATAGCTTCCTGAGTGCTTAGTCCTCCACCGTGAGTGATGAAAAGTCGAATATTGGGATGGGCTGCAAATGTATAAAGTTACAATAAGTAGATAGCTTGTAACGTTGTACTCACCAGTCAAATGATTCCTCCTGTGAAAAAAATGAATATCTAGCGTATAGGATGTGCCTCTGTTAACAAACTACTCTTCCTTCATTCAGCTTTTGAGCAAATAATTATATTACTGGTGCTTATATCGTTAGTGTCACATATATAAGTTTAAACGAATTAAAATAACGGAGAGAACAAACCCTTCAGTATCATAAATATAGCTTTAAACAACTCTTCAAGTATTAGCTGTGCTAGTCTTTCTGTAGTAAGCTTTTATCTCTTCCTTATCTGCTCCCATTTTATACAAAGTTTCAAGAAGTACAAATAGAAACGAAAGGATAAAAAATCATTCCCAAAAAAATTAAGAGTACCATTAAGTTTGTCACGTTACCTCAACTATATCGTTTTAATAACTGTTTAGCCATATTTGAAAAAACTTTCAGATAATCTTATTATTGCCACGTAAAGGGAAGATCTTCGCCTGTCATCGCTTAACAATGACTGGAGTAGAGTCATCTTAGTTTTTATATTCACACATATGGTATTCTTAAAATTAGGTTTTATAGGTTCAATAGTCTCAAATCTTTAGGTATTTGTAATGAAAACTCTATAGGACAAATTTTCGAATGGAATACTGCATCATCTACAGATAAATTAAACGTATGTGTTTTAGGATCCCATGACATATGGTGCTAGAAATCATGCTTATAAGGTAAGACTGTCTCTGTCATTTCCTCGTATTTTTGGGGTCCATTTTTATAAAAGTCTTAAATTATCTTTTTGAAAAGCTTTTCATGAATTTTATATAAGTACTTTTTTATAAAAAAGGTACCTTACTGGATACCAAATACTGCATTAAAGGATTCAAAGGCAAAGCAAATTTATAAACGCTAAAAAAATACATTACTCAACTCTTGAGGAATCTGCAAAATAGTATTGAAAATTCCGCTCTACTATTTATTTCATTGACAACCTATATGAAAACAAATAGCAAACATTTCAAGGCTCCTGAGAAAGGAACGCAGAAAGCTTAGCACTTCTGGCTTTAGCGGTTCCATGGAGCCTTACATCACGTGATTTGAGCTCCCTTACACTGGTATTTGAAGTGAACAATAAACTGTTTTTGAGACATCCAAGACATTATAGAACCTCCCATTACCCTTAGACGCCCTCCTTTGCACCCAATGAATGGAAATCCCCACTACACTAAATAAACGACAAAATCCCTGGCCATTATCTAAATAATAAATATGTATTGGAAGAAACATTACACGGTTCCCATTGATGAATAAACAAATATGTAAAATAAAATTTTAAAAAAGAAAAAAATATAACTATAAAAAAAACTGAAAAACGTAAAAAAGGGCAAATCTCTGAACAGTAGCAGATGCCCTGTCTAACTCCAGTGCCATCGCGCATCGTCTTCTTACGGTATCATGATTTGTGGAACACTCCCATTGGAGCGAAGGGAGGACATTGGCATTCTGTTCACATTCCATTCGGAGTGATCGACGATGAAGATAATGATGATCGTCATATGAGGTGAAGCAACGAAAGGCACTTTCAGCTTCATTTAAGTCATCCACCGACCGACCGACCGACCGACCGACCGACCGACCGACCGACCGACCGACCAACCGACCGACCGACCGACCGACCAACCGACCGACCGAGGTGTTGGCTGGCCGGTTAAAGTCAGGTTTTTGCTGCGTGCCCACCCTATATGGGTTTTACCGCAGCTAGTTTTTTTAGGATATTGTAGGATGGAATGTGGGTTTTTAGGAAGAATTTGTTTCGAGGTAGCATAAATTTTATGTGCCTTCGGTTTTAGGAATGGATACAAAACCTTATGCACCCTGGTGTTCTACTTTAAGTTTGCTTCAGGTTGAAAAATTTTGATGGCAAACAGCTTAGAAGAATTATGTGAAGCTCAGCTTTTACTGTTGTAAGGATTAGCTCCTGGGTTATCTCGGGTGCCTGCAAGCCATACGGGGTACCCGGAACAGCCTAATTCGGCGTCTAGTGGGGTCATAATCTCCGAGTGATCTAACAAGGGCACGCTTATGATTTGGTAAATAGCGTAAAATTATGATGCCCGACGCCTAATTTCCTCCTCCACATATGTAAGACCCGAGGCTTCGTGAACCAACCTGGTAGGGAAAGAGCGACCCACAGAATAGCTGGACCGTAGTCCTCTATTCTGTGCACGTTGAAGCCATATCAGCCAGCTGTCTGCGGCCATGCCCCAGATCTCGCAGGCATACAGCAGCAATGTGATTATCAGCGCTCGGAAGAAGTGCAACTTCAGGCCAACCAGCATCGAACCCTACCCTAGCATTGGATACAGGGAAGCAATTGCTCTCTGCGCCTTTAACGAGCGGTCCCTGGTGTGGTGGTGGAAAGTTAAACCTCTGTGCAGTTTGACTCCCTAGACAGAGTTATTCCACTCTATTCTTCGAACTCGGAAGCTGAAGTTGGGGCAGTCTGTGGGGTGTGGCGCTTTGTCAAAAGTATGGCGTGACTTTTGCCCGGGTTAACGGACATCCGCCAACATCGACAGCACTGTTGTGTGTGGCGGAGGTGTCCTTGTAAGCAATTGAATGTTCTGATAATGTGTTTGTCTTTACAAAACAGAAGCACATCGCCAGCATATTGTGTCATTTCGACTCGTGACTCTGTGCGGATGTGTGCCATAAATACACTGAATAAGGTGGAAGATAGTAAAGGGCCTTTTGGGACTCCGCCTTTTACGGGTCTTGGTGTTGATGTTTTCCCCGCGACTATGACTTGGAAGGTGCGGTATCGTCGGAAGCTGTGTAGTATGTTGATCTGTGTTGGGAGCCCCATTTCTGTTTTAGGTCTTCGTATGGAGACCTCAATCTTATATACAATTTCGTTATCTAATGAGAGCACTGGAAACTGGACATTGTATATATATATATATATATATATATATATATATATATATATATATATACCATTCTTATGGAGTGACGCTGTTAGGTCCATAACACAGCGCTAAAGCTGGCAGTCTTTTCTTAGCTACAACACAGGATATACATACCTAAAATGTCGGATTGAGGCAGCCATTTTCCCAGCTTAACATTGGGAGGTTGTCCAGGAAGAACGTCATCTTCCCACTTCCAGAGAATTTTCTGTTTTAATTGCGAGAATGCTTGCAGGATTTCTTTCCTTGTCTCTTCCGGCATATCAGCACTCCGCAGGTTTGAACCCATGCTGAAGAAAATAGCACCGTCCTTGGCATCATCCAGAAATTTTTGGATATCCTGAAACATGCCACCATATAATTGGTAATAATATCATACATTTTCCAAGATTTGCTGATTTGCCAATTTGCATAGGCTATTTACTGCTATTTAACATTTATGTCTATTCTAAAGATACTTCAAATCGGGACCCATATACAAATTTGAATTCAGTAGAAGTCCTGCAACGGAGAAGATAACTGATGTAGCTAAAAGGTATAATTTATTATAAGTTGTATCAAGTGTTCTCAACATGGCTGCAGGTATTTTCAATTTGATTCTACAGAATCACTACAACTTCACGAAGTAATTCGCGAATGTTTGCTGATTAGTCCATTCCGAAATTGTTCGGTCTTTGCTGTCGAGGAGCAATGTTGCTTCCTCAGTTCAATCCCCAACATCAACGGCTTAATCCCCCTTTCCATGTTTACCGCAAAATAAAATTGCAACTCATTGCAAGGAACACATTGTCGTACATATACTACATATTCGAGGGTGGTCTGAAAAGTTTCCGACCCCAAAATGAAGATGGCAGCACTCGTAAATAAAAGCTAGTGAATTTTGTTCTTCATCTGTTGACAGTTACTCACCAAAGTTTCAGCCATTTTGGACGCTCAGTTGTTATGTAAGCCTTTTGAGTGAGTTGATGTGAGTGTTTTTTATGAAGATGAACAAAATCGAGTATCGAGCTGGCATTAAATATTTGTTTTTGAAAGGCAATACGCTTACGCAAATCAAAGATGGGTTGGATTCTGTGCTGAACTTCAACGTGGCCATAAGAGCTAAAGGGACGATGAATGTTCAGGACGTTCAAAAACTGCAACTATCGACGAAAACATCGCCAAAGTTCACCAAATGGTGCTAGACGAGCGCCGAATTAAAGTGAGAGAGATAGCAGAGGCTATGAACATGTCAAAAGAACGCGTGTGTCTCATATTAAATCAACATTTAGACATAAGAAAGCTGTGCGTGCGCTGGGTGCCGCGTTTGCTCACATTAGACCAAAAATGTGTTAGAATGAACATTTCCTACGCTTTGCTGGCGCAGTTTACGCGCAATAAAACCGAGTTTTGGTGCAGATTAATTACTGTACATGAAACTTGGATACATCATTACTCTCGAAATAAAAATACAGTCCAAACAGTGTACTGCAGAGGGGGAACCGGCTAAAAAAAACTGTTTTCTCGGCTGGGAAAGTGGTGGCTATTGTTTTTTGGGATAATCATGAAGTTACTGTAATCGATTATCTTCAGAAAGGAAAAATCATTACAGGCGCATACTCGCCGAGTACTATTTGGATGGGTAACAGAGATGAGAGCATCGCAAGCAGAAGTGTGTAGAGTTAAAAGGAGACTATGTTGAAAAATAAAAAATAAATAAATAAAACATCTGAAAAAAATGTCTTGTATCTTTATTAGGTCGGAAACTTTTCAGACATACCTATGTGTGTATTATGCCCATGGTGTACGCAAATCGAAATATGCCAGAGTTAAAATGCATCTATCTCTAACATAATATGTCTTATCGTAAGTCCAAGTGTCACATTTTCTTAAAAAAAAAAATAATCTATCAGAAGGGCAAGGAATTGTTTTAATACACCCGCAAATACCACTTTTTTCCCTCTTGTATACCATTCATAATGAAGATGACTGAAGAGATCCATATAATAGATTATAGCCACGAAGGCACTGAAATGGCCATTATTTTTAAGTTTATAATACAGTAACGCAAATTTTTCCAGGATGGTGCTGAAATATTACCTTGGACACACCCAAGAGTGTGCCTGTTTCCTCATAATAGAGCCAACAGTTCACTTTGCTTGGTAAGCAAAACGGTTCATATGGAAAACGTTCGGTCTCACATGTTCATTACACATTGTTAACTTTTCAGAATTCCAACAACTCAACCATTTTTGCTTTATATAGCAATGGAACACAGGTGAATAGGTACAACGACCTAATAAATGATGAATTTAAAGGCTTCTCAAAAGGACAGGTATTCAGAATCTAGCTTCAAAACATTATTTCTGAGTATACCTGTTTCTAAACGATGCAAGAATGAGGAAGAAAAGAATCAGCTTCGATTTAAAACAGTGCTCAAAAGTTTACTACTAATAGTGCAGACAAACTATGTTATGCGACATTACCTTGCGCTGGACAATGTGAAAGTGAGAGGGCAGTTAAGTGACAACCGAACGTCTGATTCACTGAAGAGCATAGCATTGTAGTATGTTATTTACCTGAGGTAGTTGTTTTGGTGGCTTCACGTGCATTCCTCCGACATCAACAATGTTAGGAACAAGAGGTTTGGGGAAGTTGATAGTGAAGTGTGTGTTGGTTAGGAGAAGCGATGTAGACATCAAGATATCGTTCAGAGGTGGCATTTCACCGAGATGTTTCTCGAAATGTGTCCTCATGATAGTGTCCTGTCTGGGAAGGTAGAAGAGATATCTGCCGATCCTCCAGTAGTTCATGAACACTGTGTTGAACACACGCTCTAAGAAGGTCATTCTAGTGCCTGATACACCGAACCCGTCGCTGACATAGGAGGGTGTCGATGGGTTCCCAAACCAGTCACTCATCCAGTGAGAACCACCGAAAGGACACACCTGCACCAGAGGCGCCTTGAATTTGTGAGCGAACCCAGCGTAGGCGTCGTTAAAGAAGGCTTCCATCACTACGAGGTCGAACTGTTGGTCCTTGGACTGAATAAGCTTCTGAACCTCGGGAAGACTCATGGTAGCGTTTGTTTGCGAGGTGCCCATAGTCCAGAGAAACAATGGCGAAAACAAGGGATTCACTTCTCCGACCTCGTACAGATTCATTGGAGCTGTGAAGAAATTTAAATATTAGAATCAATAAAGATTACTTGTTTTACTTGGCAATAGTATTGAATAAAACACAATATAATATGTCATCTACAACGTGTTCTTTTAGTCTCTCCGCAGTAACACAGGTGCCTTCAGTACAGTGATCGTTATCAAGCTACTGTTTAGACATTCACAAGTTCCATCCTTATTGCAACAAGAATTGTGAATGTCAGATTGTCTTTACTGTGTGCAAATATAGTGTCATTTAACTTAAAACGTTTTCAATTCTAAAGCGTGTGCTTTTAGTGGAGACTGTTATTAGACTGGTAACTATACCTAAAGAGAAATTGAAAGAAATGTTTAGGGCAGTTTACTAATAAAAGATTACTATTTCGGGCTACTGTTTAGCACTTAATAAATAAATATCATGAGGCTGGTTTTTTATCATAACGTAGCAAGAAGTGATAGACCACGTTTTTGTTTTCTTTTGGTTGTTGCAAAATCAACTTAGTACAACATTAATCAGAAATAATAGACGAACTCAAATTTGCAATAATAATTCGCACTAATTTAACTACAGAAGAAAGTTAATCAAAAAGTTCAAACAAAATTGTGAATGTGTTCTTTCAACTTAACAAGGAACAATTTCATTTTCGCTGAATACGTAACAATTGCTATTATCTCTCTCTCTCTCTCTTGCTAGGGCTTTCTTTGAATTCATTCCAACTGGTCCACTACTGCAGCATCACAAATAGAGTCAGGATATAATAGTTTTAGTTTGGCATTGTGATAAATTCTGAATTTTTTAATACACTGTGTAAAATCATTCACTGTTGTTAAGTACTGTTTTTTAGCTCTGGAGTACTTAGAAAAAATAAGTAGAAATTGCCTTTTATTTTGTCTAAAAGCATACTTCATAATTTTGTATTAATGGAAACGCTTATCTTTTAAGGCGATTTGGCCAAAAGAAAGCTCTTTAATTTCGCCTTAAACAAAAGCTAATCGACTTAAAAAAAAAATAAACTTTCATTTCAATCTCCTAATAGTTATATGTCCATTTATTGTTCCCGTAGGGGAGGGGATCCGTCCCCTTCAGCTGCCGTGGTGCGGGCGCTGTGGACCCTTAGCACTCGTGGTACCTCTGACGTAACTAGAGGAACTTCGGGCCGAACATTCGATCCCCTCCCTAATAGGGAGTTGTTCGGATTGGGTTGGACTCGAGGGGGGCAGTGGTTCCCGATACCCGTGGGAGATCGGGTACGTCTCCGGACGGGGTTGACGGAAGCCATATATTCCCGCGTACTAGCCAGCATAGCTAGTAGAAGGTGTGCTATATCGCCAGGCGGCCCTACCGAGGTCATATCGGTAGCTTTCCCATTTTGGAGTTGTCGCGCGTAAGTGGCGTATCCACTTCCATCCTGTCTTGAGTCCACAGGACCAGATGGGGGGGGGGTTGTTAGTCTCTAGGTCTTGTCCTATGGAAAGCCCCACGGAGGCGCCAATCGCCCTTTTGGGACAGCTCGGTAACTCCCTGATCAAAGCAGGCCCGGGTCCTTTGTCCTACGGGAACACGACTAATGCGAGTAGAACCTCTGGCATTAACTTAACTGTCCATTTATTGTATTTATTGTTGCATACTTCAATATAATAATACATTAAGCAGAAAATAATTTTAACTTTTTCTGTTTACTTGCACTTAGCAATCCAAACAGTTCCTCAAGATCACTTTGCAACTCTCGAAATTGAAATGACAATTTTACTTGTTCAACACGAAGAAACGGAAATTCTAAGGAATATTCTAGTTTGTCGAAAGTGTTAAGAAAAATAATTAAAAAATAAGACCAGAAGCTTTCCTGGCAGGGTATTGTTTTGATAACGACCATAGAGCCAACTTTCGGGAGACGACCATTATGGCAATATGCAACAGCTACTGGGAGCGGAGAGCTAAGGCGGCTTTGGCCATTTCCTCCGAGAAGAGCACGCTTAATCGTGATGCTGATTTCTGTTCAGCTCCTTTTGGAAACCGGCTTTAAAATGGAAATCCGTTGGCTTAAGGAGCACAGATCTATACAGCTTGATCATCAAATTAAGTTACGTTTCTTTGACCTAACTAATTTTCTATATTCGCGCCATCTCCTGACCTGGCATTTAATTGACTGAAAACAGTATTTTTTTCAGTAATGCGAATACTGATAGGGTTTTGTCTTTGTTTATATTTGTTATATCCAATGATTTATTTGTGGTTATAACATTTAATAAATATCCTGATGATGGGAGATATGTGCGCTCCCGAAACGTCGATTTCTAATCGTCTTTTTACCCAGCTTGCTTCCCAAGAAGAACTTCAGCAAGAAAAATAACTGTTAGCAAACAAATTTTTAAAGTGAAGAAATAAATCAAATTTTTACGTTACTCATAATATGCTATATTAAAGGCGGATTTAAGCTTAATGTTATAAAACGTAAATATTTTAGAGACTAAAATTTCTAAATGTCAAACGTAAATTCATTCATTCATTCATTCATTCATTCATTCATTCATTCAAGTAGCTGGCGGCTGACTGAGGGTCAGCACGATGTGTGTCATTCGTGTACCTGTCCTACACGGACTTAACCACTTAATGACAGGAAATGTGGGGTTTTGCAGGTTGGTGGTTTAAGATAATGTAGATGAAAAGAAGGGAGGTAGCCGTAGCTCCTCATGGTAGCCAACTCGGGTGCAACGCTATGTTAGCACCGCTGGTGTGATAATTTTCAGGAAGAGTATAATTTAGAATGTCTATTGAATTCAAACAGTAGTAAATTTAGGTTGAAATAAGTAATCTATTGTTACCGGGTGTGCCCGCATGCCATGCGGGGAAGCCGGTAGAGCTTGTAGCATCTTTCGGTTGTTCTGTAGTTCCCTAGAGACCTAACCAGGGCGCTCTGATGTTGAGGCAAACTCGCGTAGAATTTTGTGGCCCGGCGCCTAATGACATCTTCCACATAGTGGAGAGATGAGGCTTCATGAAGGTATCTCACGGGAAACCTCCAGCAAACAGAATAGATGGCCCTAAGACATCTATTTTGTACACGCTGAATTTGACGCAGATTGGATCCTGCGGCCATGCCCCAGATCTCACAAGCATAAAGCATGATTGGAAGAATTAAAGCCTGAAAAAGGCGCAACATAATGCAACTCTTAAATTATCTATAGAATTCAGCTTAATACATCAATTTATGATTCACCAAGTAAAATCTGTCATAGAATGCTTAACTTTCTATAAAGTAAATGTTATATACATAAAGTTACTTACGGTCTCCATCAGCAAACAATATTTTCTTAATAACAATTTCTGTGATGTTTGGATGTGGTTGGTTTTGAGGTATAGGTGTGACCATCGTCACCTGGTGACCTCTGTCAGCAAGTCCAAGCATTAGCGCACGCATTACATTGAGATGGCTTGGGGCGGGAAACGGAAATAATCCCAGAATGCGAGCGCTTTCACCGGATGACGCCAGAATCGCTAGTGTCCATGCTAGTAGTAGCTGCATTCCTGCCATCTGTGAACAACATGGTTTAATCAAATATGTGTGTGAACATTAAAGTTTAGTTTCAACAGAATTGTCGTTTAATATTCTGAATCACATCAATGGGGTATTACATTTTAGATATTGGAGATCTCCTTTTTCATTCTTGGAGATAACTGTAAAAGAATTATACGAAACAAGGTGTTCCTTGCATTCAAACTCCAGCAAGTGACTATCGTAGACTTCATGGTTTTCCTTTGTCTCTAAGCTTATGCTCTGTTGGACAATATTTTGATTCACGAATGTATGTAAATTTTGACTAAATTTGGTTTCGTTCTTCACCGCCATACCATCCTAAATATACTGATTCAAAGTGTGCTAGCTCCCCGATATATACAAGGCAAGGCATTATCTTGCAAATCCCTAAAGGGGTGTGTAAATCTTACAAAGAGGAGGATAATTCACTGAAGAAGAAGAAGTAGAAATATCACATGTAATCAAAATTATTAGAGCCATGTTTGTCAAAATATACTGCAAACATTTTTGTGTTCAGTGTTATATTCTTGGTATTCTTGAGAGGGACAATTTGCTGAGGAAGACAAAAATAATAGGAAATTATAATATTCCATATATCATGCTTTACACGTGAAGTATCCCCTATGCCCAACGTGGTTCGGAGTCCACGGTAAAAACTGTAGGTCCTCTCACCTCACCGCCATCTTCACTATCACCCTATCATCGGAGGTAATGGACACCGCCCTCTGGGTGCCTCCACCTGAGAAATGGGTCCGGTCATCACTTGGTGGGGTGAGGTTACCCCGAAGGCCAAGGTTGCCATGTGGGGAGTGTTAGTAACTAACTAATATATCATGCTTTAATAAAAACGTTGTAGCTGTTCGAGAAAAAATAAACAATAACAAACATTCACGTAAGGGTATTTTTCTTGATTGTCTTGGAGAGAATAATTCGTTGAAGAAGAAGCAAATACATTAATGCCTGATTTCACCAATAGATGTTAAGACTTAACACGGGTTTAACAATAGTTATAACAAAAATTGCATTTCACCAACAAGTGTTAGCTTAACACTTGTGTTAAATCTAATATTAAACTAACAAGTCAAATTTATGATGTTAAGTGCTTAACAAAAGTAAATAGTCAAGGTGGCGGGCGTGAACGCAGCTGATGTCGATTTGCTATATTTAAGACCGTGTAAATGGCTTTCGTAATAGAGTACGGCCTATGAGGAGAAATTATTTTGAGGAACTATCCGAAGAAAATGTTCTACGGAGGTATAAACTGTCCAGACAAGTTGCTATGAAGGTTACTGCGGAAGTAGAAGAGAGGATAGAACATGCATCGAAAGGAATATGCCGATCTCGCCTTTGCTTCAAGTATTAATAACCTTGCTATTTTATAATTCACTGAATTATGTGGATAATATACTGTCCACCTCCCGTCTTGAAACGTTCAAGTCACTCGTCACTTGTACTTCTTCGCACCTCGTTTTAAATTTACGTAATACTGCAGAAGATGTTTCGTGTTTCTAGTAATGATACATGCATTTGAATTAAATTCGTTTCCAATTTTTTCCCACGTGACATCTTTCTCTTTTACATTCACCGCACCCATTCTCCTATTTTCTAAGATATCCTTATACTTCGTCACCAATTCAATTAACAGTTCTTTCTACATCGATGAGAAATTTGCTTCACGGCTTTTGTTTAAGATGTTGTCTATCCGCCATTGTTTTAGCTGTGTGCAGACGAAAATGAAAACAAAAGCGCATCGCAGTATGTTCAGAAAGTAAGACGACTCTTCCATAGCCTTCTATAGCTGTATATTTACAAGTTTCTTGGCGTTCACACAGGTTTGTTAACATTTTCAGAAAACAGGTAAGTAAAAAGCAAAAAATTTAACAGTTTTGTTAGCGCTGTTGCAATTGTTACGTTACATTTGTTAACGTCGATTTTAACTTCTGTTGGTGAAATCGGGCATAAGTATATCATACATAATCAAAATCTTAAGCACCGTGTTTGAGAAAATAAACAATAATGAGTACATTTTCTATATATAATGCATTTTTAAGATAAAAACGTACGTGTGCATTACCTTCCGATTTTGTTTTGTTACTTACGTTCAAGGTATAACGGTTATAGACACGAGTATTCCTTTTACAGCTTAAAAAGTTCCTAGCCTTCAACTGCAGACAAAAACATGAGCACGTGCGTCTCAATGGATTCACAAGGCCTTAGGTTATGTAACTGAACAACACTGGATCGCCCACTGGCTACGTGCTAGTCCTTCCAAACACTCACAGTTGTCTGAATGTTGAACGCTTTTATCCGTAACTGTATATTATAAATAGTGAATGTGTGCAGGGCAGAGTGACCAAACTTCCCGGTCTTTCATCATAACATTACGATAGCCAGAAAAATAGCTTTGTAATGCTCAAAAGCTCTGGATTTTAGTTTTAAGCATATCTTATAAATTTCCTGGTAACCATAGAGACCTACATGGATTCAGTAATATTTAATTCAAATTCCATGATAATTATACTTTGAAAGTCCCAATAAAATGGGTTTCTTTTTTATGAATAGTAAATATGATTAATTAAACAAATATTCTGGAAATAAATAGGAGTAAATTTAGTTTTTATGCTTTTTATAATCAGATTGACAACATATGAACAAAACCTTTATATTAAAATTAAACAATTTAAAAAGAAAAACCTGTGTACAATTGGGAGCAGAGTCCCGTGGAGAAAGGCTGGTTATAACTGATTTTCTGCAAAAATGATTTGTACACCCTAATGTAGCGAAATCTGAATACCCTTTAACCATTCTTTCACTGTTGAAAAGCCATATAGTTTATGGTGGTGGTAGACTATTAATCAATATCTAACTTCAACGCATAAGTTACTAAAATACTAAAAGAAATTTACAAGTCCAATCCCACTTGAACCCGAACACATCAAAGTTATAAGACAAGATTTTGACTTTTAACTGTGAATATTATGGAGTAGAAAATATTGTTCTCACTTCACAGAATATATATGTAAATTAAGGGGGTATGCCGCGCGAGTGCTGTAGGTATTTCATTCCAAACAATTGGGTATATAGAGATGTCACTATTTACCAACTGAGACATAACAAAAGAGAATTTACATCTGCTTATTATGCTATGATATGCATGTGCAACAAATAAAAACTGAACTTAGACCTGAAGCTTTCCTGGCGACGAATATGCTCAAGTTGTTCTAGGGAAGCAAGACAGGTGAAAAGACGATTAGAAATCGACGTTTCGGGAGTGTGCATCTCTGCAATCATCAGGATATTTATTAATTGTTATAACCACAAATGAATCGCTGGATATAACACAAATATAAACAAAGACAAAACACTATCAAAATTCGCATTACTGAACAAAAGACTGTTTTCAGTAAATTAAATGCCAGGTCAGGAGATGGCGTGAGTATAGAAAATCAATTGCGTCAAAGAAACGTAACTACTTAACTGATTATCAAGCTGTATAGATCTGTACTTCTTAAGTCGACGGATTTTCATTTTACGGCTGGTTTCCAAGAGGAGCTGAACTGATATCCAGCATCACGATTAAGCGTACTCCTTTCAGAGGAAACGGCCAAAGTAACTAAGAGCGGAGAATTAAGGAGGCTTTGGCTATTTCCTCCGAGAGGAGCACGCTTAATCGTGATGCTAGATTTCAGTTTAGCTCCTCTTGAAAACCGGCTTTAAAATGGAAATCCGTCGACTTAAGAAGCCCAGATCAATACAGCTTGATAATCAAGTTAAGTAGTTACGTTTCTTTGAGCCAATTAATTTTCATACTCACGTCATCTCCTGACCTGGCATTTAATTTACTGAAAACAGTCTTTTGTTCAGTAATGCGAATTTGGATAGTGTTTTGTCTTTGTTTATACCTGTGTTTTATTTGTGGTTATAACATTTAATAAATATCCTGATGATGGGAGAGATGCACACTCCCGAAACGTCAATTTCTAATCGTCTTTCCACTTGGCTTGCTTCCCGAGAACAATTTGAAATAAAATTGTTTAAATAATCACTATTTTAAAAAGTTTTGGTTTAGCTTTTGTACTAATGTAGTGGAGTTTATTAGTAGGACATGCAAAATAAATGTATGAAAAGAGTAATTTACTAACTTTAGAAATCAAAGGTGGCTTGGGAGTGTACAATCGTCATATTCACCAGATTCATCTCGATTTCGTTATATGTGTATGCATTATTGAAAGCTACAAAGATGTTATGTTATTAAATAACTACGGAACCAAAGAGAAAGTAAAAGTTACTTGACAGTTCCAATCGATAATTCTCCTACAGCCAAAGAGTATTTATTGAGGTGCAGCATTTCACTACTTTGAAGACTTTCAGGGGAGGTTTAACCCTTTTTTGGCAAATGATTTTGCTACTTATGCCGCTCTTGCTCTACTTGCTAAACCGGTCTTCATACCGCTTCCTGCGGTGCCTCAAGGCATTCGATTCGAATAGCCATCGTCGTTAAAGCGATTACAATGGGCTGGCCACCCATTCAGAGTTAAACGTCGTGGGTTCGAATCTCGGCAACTGCAGTCAAATGTGCCTGTGGTAATGGATGGTGAGGGCCCAAGTAAAATAATCGGTGTGATGGCATGCTTAGATGTTGACGGGGTATCATTTGACTGCAGTTGCTTGGATTTCGCGTTTTTATACTATAGAAACACTACATTGTAACTGTAAAAAATAATATAATATTTATAATTTAAAATATTCAAAATTTTGCTACTATAACCGAAAAAGGAAAGTAAAATATTATAATAACAACAAAAAGCACACTAAAATATTTTTAAATTGAATACCATGTAATGCTGCACCAGGGCAACAGCGCCAAAATAAAGGGTTAAGGAAGTTGTACGTTGCACCGAAGTTGTGTGAATATCAGATTTTCAATGCATGACTAGCAATAGTCGGGGCTCTGCTTAGCTATAAGGAGTAAGTGGGGAGATTTATCTAAATCACTCTACATAATGTAATGTGCGGGAGGTAATGTAATTAATTCTTATTTCTAGTTCAAAATGTTAAGTATGCAACATCGGTTTAGCCAGCTATTTCTATATACGAGGATAGTCCATTTGTGCACTCCCCTGATAAATTGCTATTAAGCTCCTATCCA
This sequence comes from Mantis religiosa, assembly GCA_030765055.1. Classification (NCBI taxonomy): domain Eukaryota; kingdom Metazoa; phylum Arthropoda; class Insecta; order Mantodea; family Mantidae; genus Mantis; species Mantis religiosa. Next base: position 229,490,505 of record CM060947.1, on the reverse strand, counting down.
AAGTCAGTGGTTTCATTATCTTCCTGCCAGTCTAAGGAAATGTTATGTAGTCTGTGATAGTTCACAAAGAAATGCGTGGTAGAAACTCCTACAGAAGGTGAGAATACTTGAATTTTTTAATGCTTTGAGGTTGAAATCACACACTCACACAGCCCTCAAGCCCTTGCGCCAATCATTGGCCTAGGCGGCCCCGGGGAAAGAGGGTGCCCCGTGAGTGGCACAGGCTCGCACCTACGATTGATAGGTAGTCCGCCCGCCGAGTTCGCACTCCAAAACATCGACCAAGCAGACACATGGACTTTGAGAAGGGTTTTTTTTTTTTCCACACAACTAACGATGCTTTACTTGCAGTGACATTGAAACACCTAAACTTAAGACACAGCGCTACGGCGCGATAAATTACCCTAAACTTCCCAACAAATACCACCCACAATAGGCAGTGGATCAGGCTGGGCTTCATGTCAAGTCTGTATCCCTGCATCAGAAACCACCTTCTGCTGAATCGCACTGCGAGACAGCTAAGATCATCTCCTGGAATGCGCAGGTGCTTAAGGTGGTACCGCAGCACATTTCTCCTTCCCAATCCGGTGGAGGCTTCTTAGTGGAGTAGTATCCTTGAGGTGAAGCCCACATACCCTACTGTGCCCTCCAACACAGTGGAAATCCATAAATGGATTTTTTCTCCACTCAAAAAAAAAAAAAAAAAAAAAAAAAAAAAAAAAAGAGAGGTTGAAACCTGCAGAAATTTACAATCATTTAAAAAATATGTATGGATATAGTAATGTACAAAAGAAATACCAGAAAATGGTGTTAAATGCTCAACAATAGACGAGCAAAAGTGAATGGTGAAACTTGTTCAGGACGTTCGTCACTCGTGTGATGATAAAATTAAAAAGGACTTCAAATAAGACAAACATGAGTGACAGATTTATTTTTTAAACATTTGTGGAGCTTTGTTTATGATACTGTTTTCGAACATCTTGGCAGTCGTTGATGAGATAACAAATGGTTAAATAAAGCAGGCACGTATTTAGAAGTCAGTTTCCGAGGGGGACCAAAAAATCTACGTTGAATTATTTGCTTTTAATAAATAATTAATCAGTGATGTGCTTTTATCTTGTCAGTAAAAACTAAAAACACATGTAATATACTATATTCACATGACTTTCTCCACCCAAGCTTCTACAAATTGTTCTTAGAAAAGTTTGTTTTTGTCTTTTTTTTTTTTTTTTTTTTTTTGATAGTCGGTAGAAAGGTTTTGCACATTGCACATTTTTTATTCTTATACCTGAGATAAAGTGATATAAGCAGTAATCAGATATTTAAAACCCGAACCACTGATTGATGCATTTGAAGTATTAGTTCTCCTTGAATGAAAAAGGGAATAGGAACTTAGAAATTACAAATTGCATACCTTTAAGTAAGTATCTGGGAATTCTAATCAAAAAATTATAATACCTATATCGGAATTGATTAACTTTGCAATGCATTATTGTAATTGACATTATTTGTGTATTTTAACGAGCTCTGCAGCTGCTGTTCAGTTACTTTTCGTTTATCTCTTAAATAACTTAATGTTTGCCTTACGATGAATGGAGACGTTAAGATGAGAAGCTTGAATAAACTTTCTCCATTTATTTTAAACTAAGTTTTATTTCTAATATTTATTAAAAGTTTGAAATGATAATTCATTTGGGGGGTCCGACTCCCTGGAACCCCCCCCCCTTAAATACGTCCCTGAATAAAGGCAATAATTTTGGAGAAATAAAGTAAGCTTCCTCTTTGTAATCGATGTTTTTAGTAAAATATGTTTCTAGTGTTCCGCCGCGTAGAGGGTCGCGGGTTCGAGTCCCGCCTTGGGCATGGGTGTTTATGTGTATGGTGAATATTTGTGAAACTAGGAAAACAGATAAGAAAATAAACGGAAATGATGAAAAATCGGTTAAATTAGGAAAAGAAAGGAAAATATATATATATATATATATATATATATATATATATATATAAATAGATATTTTATATAAAAAATAAAATGAAAAAAAAAAAAAGCTAAACAGGCCTTACTTTCAGGACTACTCTAGTATATTAGTTGTTCCACTAAGAGATGGGATTCTTTTTGCCTCGGTTATCTGAGAATTGTTTACTTAGCGCTCGTTTTTATCTTCAGAAAATATATTTAAACAGCGAGTGATAGACGTAATCGCTCTAACTTTGCTCTCCTCCTTTGGTCCATATTGTCGGCCTAAAAAGGTTTAGCTCCAAAATTACTAGGGCTTTTACAATGGAGGAAAAAACGGAAAATTCCTGCGTCGTAGAATCAATCATACATATGTCTTAAGCGTTTTGTATTAATAAATAAGGCTTGTTTCTCTACCATTTATGTACGGAAGGTGAAGTTACTGCTGAATCCCAATAATAAATCTACAAATACAAATAAACGAAACCTAAGTTTTACATTCACATATGTGCCCACTATCTCTTAGATTGTGATGCAGCTATGGGCCTCAGCTATCGCATACCTACTCATGCAGTGCTAACACTATTGGCAGATAATTGTCCAAACGTGAAGATGAAATCACCGTAAAAGCTCCAAATTAATTTTGGGAGAGGAATTTTTTAATCTTAATTGCACCGTAAAATAGGGCTTTTTAGTGATGAAAGAACAATCAGAATTAGATGAAGCTATAGAAACATACTGTTTCACAGAAAGAGAGTCGGACTGAAAAATTCAATGCCATAGCCGGGATTTGAACCGCGGATCTTCTGGTTGCCACCCAGCCGTTCTAACCCTTGAGCTACTATGACCAACGTGCCGATATGACATTAAATTCTCAAACTGACTCGTGTTTTCCCCGGTAAACCACTTAGGAGTTCTCATAAACACATGAGACAACTACCTTAATGACGACTTACAACATGTAAGTACTTTAAGGCCCGGGCTTTATAGTTAACCACTATTAGGTCAATTAATGGAAATTATTGTTCTTTCACACTGGCCCTGTGAAGGCTGAGGTATGGAAAGATAGAGTCAGACTGAAAAATTCAATGTCATAGCCGGGATTTGAACCACGGATCTTCTGGTCTCCGTCCAGCCGCTCTGATCCTTGAGCTACTATGGCCTACGTTAAATGAACATGACATTAAATTCTACAACTGACTCGTGTTTCTCCCGGTAAACCACTAGGAGTTCTCATAAACATATGAGACAACTACCTTAATGACGACTTACAACATGTAAGTACTTTAAGGCCCGGGCTTTAGTTCGGACCACTATTAGGTACAATTAATGGAAATTAATTGTTCTTTCACACTAGCCATGTGTAGGACGCACTATGAAAGGGTAGAGCCAGACTGAAAAATTCAATGCCATAGCCGGGATTTGAACCACGGATCTTCTAGTTGCCGTCCAGCCGCTCTAACCCTTGAGCTACTAAGGCCAACGTGCCGACATGACATTAAATTTTCCAACTGACTCGTGCTTCTCCCGGTAAACCACTTAGGAGTTCTCATAAACACATGAGACAACTATCTTAATGGCGACTTACAACATGTAAGTGCTTTAAGGCTTAATGGAAATTTAAGTGGTTTACCGGGAAAAACACGAGTCCGTTGGAGAATTTAATGTCATGTCGGCACGTTGGCCATAGTAGCTCAAGGTTTACAGCGGCTGGACGGCAACCAGAAGATTCGTGGTTCAAATCCCGGCTATGGCATTGAATTTTTCAGTCTGTCTCTATCTTTCCATACTTAGCCTACACATGGCCAGTGTGAAAGAACAATTAATTAGTTTCCATACTGTTTCATATTTTCTGTTCACATTACTAGGGGTTAATAGTATTCGTCATTGTATTAATTAATAGGATCTGGAACGTTCGCCCAGTTCGTGATGGCTTGACCAGAAGCTTCGACTCTAGTACACTTACATATAGGTAAGATAGAAGGCCTAGTACTTACATTTTCGTCGAGCTTGGAGCACCGACCGTCTGCTGGAGCGACACGCACAAGTCTCTCTCTCTCTCTCTCTGCTGTAGTGAAGCGAACTACAATGAACTCGTTAGCCGACCGCACTCCAAGAACAACCGCTTGATAAAACCTGTAGTATTATGTAATTCTGACTGGAGTGCACATGACATTCATTGATCTCACCGATAATCATTTATCAAAGCGCTGAAATTGTGCATCATAAGCGTCACGAACTTACTGCTTATCATGGACTACTGCTAGTTCCACGGTGTTTCTAGCTGCATCTAGGATGCATCATTTTCCAATATATAGGGTGTTTCAAAACGACACGGAACGAACATATAGACGTAGCTGCTCAGCTTCTGTGTGGCACACATAGAGAGTTTTTACCACCAATAGAGCTGCATAAAAATGATCCATATTGGGTGTGGATTAGGCAGTGACAGGAACAACGACGCGTGCCTCACGCTATCGAAGTTAGCAGGTATAGGTCAAAACTGTGCCGCGTGCTGTAACTGTTTGTAAACATATCGGCATACTCCGCAGTAGCTTGCTACTATTAAGAACTTTTTTAGCTTATGAAACCGCAATAAAGAAGTTATTGCTTAATTATTGCTTATGAATGCTTAACGTGTTCGAAAATTCTGTTATAGCAGTCCATGAGGACAAATAAGCTGATGGACATATGCAACTTAAACCTTTTAGAGAGAAGTTAATGTTAGTGAAATTCAGGATGGAAGCATTAAATGATAAAAAGAAAAGAGAACTGTATCACAGAATTGTACATAAATTTAACCAAAACTAAATGCCTTATGCAATGAGATAAGCATTTTTTTTTCGCTGTATTCAATAATACGAGACATGTTTTTTAAGTCAGTACCGTTTTGGAATTAAAAAAAGACGTGCATAGATATCGCAATAATTTTATTTTTACACGAAAGCCTGTACCTTAATCTACTTTTCTACATAATTTCCGCGAATATTGAGGCACTTGTCATAAAGTGGCACCAGTTTTTTAATATCTCGTCATAAAATTCTTCCGCCTGACGTGTTAACCACTGTGTCACAATTGTTTTGACTTCGTTATCGTCTTGAAGACGCTGACCGCCCAGATGTTTCTTCAAGTGCAGGAACTGACGTCATATCATTGCTGTATGGAGGATGATCTAGAGTTTCCCATTAAAAAGATTTGATGAGATCTTTGGTCCGATTAGCCACATGTGGACGGGCATTGTCATGCAGCAAACGATACCCTTACTCAACTTGCCACGTTTTTTGTTCTGGATTGCACGGTGCAGATTGTTCAATGTCTCACAATAAGACGCTGCATTGATTGTCTCATTACGAGGCAGAAACTCCACTAGCAATACTCCTTTTCTCTCCCAAAAACTGTGCACATGATTTTCCGGGCAGAAATTGTTTGCTTAAACTTCACTCCTGTGGGTGATGATGAATGGCGCCATTCCATGGATTGTTGTTTCGATTCTGGTGTGACGTAGGCCACCCATGTTTGGTCACCAGTAACAATTTGGTCTAAAAAATCTTCACCTTCATTGTGGTACCGCTCAAGGAAAGTCAATGCACTGCCTAAACGTTGGGTTTTGTGCAAATCCCTTAACATTTTCGGAACCCAACGTGAATACAATTTCCGGTACTTCAAGTCCTCGGTCACAGTGCGATACAAAACACTACGAGAATATTAAGGAAAATAGTCGTACAACGATGAAATTGTAAAGCGTGTGTTTTCTCTCATCTTTTCGTCCACTTTCTGCACCAAATCTTCAGTAACGACCGAAGGACGCCCACTCCGTTCTTCATCATGCACATTTGTGCGGCAATCTTTAAATGTTCTCACCCATTTCCTTACCATTCTATCACTCATAATGTTTTGTCCGTAAACTTCACAGATCTCACGATGAATATCGATCGATTTTACGCCTTTAGCACTAAGAAATCGTATAACAGCCCGTACTTCACAATCGGTGGAACTCACGATTGTCGGAGGCATCTTAAATACTCAGTAACCAACGTATACAACGAAGAATGAGACTGTAATGGCGTCAGTGCGTAAACAAGAGATGTAGGTAACCAGCGCGCATACGCGGAACGCCGACCGCAGCGTTGTGGCGGTGGAACCGCAAAACGGTACTGACTTAAAAAACATGCCTCGTACTAATTAAAGCGTTTTTAACTGAAAAGGAAGCTGTAGATTTTACAGTAACTGGTTGAAAGCACTGTACAATTAAGATCATAGCAAAATGAGCAACCTTGGGACTGCCCGAGTTATTAGTCAACTTTTGCACAAGTAACTAACTGCCCTTTGCCCCATTACCTGAAAGTGGGGCTAGGTTCACCAATTAATACGAGAGGTGTTCAATAAAGAATGATCACAGTTCTTTTGACAACGTACCTTTACTCATCCTCATAATTTTGATGGTCCTTCTCAAAATAGTCTCCCCTGAATGCGAAAAACTTGTCCCAGCGTTTCTTCCAGTCTTCAAAGACATGCTGGAAACAATTTTTGAGAGGTCCTTCAAACTCGCCTCCGCAGCCTTCAACACTGTTTCTGATGATAGATAATGCCTCCCATGAAGGCGTTTCTTCAAGTTAGATAATAGAAAAGGGTCATATGGGGCTAAATCCGGACTATAGGGAGGGTGAGGGATGCACTTCACGTTTATTTTTGCAAGATATTCAGCAACAATATTAGCAATATGCGGCAGCGCATTATCGCGGTGCAGCATCCAGCCTGCTTCATGGAAATGTGGTCTTTTGCGCCTGGTATGGACTTGCAATGTTTTCAGGACATCCCTGTAGTATTGTCCAGTTACTGATGTGTGTGCAGGTACAACATGCTGATAAACCATTCCATGAATATCAAAGAATGAGATGACCATAACTTTCCCAGCAGAAGCAACCACTTTTGCTATTGGAGGGGGGTGATGAAGGAGATTTCCACACTGAGCTTTGCTGTTTGCTCTCAGGATCAAAATGATGTAGCCAAGTTTCATCAGCAGTGATTACGTTTGAAAGAAACTCCGGATCTTCCTCTAACATCAACTTTAACTGCATGTTAGCTCCATTGCAGCGGTAGGCGATACTGAACATGTCTGAACTTGCCTGGTTCTCACAGGCGGGAACCAGGAGTACCAACAATGAAACTACTACGGCGCGTTTGTTTCACATTAAGCTAACAGAATATAATAAGATTGAGTTTTAGTGCGAAAAATCATGACCGTAAAAACAAATTAATGTTCATTCTTTATTGAACAGCCCCCATAGCAAGGAGCAATGTTTTTGTTTTCGTGGCCAATGTGTCCCAGTAACAGCTTTTGAGGTTCGCACACCAGTGGTTCCTGCGCTGCCTAATCACAAAATCATGTAATATTTAATGCTGCATAAAATTATACGTAAGAGAATTTCGAAGCTGCGCCACCGAAATTCGGACTAGTTAAGCTATAAACTACGAAACGGCTGTAATTGGGAGTCGTTTTGAAACAACCTGTATGTACGTACATATATAGGCTGCATGAAAACTGAGTAGTAAACTAGAAATGTGGCCTGAATAAGAAGAAGAAGAAGAAGAAGAAGAAGAAGAAGAAGAAGAAGAAGAAGAAGAAGAAGAAGAAGAAGAAGAAGAAGAAGAAGAAGAAGAAGAAGAAGAAGAAGAAGAAGAAGAAGAAGAAGAAGAAGAAGAAGAAGAAGAAGAAGAAGAAGAAGAAGAAGAAGAAAGAGAGGAAGAGGAAGAGAAGGAAGAGGAAGAGAAGGAAGAGGAGGAAGAGGAAGAGGAGGAGAAGGAGGAGGAGCAGTAATGGTTTATTCTAAATCGATGACTTTTATCTTTTATGGAATGTTTTAAATTGAGTTCCATTATACTTTCGGCCACTACTGCAACTGTAATTACAGATAATTTACTTTTCCTACATCAAATAGGAACAAACAATCCTTTAAGAGTAAACAGAAACCTTGATAAAATTCTTTTTCATTCCTATTTTACGTTCAAGAAAATTTTAGATTTTGCCGTGAGAACTGTCCAGGAAAAGGGCTTTTGTCAGTTGCTACCGGGAGTGTCGGCCACTGTTGCTAATGGGTACATAAATCACACAAGTATACAAAGGACGCTGTCATGTGGTTGCCTCGATTGGTAGCGTCCTTGTAAACCAGTCAGATGAGCTGATCTTTTTCTCTTGCTTTGCTTACCTTGTTAACAACAAACTCCAGGACTAAAAAGAATAAAATGATTTATAGAGCAGGAAATGTAAGTTATTCTTTCAATTTTTATGCTATTGAACTACAAGTGTAAGAAATATATTATTACACCCATACAGTTTTATAGTAAACACACGTTTTCTGGTCTTTGAATTCAGAAAATTAATTCTTAGAAAAAAATATCCATATACACAGCCTCATAACTAAAAAGAAAATCTGTTAAGCACAAAACTTATTATGAAAGCGTAGAGCTAGACTGAAAAACTCAATGCCATAGCCGGGATTTGAACCACGGATCTTCTGGTTTCCGTCCAGCCGCTCTACACCATTGAGCTGCTATGGCCAACATGACAACATGACATTAAATTGTCCAACTGACTCGTGTTTTTCCTGGTAAACCATTAGGAGTTCTCATAAACACATGAGACAACTACCTTAATGGCGACTTACTATGCCGTCAGTACTTTAAGGCCCGGGCTTTATAGTTCGGACCAATATTAGGTACAATTAATGGAAATCAATTGTTCTTGCACACTAGCCGTGTGTAGGACGCACTATGAAAGTGTAGCGCCAGACTGAAAAATGCAATATCATGAGAATTTAATGTCTTATTGAAACGTTGGCCATAGTAGCTCAATAGTTTAGAGCGGATGGACGGAAACCAAAAGATCCGTGTTTCAAATCCCTGCTATGACATTGAATTTTTCAGTCTGGCCCTAGCCTTTCGTAGTGCGTCCTACATACGGCTAGTGTGAAAGAACAATTAATTTCCACAAAACTTATTATTTTAGTTCAGCGTCTTTCAAAGTTACTACACTAATGCTCGATTTCACCAACAAATATTAAGACTTAACACGAGTTTAGCAATAGTTAAAACAAAAATTGAATTTCACCAACAAGTGTTGGTGTAACACTCGTGTTAAATCTCAAGTTAAACTAACAAGCCGAATTTCTAATGTTAAGTCCTTAACAATGGTAGTCAAGATGGCGAGCATGAACTCAGCTGTTGATGTCGATTTGCTACATTTAAGACCGTCTAAATGGCATTCATAATAGAGTACGGCCTATGAGGAGAAAGGATTTTGAGGAAGTATCCGAAGAAAATTGTTTTACGTAGGTATAGACTGTCGAAACAAGTTGCTATGAAGGTTACTGCGGAAGTACAAGAGAGGTTAGAACATGCATCGAAAGGAATATGCCGATCTCGCCTTTGCTTCAAGTATTAATAACCTTGCGATTTTATAATTCACTGAATTATGTGGATAATATATTTTTCATCTCTCGTCTTGAAACGTTCAAGTCACTTGCCCTTCTTCGCTCCTCGTTTTAAATTTACGTAATACTGACAAGTTGTTTGGTGCTTGTAGTAGTGACACATACATTTGAATTAAATTCGTTTCCAATATTTTCCCCGTGACATCTTTCTCTTTTACATTCACCGCATCCGTCTTCTTATTTTCCACGATATCCTTTCACTTCGTCACCATTTCAATTAACAATTCTTTCTCCGTCGATGGGAAATTTGTCTCACGGCTTTATTTATGATTTTGTTCATCCGCCATTTGCGCAGACGAAAATGTAAATAAAAGCGCATCGGAGTACGTTCAGAAAATCATCCATAGCCTTCTATAGCCGTGATATTTACAAGTTTCTTGGCGTTAACAAAGGTTTCTTAACATTTTAGAAAACAGGTTGGTGAAAAGCAAGAAGTTTAACATTAGTTTTAGCGTTGTGACAATTGTTGCGTTACATTTGTTAACGATGATTTTAACATCTGTTGGTGAAATCGGGCATCACAGTGTCGCATCCTAAACCACCACCCATTCGAAAATTGTGATTTTCTCAAAGTTAGCTCTAGCAATTTTGATTAAAACACCATGCATTTCAGAGTTTTGATTACAACTAAAGCACATTTTCCTCAATTTTCTGGAAACAGCCTGTAAAACTCCTGTCGCTCTGGATGTCTTACATAACTGATTAACTGTAAGAAATAGAAAAATGTTGAATTCGTTATTATACACAGTTTATGTCCAATACAACTTTCTTTGGTGCTAGCAATTTCCGAGGCATTCCTCGTTATTGGTTTGAATATTCAGACGCATGCATTTGTTTAACTAGTCAGCCGTTATTCGCTTTTTTCTCGTGGTAGTACAAGGCGGATGACTTTACAAAGCCGTCACTTAGCGATCATTTTTTTCAAATAGTTAACTATAGGTACTGTCTCGTAAGTAATATCGTTCTTCTTAAGTAAAACATTACTTGAAATGTGTTCTGTCAAGCATTTAACTAATTTTCAAAGTATAGACCATTAGATGCTCTGAATTTTGTCCATGGTTATTCGAGCAGTATTGGGGTGTGGCATTGTCCTGTTGCAATATAACTCTATTTCGGTTAACTAATACTGGGTATCTCGGTCTCAAAATATCATGAACTCGTTCTAATTGTTGAGAATAAAGATCCACATCAATCGCCTGCCCGTTTGGAACAAACTTCCGGTGAAACACACCTTCAAAATTCCACCAGACACACATTACTTGGCACCGAACTGATTTTTCTTAACGATGACTTTGGCAGGTTGGCGGGGATCAAACCGCTGTTTCGAGGTATCAGGATGTCAGTAATATACCCAGTTTTCATCACAAGTTATCCTGACAAATCTATAATCCATTGGATTACGGATATGCTGACGCCACATATCCACTCTACGTTCAGCATGTTGAGGTGTCAGATCTACAGCTTCTGTATGATTTTGTAAGTATCTTAATCTGGCGATGTATGGGGTCTTTTGATGCACCAAGTTTTTCTGAAAGCACACGCGTACTTTTTAACGGATTTTCCCTCAAAACTGGGCGTGTATCCTCAATATTCCATACTTTTGCTCTTCCAGAACGTAGTAAATCTTTATCGTCTCTATTGTTGAAACGTTGGAACCATAGTTGTGGCACACGCTCATTAACTACACTTTCTCCTTCCATTTCACATATTCTTCCAGCTGCGGCAGCGGATTTTTTGTTTTGTTTCCACAGTGATTTAGAAAAGTTCAAACTTCGTTATCTCCATTTTTGGATTGTTTGTTAACAACTGAAAACTGATACATGCTCGTAATGTAGACGACACTAGCCATGGCATCCTGTAAATAGCATTGGCAAAACCAAAGAAATCCAAAAAGTTTACCAAAACACCAAAATAAAAAATCCAGATTGCTTGTGAGACAACCTAATATATGTTCCAGTTCTTCTAGGGAAGCAAGCCAGGTGAAAAGATGATTAGAAATCGACGTTTTGGGAGTGTACATCTCTCCCATCATTAGGATATTTATTAAATGTCATAATCACAAATGAAACACTGGATGTAACACATCTATAAAGAAAGACAAAACACTATCAATTATGGCATTACTGAACAAAAGACTGTCAGTAAATCAAATGCCAGGTCAGGAGATGGCGTGAGCATAGAAAATTAATTAATTGGTCAAAGAAACGCAATTCTTTATCTTGATTATCAAGCGGTGTAGATCTGTGCTCTTTAAGTCGACGGATTTCCATTTTAAGGCAGTTTTCAAGAGGAACTGAACTGAAATCCAGCATCACAATTAAGCGTGCTCCTCTTGGAGGAAATAGTCAAAGCCTCCTTAATTCTCCGCTCCCATTAACTGTTGCATTTTGCCAAGATGGTCGTCTCTCCTACGGCGTTATCAAAACAATGCTCTGCCAGCCCAGACTTCTGAGGTTGCATTAAACGAATGCTCCGTTCATGGTCGTTTATTTTGGTAGTGATAGCCCTTCCAATTTGTCCTATATACGGTGTACCACATTCACATGGAATGCGGTACACTCCCGGAACTTAATTTAATTTACTGAAAACAGTTCAGTAATGGGAATTTTGATAGTGTTTTGTTTTTGTTTATATTTGTGTTATATCCAGTGATTTATTTGAGGTTATAACATTTAATAAATGTCCTAATGATGGGAGAGATTTACGTTCCGAAACGTCGATTTCTAATCGTCTTTTTGCCTGTCTTGCTTCCCGAGAACAACTTGAAGATATTCGTCGCCAGGAAAGCTTCAGGTCTTATTTTAACCTAATATATGTTTAGTATAATATTTTCCTCTTATAGCCACAACGAAATGTGTAAATATGCAATGAAAGTTTATTTCTAAGAACAGGAAATAGAAGGAAAAACCTTTTTTAAAGAACAGCCTGTCGAAGTGTGAATAGAGAATGTCCTGTTAATGATACACGTAATAGATTTTCGTTTGAAGCCATTGAACTTCATAAAGTAAGTAGAAAAAGTTAATCCATATTAGGAGACGAAATTACCATGATACCTTTCACTTGGTATTGCAATCTGGAATGTTCTTGAAGAAATTTCCTTTTTCAGCCACTCACAACACTCCTGCTTGTGAATGGAACTTTCATCCGAAGATGTCGGGAATGTTTTCATGAAAGTGGAAACCTCTGGTAACAAGCTTTACACATTATAGTTCATGTTACTATTACCTGTGCGTAAAACAGTCGCACCTATACGAAGGTAAACCGAATGATATCTGTTGCCCATAATGCTTGCATTAGCAATGCCACCAACATAGCATTAGTAGTAAAGTAACGGTCGATTTATCCACTTCTGTTGCCTAGAGGTGTGGGCCTTCAACTTTGATCTGGCAGTTCATATCAAAATGGGTGAAATTATACTCAAATGAGCCCAAATCCCAGAAGTAACTCACTCATTTTCCAAGTAACTCACCTAACCTAGATTCGAAATTCATCTTAAATATGTAGCAGACTCCCGTTCTCCACACCAAAGAGGTGGGCTCCTGATTATTACCCTTAAAACATAAGTAACAAATAGCTCATACGAAGCTGCTGCACGCGTGCGCGTGCCTATGTGTATAACAAATTAAGGACATAGCAAAATATATTTATGTTTCAGGATAATGTAAGAAACATTACATCAATATTTACTCCACTTGCTGACTAATAAGTTTGTTAATAGTACATGTTCTCAGGTTGATTAGTAACTTGCGTTCTATCCATTTTAACATAAATTGCAGTTGTTAAAATCATTAATATTTGCAAAGGACCTTTACGACAAATTAACTACCCCAAGTAAGTGTGAGGCCTCGAGGCGCTTCAGGCAGATTGCCTATAGTTGACAAAAATGAACCTTTTTTCTTTCACAAGAATTAAAATAACATTTTCTAGAAGTATTTTTTTGTGCTGAATTCAAATATAATCTTAATTTTTTCCCATCAGGCAGGAGTTTTGCGTGATATTGATTTGAATTTTTATAATATTCTAAAAAAATCTGTAACTAGTTATCTAACTCAAAATTATAACTACTCGTTCTGACTTACCTAGAAAGTGGTAGGTAGTGATTTTCGGACACATTTTGTATCTGGAACGTCTCTCTTCTTGGTCCAACAGTAGTCAGCTAGCATATTGGAACTCCACTTGCCTTAGTAACTCTTTACCATAGTAGAAATTCGCTGATGAAAACGCTCACCTTGCTCATCGCTGACAGCTCCAAGATTTTCGGGGAAGAAGTCTAAGTGAGAGTCCAAGAAGTGAATTCTTAAAGACGTGTTGCATCCAATAGCTTTATACCACTTTCTTCAGAGAAGCAGTCCTTGAAATCACTATGGCGGCCACGATAACTACATATACTTACTTCTTTTTGGAGTAGATTCCACCCTTTGAGTCTGGAAGGTAAACCTTCAGCTTGCAGTTTAGACAGATTTAAATCCCGAATCAGGTCATTAAGGTCTTTCTGATTGGGAAAGTACGTTCTGATGATCAGGTATTGGCTTCATATATAGGATCATTTTTATTTTCATCTGAAGCATTTTCAGTTTCAGTTAGGTCAGAATCTGTTATCACCTAAGGTCGTATCTCCATATACTGGTACAGGGAACTGTTCATTGTGTAAGACAGGTCTTGCAGATTGAAAATTCTGATACTTAATTGTATGTTTTGTTTTAGATGTGATTCCTTTTATATTTCTCAAACAGAAATAACAATCACTTAAATGATCCTTCGATTCCCTCCAAATCATAGGAATTGCAAATGGCATACGATGTGTACCATTTTTCCACCCAGCCAGCAATCCAACACACGAAACACAGCTTGTATTTGGTGCCCAGCTTTTATGAAAATCACCAGCCTGACAGCCAAGTAAAGTTGACAATACTTCCTTTTTTGGGAGTGTTGACAACAGTGTTGTTATAATAAATTAAATTTAAAGGGAGTCGATTAATGACACTAAACAACACTTACTTTTAAATTTTTCCGGAACATGTTTCAGAGACTTTGCCTCCATCCTCAACCGGCCATCGACTGATTCTCATTGGTGTAGTTGACAGAGGAGACCTATGACAAAATATTGTCAACTACACCAATGAGAATCAGTCGATGGCCGGTTGAGGATGGAGGCAAAGTCTCTGAAACATGTTCCGGAAAAATTTAAAAGTAAGTGTTGCTTAGTGTCATTAATCGACTCCCTTTAAATTTAATTTGACGACACTTCTTTACAATTGGGGTCAAATTTTGCCTCTGAGACTTGAAGGTCAGCTCATCACAAATATAGCAGAAACTGTCTACATGATTTACACACTTTCTTGGCATGATGAAAAAACAAAGCACTAAAACACTGCATACACAATACACTTTCGAAAAGAAAGGAAGGAAATATTTCACTACTGAACAAACTCACAGTCAGCTCAATATTGACATATAACACAGCCAGATGAACAGGTCGGTACATATCCAAACATGAATGAACTTGCACAGCCTTGTTTTATGGTTCTTCAGCATATTACAAATCATTCCCTTATATAAAGCTTGGATAAAATCACTAAATATGGGGTAAAGTTTCCTATAACAGGTCAAAGAAAACGCTAAAATCCTATTTTAAAAAGTAGCGGTCACAAAAAAAAACTGTGCCTGATGGAAAAATTCTGACTACATATCTGAATTCAGTATGAGAAGGTACACTAAATTCACTAATCAGATTTCTTGTGAAGAACACTTTGTCGACTAGTGATTGTTTAAACCACCACCCTCCCTCCTTTTCTAATTCCTTCCAAACATTAGGTATAAATGTTGCGAAGTCAACGTTATATCATTTTTAAACTAGCACATTATGCAAATAAGTTCCAAAGTTGTTTAAATTTACAGGCTGTTGTTATATAAAATTATATATAGCAAATCTTTTATCAGCAACGAGGCCAGACCTGCCACAGCGATCTGCTTCCACTTCCAATACCTTCAGAAAGTGAAACTGATATGTTCCATGAATCAGGACTTTAACTGATGCGAATCTGCGTACCTATAAACTAACTTTGTTTCTGACGTTACTGCAACTGAAACACAGAGGATTAATCAGTGGAATAAAATGAGCTCGTTAGAAACCATTCACTTTGAGAGGTCCATCTAGGCTGAAGAAAAATATACTCGAGAAGGATGTCAGGATTTCTCATTGCAGAACAAGAGACAAACTTCTTTAAAATGCGATCGTATTTTAAAAATGTGAACGGCCAGTTTAAAGAACTGAAAAAAGGGATCAGATTGGAGATTATTTAGTGATTCATTTCAGAAATGTTTGAAAGGGGTTCTTTCTGCAACACGACTAACTAAAGCCTTGGCACTTATTGTTGTCCATTCTGTTCATTTCTGTTTAGAAAACATAAATGTGGTATTAGAAACAATTAGTTACAACTCCCAGTAGAACATCTGCGGAGATATGACAATTATTGGCATGCTATTGGATACAGGGATAGTTTACAAAATTCTGCTGCTTTCTCTGACTAGGGGGCAGTTCGCAGAACAGAAGTCCATTACGCCAAACATAATTGGAAGCAAACAAGCTGTTTCAGTCCATGAGAATAAAATGTCGACTACATCCCCTCGGTTGATCCTGATCCTTCCTCTCTCCACAGAAAGCTTGGCCTAGTGAAAAATACAGCACTCATTTAAAACCTAACAAGGCACATGGCGTTCGCCTCTCCCGCGACCATATTTAGTTCTCCCACTCGGCTGCCGTTGTGTGAGGGGACTAATGGTGTACACTCCCCTTGGCAATATTGTACCGGCCACGAATATGAACAGGCGCTTGACTCGAGTAACACATTGTTGTGTGTAAAAGTTGTTATAAACGGGAATCACCAAGCCGTGTTCGCACCTTAAAATTGGAAACCACTGGTTCTGTAGCAAACAAAAAAACATTTATGCACAGGGGAAAACGACGACATAGGCGCATGTTTTGAAATTTACCAACCAAATCCATTCGAAAACTAGCACAACAGGTGGAAATTTCAGTCTTTTGCACATATAGCAACTAAATTACTAAAACTAATGCCGTATAAGTGTACAAGTGTCCATGCTTTGAAGCAAGGTGACTCAGTATTACGAAGGGCTTCTTTTATCGCTGAGTGACCGTTTATTGGCCCATAGCTTCTACTCTTTTATGATGAAACGTGGTTCCAACTCAGTGGTCGTGTCAACAATCGTAACATGGAACATTTAAAACAAAATGTTAAAAATTATATCGAAAACATTGCAGTAGTCCAACTTAATCGTGTGAATCAGAATATGTTCTCCCGATATAATGCTTTACTAGCTGAGGGTAGACGACATTTCCAGCATCTTCTATACGGTAAGAGTGCTAAGAATACTTTACGTGCAGAGTTTATGTAGGTGCAAAGCCGGCTGTGGCACACCCAATCGCGCGTTAGGTACTAAATGAAGATCCCTGTACTTGGAAAGGGCAACTCAATTGGATTTGAATACCTAAAGAGAGCTTTACATTTATATTAGTCGCAAAACTTAGTCTTCGCTTGATTACATATAAGGCAATTATTGTTTGATAAATTCCCCCAAAATTAAATTAAACTGAAGTGAGAGCTTGTAATAGCTTCAAATGGGTTTACATGACTATTCTGCTGAACACTAAGTCACCTGAGTATAAAAAAGAACTGCTTCATGGGTGTATAAAATGAGCGTTGGCGTATCACTCAAAAAATCATTTCCTGCGTTCTTATTTAGATTTTTCCCAACCAATCTTGACAATGTAAGTAATGAAATGGGTCATGGACTTCACCCGGATATCAAAGTGGAAAATCATTACCAACTTTTCGAAATGAGGCAATGATGGTAATAAGATCTCTAATTTTCATTTGTGAACAATTAAACAGAATATTTCATAGCTTTAAATCGCTTTTTTAACAATTTAATTTTGACAACGGTGATTTTCTTCATGTTTTGTCAGTGGAAAGTTTGTACACTTACAAACCTTCATGTTTGTACAAATGAAATGAGTAGTGTTTAACGCCTGCTTTTACTACATACGGCACCGCAGGCGGTACAACTGATGATACATGAGATGAACATGAAGCACCGGTGGAATGAGATGGCGGGGGAAACCGGAGATTCCGGAGAAAACCCGCCCCAGCGCCGTGTTGTCCACCACAAATCTCAATTTGCGGTTACCTGGGATCGAACCTGGGCCGCCTTGGTGAGAGCCAAGCGGTCTAACCACTGAGCCACGGCGCGGCCTTCATGTTAGCACATTTGTGCAATGGATAACCTGTACAGTTTAGCATAATTATTGAAAGCTGTAACATGTTACGGAAATTACTCGAACTCTTTTCTCATTGGAAAAGAAAATGAAAACAATAATAATAATGATAATGATAATGATGATAATAATGATGATAATAATGATGATAATAATGATAATAATGATGATGATAATAATGATGATGATAATAATGATGATGATAATAATAAATAATAAATAATAATAATAATAATAATAATAATAATAATAATAATAATAATAATAATAATAATAATAATAATAATAATAATAATAATAATAATAATAATAATAATAATAATAATAATAATAATAATAATAATAATAATAATAATAATAATAATAATAATAATAATAATAATAATAATAATAATAATAATAATAATAATAATAATAATAATAATAATAATAATAATAATAATAATAATAATAATAATAATAATAATAATAATAATAATAATAATAATAATAATAATAATAATAATAATAATAATAATAATAATAATAATAATAATAATAATAATAATAATAATAGTAATAGTAATAGTAATAGTAATAGTAATAGTAATAGTAATAGTAATAGTAATAGTAATAGTAATAGTAATAGTAATAGTAATAGTAATAGTAATAGTAATAGTAATAATAATAATAATAGTAATAGTAATAGTAATAGTAATAATAGTAATAATAATAATAATAATAATAATAATAATAATAATAATAATAATAATAATAATAATAATAATAATAATAATAATAATAATAATAATAATAATAATAATAATAATAATAATAATAATAATAATAATAATAATAATAATAATAATAATAATAATAATAATAATAATAATAATAATAATATGACGACAATATATTTGTTTTGAAATCTGTCATTTATGGATTATGAGTTAGCTATAATTTAAAAGTATGACACTTGGAAGGAAATTGAAAACAGTTGCAGCTAAGAATTTGGTCTGAAAACTGCAGAAAACATTACGTATAAGGCAAAATTATTGCATGTGATGTGGTTGGGATAAAACTGTTAATGTTACAAGAAGAGGAAAAAATAATTAACCCTAAAGTGATACATGTTAGATACCTACTACTAAAATATCTGCATTTATACCCTTATCACCCCGCTTATAAAATATGTTTGAGATGTACAGCTGTGAACAGAATTGAATCTTGTATTGAACGGTAACTTTTTGTTATTCGTGCTGAATGTTCATACAACGATTATTAATATTGTTTATTTTGATGGGTTTAGTTTTAAATATGTTTTATTTTCATTTGGTTCTTTGAAATGTGACTTCTAATGGAATTATGATATGTCTAAGTCGTTAAAGTGCTACAGTTTTATATATATGCAACATTATGTTCCACTCTCAACCAGTTATAAAAGACACGAGCTAAAATAACAATTTTAACGGAGGAGCTTATGAGCACAATTAGTGCTCTTGTTAACATCTTGGTCACCAAAGTGTCGTACCGTGCTCTGTTTCCAATAGCTTATAAGGTGGCCATTGCGTTCACGTGCACGCCGTTTCAGCCTTAGCAGCCGGAGAGTACATATGGAAACAAGAGAGCGAATGCTCGCGCTGCTTCTGCGCCGATTGTTACACACAGTTCCATGACACTGGAGCGAAAGTGATTTGGAATGTGATTATTTGATTTAGTGAACTGCACACATCTACTTTGGATAACAATATCATCGAAATCCACAAAGACCCAAATGACCGTCGACGAGCTCATTAACCTCACGCGGACGCACCGTGGCTCAGTAGTTAGACCGCTTGGCTCTCACCAAGGCGGCCCGGGTTCGATCCCAGGAGACAGCAAAGTGAGATTTGTGGTGGACAACACGGCGCTGGGGCGGGTTTTCTGCGGGATCTCCGGTTTCCCCCGCCATCTCATTCCACCGGTGCTCCATCTTCATCACATGCATCATCAGTGTCATCGCCTGCGGTGCTGTATGTAGTAAAAGAGGGCGTGAAACACTACACACACATTTAACCTCACGCACCTCAGTCGCTCATCAAAATTCCGCATTTGCACATTGAGGACTAATGTAAGCACTATCAGATGTGTTTGGGTGTTTTGCACTAATACGTACAAGCACTTACGGAACATTTTGGCACTGTTTATTGAAAATATAATGATAAACTGACGTCATTGAATTACGCATAATTTCCCTCATATGATATCGATGTCTTATTGCATTGCATCTCTCAATTAAAATGTCACTGGAGGTAGAATGCAAGTTTTGTAAGAAAATGACACAGGCTATTCCTTTTGTTTATAATTGATTGTTATTCTACACATGTTTTCGTGCGGTTCGTAGCGTTCCAGGTCAATGGTGCTCCTTGTTATTGAGTTTTCGAGGACTGACTGCCAGTATAAATTGATACTCGGCGTTTGTGCATACCAAACACTCCCGTAGGGAAGGGTATCCGTCCCCTTCAGCTGCCGAGGTGCGGGCACTGCGGACCCTTAGGACTCGTGGTACCTTTGACGTTACTAGAGGATCCTCGGGCCGAACTGCCGGGCCCCTCCCGTCGGGAAGTTGATCGGATTGGGTTGAACTCGAGGGGCTAGTGTGTTCCCACGGGGAATTGGGTACCTCCGGCCAGGCTACGGCCGCCCGGAGGGGGTAGAGGGTTGTCTAATAAGTCCCGGGTACTAGCCTGCAGAGCTAGTAGAAGGTGTGCTAGATCACCAGGCGGTCCTCTTACCGAGGTTTTCGGTAGTCTTCCCTGCGGTTGACGTGCGTAAGTGGCGTATCCACGTCCATCCCGTCTTGACGTTGTGCTCAGCGGGGGGGGGCTATTTAATAAATCAGGTATTGCCCTATGGAAAGAGCCCCGGAGTATCCATCGCTCCCGTGCTGAAGGAGGACCGGGTCCTTAGTCCTACGGGTCCAGGACTAATGGGAGTAGATCCTCTGCACATAACTAACTGTGCATACCAAACTGCAATATCTAATCCAATGATCACACTGCCACTTCTCCACACTCAAAGCTAAGGGCTGTGCATTCACGCACTCAGCAGGTCAGTCGGCATCAAGCCGTGGTCTAGTGAACGTCGTATCTGCGCTAGTTTAGTGTTTGTGGCCGTTTGAAATGTGTGCTGCAATAGAAAACCCCGCCAAATGTGAAGTGCGTGCTGTTGTAAGGTTTTTTACAGCAAAAGGATATTCTGCAGCAGCTATTCATCGTGAGCTTTGTGCCGTGTACGAACCAAGAGTTATGAGTGAAGGAGTGGTCCGTAAATGGGTACGTTTATTTAAAAGTGGATGAGAAAACGTTCGTGATGAAGAGAGGAGTGGTAGACCATCATTGGTGACGGACGAACTCGTTCAGACAGCTGATGCAAAAGTTCGTGAAAACCGACGTTTCACAATGTCGGAGTTGTCTACTGATCTTCCACAGATTTCTAAAACTCTCTTGTACGAGACAGTGTTAGCAAGATTGGGTTACCGTAAGTTCTGTGCACGATGGGTGCCCAAAATTCTTCCCTGTCACGTTATGCGGACGAAGGTGAACCATTGTTAAACAGAATCGTGACTGGGGACGAAACCTGGATTAAGTACAAGAACCCTGAGACAAAAGAACAATCAAAGATGTGGGCACATTCAAATTCGCCTACCAAACCAATAAAAGCCCGGCAAGATTTTTCTGCCCGAAAATTGATGGCAACGGTGTTTTGGGATGCAAAAGGGGTGTTGTTGGTTGAATTCATGGAACGTGGGACGACCATTAATCAAGACGTGTACTGTGAAACACTAAAAAAAATACGACGGGCTATACAGAACAAACGCCGTGGTATGCTGCCTTCTGGTATCGTTTTTGCACGATAACGCCCGTCCTCACTCTGCTCGAAGAACAACAGCCCTTCAAGTGGGACGTTGTCACCATCCACCTTACAGTCCACATCTGGCGCCAAGCGATTATCACCTCTTCATGCATATGAAGACATGGCTCGGGTCCCAGCGGTTTGATGACGACGAAGAGCTCAAAGATGCGGTCACAGGCTGGCTCCAGGCACAAGCGGGTGATTTTTATGCAGAAGGAATTTCAAAGCTTGTGAACAGATACGATAAGTGCCTCAATCGTTATGGAGACTATGTAGAAAAATAGTGCAAAGATGTAGTTGTAAGATGTATATATTAAAATATTTTTATTTAACTTGGTGAATTTTTTGCAATCAACCGGAGGTTACTTTCTGAACGGCCCTCGTATATATATATATATATATATATATATATATATGTGTGTGTGTGTGTGTGTGTGTGTGTGTGTGTGTCAAAATTCTATAGTATAATAGCTTTTAACACGGTACACCACGAGTATTATCTCATTTCATAAAGGTGAAAAATGAAAACAAGAAAGATTAAAGATATTTTCAAAACCACTTTAAGTGAAGAAGAATTATTTATTACATTTTTAACATTTTTTACAGCACAGATCTGACTCCCTAATGTAGATTTTTAGTATTTTAAGTTATATCATAAACTCTTCCACATATCCCTGAGTTTTACGTGTGGAGATATAAATTAATCGCACAAGAGTTTGCTAAAACTACTTTGTGTTCTTTTTTATTTCTAATATCTGTGTGGAAGTGTTTTAGATTAAATACCCGTATGAAATTGTTATAGCCAAAACACTTCTTTGTGTGCTAGATAACACTACAAATACATAATTTAAAATATACATCTATGTTATTGTCTCTTTTCTTTGGTTTGCATCTTTCTACGACAAGTCCTGTACAAGGCTCGGAACATTATGTATAAAATGAGAAGTAAGGATATTCCGACAATACTTAGGAAGGCTATCACATCAAGTAATAAATACTGGAACCAATATAGGTTTGTTGCTGCAGAGCGCATGTGTGGTGCTCCTTTGTGACGTATGACGTACTCTATCCAGTATACAGCAGTGTCCAGGGGACTCATGGGCTGATCTCTGAACAGATGTGATAGTTTCTGTGCATTCGCTCGGTACCTGAAACATAGTATTTGGATATTAGTATGTATGGTGCTTTTTTATGACGTATAACGTATTCTATCTCTCAGTGAGTTTTGAACATCTGGCAACTTCTTATGATTCGGTCTGTATCTGAAACACAGTGTATGGATATTATCATTTGTGGTGGCTCTTTAAGACGACTGTTTCTCTTTTTTGTAATTTACGCCCTTTAACTTTTAAAGTCATATTGGACGATGAATGGAATTGGTGAAATGATTCTCAAATGGGCTTAGGGTCCATAGAGCTTAGAGTTACCCGACATTCGTCTTTTAGGATAAGGGAAAATCCCGGAAAACCTTATCCAGGTAACTCACCCTGACCGAGATTCGAACTCGAGACCTCTTGAACGTGAGGCAGACACGCTACCATCTACGCTACCGAGGCGGGCTTTTAAGATGAATGACGTACTGTGTCCGGTACTCTCTACCCAACACAAGAAGGCAAGCCGGAGGAATGTGTAAGGTAATCACTTTTGCTGACCTCACGGTGTTTATGTTCGCCTTCCCAGTATGATAAGGATGCTACATTCGTTTAAAATCACAAGTGTTGTCACATAACTCATCCATGCATAATACCTATCACTACAGTTACTGCAACAAACATTAGATCGGGCAGCATAGATGATTCATATGCACTCTCACACATTCATTTCCTTAAAAACAGATGCTCTAACAGATTATAAAATTATCAAAGAAACTGGTTACAAGTTCCATGGTGTCATTAGATGTTTGGCACTTTGCTCTATCTTGCTGGAAATAACCTTCTCTCAATTCGATATCATTCAGCTGGTCCACAAATGTCTTGAAGATACCCATATGAACTTCAGTGTCTACAGTCATATCAAAGAAAATGGGACCAATGGTTCATAGATGCTTGTGGAGCACACTTCCAACATTTTCTCTGAGATATAAATAGTGTAATGTAATCTCCCAATTGTGTATTGTATTCTCCCAAAGTTGCACGTGTGTCCTATTATTGGTTTAGAAGTTATGGCCTATTGGAATGGTTCAGGTTTATATGGATCTCACTGTATCTATATCACGGGATACTGATCAAATATACTGATCTACCTGGCAAGAGACTTATTGGTCGTGGGTTTATTCAACAGCAGGACAATGATCCGAAACATGTTTCTAAGTTGTGCAGACAGTATGTCAATGAAAAAGAGCAATGTGGGGAACTGGAAAACATCATTTGGGAAAGCCAATAAACTGATTTAAATTCTACTGTGCTATGGAACAAACTTGACAGGAAAATGATAAAAATGAGGTCATATTATGTTGAAGATCTGTGAAATAATTTATAGACGTCTTAGACTGCAATTCTGCAAAGAACACTTAACAATTTAATCCCCACAATGCGAAGGTTGTGTGTGTGTGTGTGTGTGTGTGTGTGTGTGTGTGTGTGTGTGTGTGTGTGTGTGTGTGTGTGTGTGTGTGTGTGTGTGTGTAATGTACATGTATATTTGAATTTTTTATTCTCCATCTATTCCTTAAAAAAGCTGGTGAACCACTGTGATGATTACCTCCATTTTGCTGCAATGGCTTTGTAACACTTGTTTTTGTTTGGCCTTGAAAATGAGTTTTGTTCATTTGCTTGCTGTTATTTGGAGTTTGGGGAAAATGTTTCCAAGTATTGTCACCTAATTATTGTAAGGCACGGCCAGCTAGCAGCAGGGTGGTCGACCGGAGGTATTCAGACCACGCCTACCCATTTGTCTTTTAGCGCTACCAGGGGATGGTTGGAAACACCTCACTAGCCATCTCTTTCCCCTCCCTCATTGACGTCTGGAACCTTCAGGATGATTTACTGAGCCGCGAAACTTCCAGGCACAGCGATCTGCGTATATAAGGGATGAAGTGGACAGTTCAGTTCTTGGCGAGCAGCCGTGTGGAGCGCCGTGCTAGTGAACGGACCGGAAGACTGTGTACGTGTATCAGAGGAGTTGTACGTAATTGTGAGTGTAGCGTGGACCTGTGACAGACGAACTAGCGAATTGTAATTGTATGCGCTACATAATTCTGTGTAATCGGCAAGTGTCCCAGCTGTAATTCGGTGGAAATAAAGAAAATTTTGAGTTTGTGTAATTGGACTTTTAATTTCACGAACCCCCAAAGTCACAGTTTTATAATGTTTGTGTTGAACTGAGATTCTAGAAGGAAATTTAGTGGGCCATGTAATGACGTTATTATAAAGGAATGAATGATTACTAGGGGAAGAAAATCAATAATCTTGCTTGATGGTGGAAAAAGTGACGCGGAGAAGATAAAAGTTTTGAATAGTGAACAATGGACGTGTAGGAGTGAGCGATTTTATGTAATTAACGGAAACTATTTATTAAGAAAGTAAAGATTTATCGAGATGCGGGGAGTAACCTGCAATGATTGACTAGGAAAGAAAGATGGAGTGAAATGTAATCCAGATTATACAATTAAATTATATATTGCGAAATTGGACTTGTCCAAATTTTATTTATTTCACTCGCAACCACCCTTGAAAACAAGAGATCTCATGACTCTTATTTAATCAAACACAACCATCAAGAAACAATTCAAACTACAACGAAGTAGCCCTGGTTACATATGGCAGCCGCCGCGGTTCCCGAATAAAGAGAAATCTGGTTACAGCTTTTACATAATTTCTTACTCACTCCCAATCAGCATTGAATCATGCTACCATACAACACAAATTTAAAACAGCAAACCTTACAAACTATCTACTAAAACAATTTGAAAACTGAAGTTACTGCATAATTCTTGCTTATGTCTTAAGGAGCAATAAGATTTCCATCACAAAGTATGGTGTTTTGTAACCTTTGTCTTACTTCCATAACGGTAAGTAAACATAAAATGCAAACTTAGCTAAAATAAATGAGAAATATATGTTCAAAAATATGTTAATGTTAATACTATAGATAAGTATTGCTCAACACTTCAACTCACTTGGGTTGCATCGCTTCTTGTATTGCCCAAAGCAGTGAATTCGCCGTAAGATTTTTGTAGTTTAGTAAAACGCCCATTCCTTTGAGAACTGCATGGTGCATGTTTGCAGGCTGATCTCCCATCATGGGGATACCCACGATAGGAACTCCTCGGATGATCACTTCTTGGGTGCTCAGACCTCCGCCGTGGGTGATGAACAGTCGGATATTGGGATGCGCTGCAAATTTCATATACACGCTGTACATTCCATAAAGTAGCAATGTCATTTAAGTTTCAAGTTCAGTTCTCTGTATGGAACATAGGGAGCAATAATTTTTTACTTTCAATGAGGCTAGATTTTCCATAATGGCTATGCTCTGCCTTTCTTTGGAGAAAATTGATAAATCGTATAGATGAAATTCTTGTTATCTAATTCTGGATACTATACTTTAGACGAAATCTGCTCTGTTCGCTTCTGTTCGCTGTAAGAATAAAGTAAAATGTCAATGAAGCACGAAGCGGAAATGAATCGCATTGGCTGATGGGTGTAACACTCCCGTGTACTTCCACAGTATAGTTCCGCGGTATTTTAAGCTTCTTGCTTTGCCCGCTTTCAATAAACCATTTATGTTGTTGTTATAATATGGAATTATCATTATAAAGTAATCACAATAAGAACAATGATCCTCAAAAGTTAAAAAATGTACTGGTTGAGTAAGAACATAGATGACAGTTAAATTCCGGTAACGGTATTGCTGTTTAGGTGCGCATGCGCTGATATTACGTACAAGCAATGACGTACTAAAAGGCGGAGCTGATTGCGGAATGCGCAGTAATACTTTACTTTATTCTAACAGCGAACATATTATAAAAACACGAGCTTATGCATACCCAAAATGTCAGATTGAGGCAGCCATTTTCCAATCTTAACGTTGTCCGGCTGTCCTGGAAGTACTTCGTCTTCCCACTTCCAGAGAATTTTCTGTTTCAATTGTGAGAAAGCACTTAATATTTCCTTTCTCGTCTTATCTGGCAAATCCGCACTCCTTAAATTGGAACCCATGCTGAAGAAAATAGCTCCTTCCTTTGCATCATCTAGATATTTCTGAAGACCCTGAAACATTCCAAAAATTCCACAATTTGTTTTATTTTGATAAACATAAATTTTCTGAAATTATATTTCTTTTGAACTTTTAAACTTAAAGTGTTCTAAACCAGGAAGTTACTGAGTTCTATTTGTACAAAGGACTGTTGTTGTATACATTAGTCTTTCTGATGATTATGGGCACTTGCCTAGAAAATAGTCAGACATCCATATATTTCTCCAAGATGCTGAAACCTTTCCAAAGTAAACTACATAATCTGTAATTACAAGCCTGGTATTTGAGCATTCCATTACCAGAATATCAAAAATATATTATTTTAATATTGCATGTGTGTTCATTTGCTTCAAATAATAATTCAGTATTCTATAATTGTTTGATATAAGTACATTATTACTTGCCTGAGGAAGCTTCTTCGGTGGTTTGACGTGCATTCCTGCCGTATGGATAAGATTGGGAACCAGAGGTCTTGGGTAACTGATGGTAAAATGTGTATTGGCGATAACAAGTGAAGTAGACATCAACATATCGTTCAGGGAAGGCATTTCGCCGAGATGTTTCTCAAAGTGAGTTCGCATAATGGCGTCTTGCCTCGGGAGGAAATACAGTTGTCTGCCAATCCTCCAATAGGTCATGAAAAACGTGTTGACCACCCGCTGCCAGAAGTTCATGCTTGTGCCTATGTTGAGGTACCATTCAGGCATATAGGACGGAGTCGAAGGATTCCCCAACCAGTCATGCATCCAGTGTGCGACGCCAAAGGGACATACTTGTACCACAGGTACCTTGAATTTATGAGCGAATCCGACATAGGCATCGTGGAAGATGGCGGAAGTGATCATAAGGTCGAAGTGTTGGTCTTTAGCTTGAATGAGCTTCTGAATCTCAGGTAGTCTCAGGGTGGCATCGGTGTACTCATTGCTCATTTTCCACACAACCCACGGCATCATTAAGGGGTTTAACTCCGCGAATTTGTAGAGAAATTGGGGATCTAAACAAAAACAAATGAACGTGCTTTAATACAAAATAATGTAGAACCTGCTATACTCATCTGGGATCTTTTAAGACGCTGTAATTTAAAGTGGACATTTGCATGGGATGGGTTAAAGGACACAGTGGAATTTTAGGTAACGAGAGAGTCGATTGCTTGGCTAAGAAGGCTGCAGAATCCAATCTTCCTGTGACATACTCTTTATGTCCTATTTCTACTGTAAGGAGAATAATACATCAACATATTCTTGAAGAATGGAACCAACAATGGCTAACAACTCCAAATGGAAGTTTAACAAAAACATTATTTTTCCCTAGTGTATATGACAGAGGAAAATGTGAAACTCTTGTACCAAATTTTGTTTGACACAATTTTTAAGTGGACATGGTAAATTTGGTGAATACTTATCACGTTTTCACTTATCATCTAACATGTGTGGGGAAGAATTTCAAACTGTGGTTCATCTCCTTTTCTGTTGTCCCATTTTCTGGAGAGAAAGACAAGAATTAATATTTAAGTTAGACTCTCTAGGAACTGGATTTTCTGCTCCGCTCACATCTTTGCTAATGAAGCCACAACAGTATAAGTACTTCATGATGTTTATAAACTCAGTGTTTAAACGTCTGAAATAGTTTAAATTAATATGCATCAGATTATAACATATTTTCTTCCTTCTACTATTTAAAATATTTTTGTTAAAATTGTGTATTTGTATGTATCAACTATAACCCTAATATACCACTGTGTAAAATAGGGTTCATAAATCTGGATAAATAAAAAAAAATTTAAAGTGCTAACAGCAGCTGAACTACAGTACGATTCGATAAATAAAGCACATGCCACATGTGCTATTTTCATGTAGATGCGTGGTTATTATTTATTAGTGTGGATAGATCCATGCAATGCAATACAGTTTTGATGATGCTTTCTTAAACTACTCTTGACTTTTCTTTTATAGGGAAGCTGGAAATCAATAAAACCACAAATGTTAACTCAAAGACCCCTAAAACAGTTACTTTATAAAGAAGTAAGACTACACAAATGTTTGGAGTGCTTTGACATTGTCTACCAAAATGGTTGAAATTCAGGCCCCACTTATTCGTTTGTAGTAAGATAACAAACGGTTTGGGAATACCTAACCAATAACAACAAAAGAGCAGTTTGCGATCAAACGGAAGATGAGACAATCAAACGACACAAACTGAACATTACCTAAATCCCATTGGGATTAGTGTATGTCAAAGGCAATCGACCTATTTATGTAAGTTATTTTAAACTAATACCCACCATTAAGCGTTACAATTTTCTTAATTATAATCTCTGTTACGTTTGGATGAGGCGGATCTAATGCAAATGGTGAGAGCATTGTTACTTGATGACCTCTGCTGGCCAGCTCTAGCATTAGCGGCCGCATCACGTTGAAGTGGCTTGGAGCAGGCATTGGAAATAGTCCAAGGATGCGAGCGCCTTCAGAAGCTGATACCAGGATCGCTAGCGTCCACGCCAGCAATAACTGCTCTCGTGCCATCTGTAAACATAGGGACAATATATATATATATATATATATATATATATATATATATATATATATATATATATATATTATGGTTGCAGGTCTTAAGTGCACAAATAGTTCCACAAGTTTAGACTCTGCTCTTTAGGTCCTTGCTTATGTATTAAAAGATATGGTACCTGAATTGATACCTAATACAGGAGACAAAATGAAATATAACAGATGTTTTTTTATGACACTGAAGCTGACCGTAATTTTTTAATTACTGAATACGAATGTCAGAAACAAGTAGTAGAGGCGTTAGAGGGCTGAGGAACAGCCCGAGGGAGGGTCAGACATGTACGTGCCCTGGATTGGGCTAAACCATGTAGTGACGGGATGTGGGAGTTGTAGGATGGCGGGTGAAAATTAGGTTGGGGAAAGAAGAGAGGTAGCTAGTTGCTACTAAACGGGTGCAACGGTCCTTGTACACCGCTAGTGAAATTAATTCAAGCAAGAAGTGTTGGGTGAAAAAGGTTTGCTAACCCAGACAAAATCTTAGGTGGGTAGAAATTTGGTTCAGGCTGAAATAGGTCCGTTGTGGTTACCAGTAATGACCACAAGCCACGTATGGTGGCGTGTATCGCTTTAGACGGTGGTATCTTGGACGATAATCCCCAAGAGACCTAACCAGAGCGCTCTGATGAAATGGTAACTGTCCTAAAATTTGGTATCCTGACGCCTAACTTCAACCTCCACATATCGGAGGGATGAAGCCTCGTGAAGTAACCGGGAAGCCGTCTGTATGCAGAATAGATACCTCAAAGGCATTTATTCTGTACACGTTGGAGCAGCAGAAGTTTGGAGCCTGCAGTCATTCAGCAGAATTGACATATATGAAGCATTATGGGAAGGACTAAAGCCTGGAAAAGACGTAGCTTCAAGGGAACAGGCATCGTGGAGCGCAATATGGGGTTAAGCGAGGCTGAAGCCCCGTTCGCCCGATGCGACAACCCCCCGAACGTGCTCCCCGAAAGTAAGGCCCTTATCCAGAAAGTATTTAATGCAATTCTCCCACCTTATCCTTCGCACAGAGTAAGTGAATGAGAAGACGTTGGTGGGAACGCGGCGCTTTGTGAATAAAATGGCTTGGCTTTTCTCCGGCTTGATGGACAATCGCCAAAGCCTGCACCAATCATGGAGGTGACAGTGATATCGCTGGATGGGGTTGAAGGTTCTGCATGTATGTTTCTGGAGTACAACAAAACGTCGTCAGCATATTACCCTATGTTGACGCTCGGTTCATCGCTACTGTGACAGTGAAAGAGGAACTCTTTCAGAAAGGAGTGAATGAGGTGAAGGCATGTGTTGGAAGCTCCAGGTGTATGAGGTCATGGAGGAGAACCGCATGCCAAGTGGCAGAAATGTGTAGTGTTTTACGCCCGCTTTTACTACATACGGCACCGCAGGCGATGACACTGATGATACATGAGATGAAGATGGAGCACCGGTGGAATGAGATGGCGGGGGAAACCGGAGGTCCCGGAGAAAACCCGCCCCAGCGCCGTGTTGTCCACCACAAATCTCACTTTGCGGTCGCCTGGGATCGAACCCGGGCCGCCTTGGTGAGAGCCAAGCGGTCTAACCACTGAGCCACGGCGCGGCCTACAAGTGGCAGAGAAGGCCTTTTCGACACTGCTGCGGTGTGTGCCCTGTCCTGGAAACCTAGGGCAGCAGCAGCAGCTGCTGAGAAGTCGAGTGCCTAGGACGAAAACCAAACTGATGAGGAGAGAGGACTAGAATGTAACCCATGCCATGCCATGTGGTGCTGGCTGGCTGTATAAAGCCAGAAGGTTTTTGCTGCGTGCCCACCCGTTTTTAAGGGTTTTACCGCAGGTAAGGTAAATATCGGGATATTGTAGGGTGAAATGTTGATTTTTAGGATGATGAATTTTTCTGAGGTTACTAGTTGTACCTGGGGGTTGAAGGACAGGATGCAACACCTTGCACCCTGGTGTTTTATTTATTTAAATTGTGGGTTTTTTAAATTTTGGGTTTCTGTAACCCAGAAGCTGGGTCAAGCGGTTTAATAATGTCTCCGCGAGGGTAGAGAGGAGGCTAATGGACCAGTTTTGGGCTGGAGGGACCGGATCTTTCCCAGGCTTCAAAACGCATATCACCCATGCCTTACATTACAATGCCCCGTAACTGTTGTACTCCTGGGGTAAATCTATTTGCAGTAAAGGAACAAAAGTTAAAGTATAGCGTAAAGCTTCTAACTTCAGTAGTTAATTACTGTAAATTACAGCATTTCATGTGTTATCAACATATCTAACTTTATGAAAGTGTAAATAGTGACAGATTATTTTGAGTGAAATGTATTGGTGACTGCGCAACAATTATGCTTCATGCAAGTAGTATACGCTACTTTCATAAAATATATTATTTGTAATTTAAATGCGTAACTGTAGTTTAACAATAATTAACTTGTGTCGTATGCAAAACAATAAACTACGTGGAAGTTGTTTTCCGGTGCTGATTTACGAGGACTGTTCAATAAAGAATGATAAATTTTTTTGACAGTGCACCTTTACTCATCCTCATAAATTTGATTGTCTTTCTCAAAATCGTCTCCCCTGAATGCGATGCACTTGTCCCAGCGTTTCTGCCAGTCTTCAAAGACATGCTGGAGAAATTTTTTTGAGATGTCCCACAAAATCGTCTTTGCAGCCTTCACCACTGCTTCTGATGATGGATAATGCCTCCCACGAAGGCGTTTCTTCAAGTTAGGGAATAGAAAAAAAGTTACAGGGGGCTAAATCCAGACTATAGGGAGGGTGAGGGTGCACTTGACGTCGATTTATACAAGATATTCAGCAACAACATTGGCAATATGCGGCCGCGCATTATCGTGGTGCAGCATCCAGTCTGCTTCACGTAAATGTGGTCTTTTGTGCCTGATATGGACTTGCAATGTTTTGAGGACACCCTGTAGTATTGTCCAGTTACTGATGTGTGTGCAGGTACAAAATGCTGATAAAGCATTCAAGAATATCAAAGAATGAGATGACCATAACTTTCCCAGGCAGAAGCAAACACATTGTTTTTTTGCGGGTTGGTGATTGAAACGGTACTCTCTTCCTCGAGTAGATTAATTGAATGTTAAAGGAATTTATATACGTGTACTAAAAGAAATATTTTGTGTGAAATGTCAAGATTGTTACGAGCTCTGAACGGTAAGGATTTTTCCTCCCCTAAGAAAGCTGACCGCAGCCATAAATTTGATGGGTCACAGCTGGCGGTTAGTTTCAAACATCGTTTGACAGGTGGCCTAAAGGGAGATTCTCGTAACTGGGACTCCATATGTTTTCTACCGACCAACTAATTAAAAATAATGAGCTGAAGGGGGAAACGAAGTGTCATATGGCCTAGCCGGGAACAAATAGATGTCTAAAGTGCAGTCAATAGCTAGGAGTCGGTGGCTTGGAGTCGACCGAGGTCGTCGTGCTAACGCGCGCCGACAGAAATCGCATTCATTAAAGCTTTCGGTGGCTGACAGTCGACCGAGATCGTCGTGCTAACGCGCGCCGACAGATATCGCATTGATTAAATCAGTTTCTAGCTGGGGGTTGGGCTAGATCATCGTGTAGCAGCACGAAGTCAGACATCGCGTTCTTTAAGGAACGGACGAGGAAGCTAAAGAAATCGCGTTCGATTAAAGCTAGTTAGTAGCGGGTGCTAATCCGACGACTCGTGTTCGCCTAATTAACATGTATTTCGAGAGTAATTGAAATACAACCGATCGTCATAAGAGAATTAACCTGTGTTTCTTTCCAAGTACCCTAATTGATCCAATCAGAACGCCCTGTATCAAGATATCCTTGCCAAAAAAAAATCCTATATTCATAAATATTAGGACAACTCCGAGAGCAGCCGAGGACATCGATATTCTTCAAATTTTGTTAGCGATGCTGACAACCCTAGGAGTCAAGCCCCTGCCAAATAATTGAGCTAAACTGCGCGGCAATACACCGCCGACACCGCGAATGCCACATGATGAAGGAGATTTCCACACTGAGCTTTGCTGTTTACTCTCAGGATCAAAATGATGTAGCCAAGTTTCATCAGCAGTGATTACGTTTGAAAGAAACTTCGAATCTTCCTCTAACATCAACTTTAACTGCATGTTACCTCCATTGCAGCGGTAGGCGATACTGAACATGTCTGAACTTGCCTGGTTCTCACAGGCGGGAACCAGGACTACCAACAATAAAACTACTACGGCGTGTTTGTTGCACATTAAGCTAACAGAATATAATAAGATTAAATTTTAGTAGTAAAAATTATGATCATTCTTTATTGAGCATCCCTCGTATAACATCTGACTATCGCGTCAGACTCCACTGGAAAGTGTAATTAACGCAAAACATTATATGGATTAAAGTAATGTATCTGTGAGATCTAACAGATCCACAGTACGTAAAATGTCATTGAAAGTTACGTCAGTTATAATTATGTCTTCCGTTGCTGCTTTTATGATTATGTATATACTAATTTCTATTGTGTAAATGATTTGTTCTAATAAAAATGCTACACGAATGATTTTTTTAAAGTATTCATGCAAAAATTCAGGGTTTACAACAAATGAGTTTACAAAAATATCCGCAATGTCAGTGGTTTATAAATCCATAATTGATGGAGAATTGTACTCCTTAAAAGTCCTCATTGTCATAAAAGGTACAAGGCAAAATTTCTTTAATGTTCTTTTGAGAAGAAGTAGAACATTTAGAAATAAGTTAGTAAAAATGGCATTGTGAGAGTATTTTGAACATATTTGAATGTTTTAAGTATGCTTCAAGTGGGGAAAATGAGATGTTCTCTGAAGTTTACAATTTATATTATTTTATATATAACTTCCTATTATTTTTGGTTAAAAGTTAAGGATATATTACTTGAATATGAAAAAAAGCAAACATGAGTTTGGTAAAAACAGTCTATAAAAAGATATGTGAGTGGAACATGTTTCTTTGCTTATTACTTTAAATAAGTTCATTTAGATAGACAATACAAATGTATTTTCATGAACTCGAAGAAAGGTTTACGAATCGTAGTTAGATTTCTAATGGATGTTCATACAACATATTTCGTAGAGAAGTTGGAAGGAATAGTTCCTTGTACTTACCTCTAAGCTAGTAGTTCAGTGCACAACAGACTCCCCACTGGCATTAAATAGTGCCAGTCATTCACTAAACGTAGGTATTTATCTGTGTAGTGCTTGGATCCAAGAATAGCAAATGATAAACGTAGCCTTTCGCAACAGACGCAGAAAACTGCGGTGGAAAAGTCGATGTCTGCTGTTATAATTTGGCAATTTTACTGTCACTAAAACGGTTATAGCCTTCCGACAAATTAAGGTTAACAAATGCTTGTTTCCATGATGTCATTTCTAGACCGCAGGTGAAAAAATAAGTTATATTAAAAAGATGCAAAAACTTTAAATCAGAAATTGTCCTAGCAAAGTAAGAGCAAAACAGTTACTCGGATTCATAACATCAGGAAAAGTTTGTTATGAACTTATCCAGTAGTTCAGTGGCAGCCATGTTTGTCATAAGGAAACAAATGCTGGGTCTTTAAAATGATGATACAATTTTGTTGAAGCAAAATATGGAACAGTGAATTAAGATACAGTAAATGAGGTTAGGGAATATATTTAATAATCATATTAAGTGTGCAGTTGTAGTTTACAACTGATCCTAGGACCTTTTGACAGCTATTACTGGCAACACTGGGCAACAATGAAAATGTTTCGGGCTTAAAAATAGTGAATTTACATGTATTTCCATCTGCTGAATTCAAAAATCACTATAAAATGATAGATTAGGTCTTTTTTTGAAGATAAAGTGACATTTCATTTTTTAGAGTAAAGGTTTTAAATTTGGGGGGCTTTTTTGGGAGTTGGCACACCTGTCAAAATACCGTAGATGACAACTACAAGCATTTGGTGACAGTGCTCCTGCAAAAATGCCGTAACCTTGGATGCAACATATCCCTTAAGATCCATTTTCTCCACTCCCACCTAGAGTTTTTCCCTCCAAGTTGTGGAGCTGTTAGTGATGAACATGGGGAGAGATTCCATCAGGACATTTCTGTTATGGAACAAAGATATCAGGGCCGTTGGAATGAAGTAATGCTTGCGGATTACTATTGGACTTTGTATAGAGATTCTGCGGAACTCCATCACAAGAGGCAAGCTAAAAGACGACGAAGTCAATAAGCCACCACATGATTCTCTTCAGACACGACTATCTGCGAAGTATTTTTCCATCAATTTAGAACTCTTAGCATGTAATTACCATTTTAAAAATCTAATGCACTTTCATTGTTAGTATATATGTAATTAAAATGTATCCTTTTCTCTCAATCCGTTAATATGTAATATTTCCACCTTGTGTAGTATATCATAGAAACTAGAGCTAATAAAAATTTTTCATTTCCATATTTGTTTCTCTCAGCCCAAAATTAGTAGGAATTGCCTCATGAAGTGCTCGAAACATTCAAAAATTATTTTGTTGTTGCCCAGTGTAATGTGCAGCTACTTTTCCTAGCAAATTTTCAATCTTACTGGAGTTCTTTGCTTATGTATAGATATAGTTTAGTGGATCTCACATTAGCATGTCCTGTTAACTTGATTAGTCGATGTTACCCTAGTCCAAACTCTACCAAATTCGGCACTGTTGATCAGGAAGTTTTGAGATTTTTTATTCATTTTGGTACTGTATCAAGGCCAAACTTTCATTTCCTTCTACTGGAATATGTATGTATACTAATTATCTGCATCCTTCCAAGGAGTACTTGGAGTTAAGAAAAGTAGCTGGGTTGTTATTTTCATGGTTCTCTTGGAAAATATTTATTTTTAACTCTTTCGGCATCCTCATCCCGCATACATAATATATATTTAATACGTTGTTCTGGAATATTTTTAAATGGTGTGTAACTGAATTGACATGGGGTGTCATAAACTACTGAGGAAGGGTGTAGGAACCTTTTTCAACCCCCTGGCGTCTCATTCCCCGGGGACTTTCTTTCCTGTGGTATATTACACCCTCCCTCGGTAGTTTATGGCACCCCATGTCAATTCAGTTACCGACTATCGAAAAACATTATGACGGTTTCTAATTTTGTGAATGAATCTTCTGGGTTTTAGTGTACAGAGTGAATAGGGCGCATGTTTTTTAACGGTTCTGCTCTTTGTGTAGCATGCGTTCTCTATCTCACACATTAGCTGTCCTTGTCCCACTGTGTAAGGGAGCACATTCCTTTCAGAGACTTACTCTGCGATGGTGGACAGTAAGTGTGCTTAAAAGTGGTTACCCGATTTTAGTACATTTATTGGCAGGTAAAAGAACCGGGGGAGAAATTCCGGCGCACCAGTGGGTCTCATACGATCCTGGCAATTATCAACGTCAGTAACAAAGAAAATATTTATTTATTTTTAATGTTCTGTGGAGTTCTGTTTATTCGAAACGGGCTTTGTAAGTTTTAAATAACTAGTAAATCATAAAACATAAAAAGCATTAATACATAAAATGCCTAGGTCTCTTTAAAGTACACTGCTGCTAATAAAATTTTAACTACCTACATCACCCAAATACGTGTTTATACGACGGCTGTTCAATAAAGAACGATCACATTTTTTATTTGACAACGTACCGTTACTCATCCTCATAATTTTGAAGGTCCTTCTCAAAATAGTCTCCCCTGAATGAGATGCACTTGTCCCAGCGTTTCTGTCAATCTTCAAAGACATGCTGGTAACCATTTTTGAGAGATCCTTCAAAATCTTTACCGCATCCTTCACCACTGCTTTTAATGATGGATAATACCTCCAACGACGGCGTTCCTTCAAGCTAGGGAATAGAGAAAAGTCACATTGGAGCTAAATCCGGATTATAGGGAGGGTGAGGGATGCACTTCACGTTGGTTTTTGCAAGATATTCAGCAACAACATTGGCAATATGCGGCCGCGCATTATAGTGGTGCAGCTTCCAGCCTGCTTCACGGAAATGTGTTTTTTTTTTTGCGTCTGATATGGATTTGCAATGTTTTAAGGACATCCCTGTAGTATTGTCCAGTTACTGACGTGTGTGCAGTTACAACATGCTGATAAACCATTAGATAAATATCAAAGAATGAGATGACCATAACTTTCCCAGCAGAAGCAACCACTTTTGATTTTTGGGGGTTGGTGATGATGGAAATTTCCACACTGAGCTTTGCTGTTTGCTCTAAGGATTAAAATGATGTAGCCAAGTTTCATTAGCAGTGATTACGTTTGAAAGAAACTCCGGATATTCCTATAACATCAACTTTAACTTCATGTTACCTCCATTGCAGCGGTAGGTGATACTGAACATGTCTGAACTTGCCTGGTTTTCACGGGCGGGAACCAGAAGCACCAACAATGAAACTACTATGGCGTGTTTGTTTCACATTAGGCTAACAGAATATAACAAGATTGAATTTTAATGCGAAAAATTATGTCGGTAAAAAAATTATGATCATTCTTTATTGAACAGCCTCGTATTTTAAGTGATATGCCACTTAGTTTTTTTTTCTGCCCATGTTGTATATTTATGAGACTTCGAAGACAATATATAGCAATACTTTTTTTGAATATTTGACCATCGCTTCAGGTCCCTTTGTTCCCTCTGCACTTATATGAATTGTGTAATGAAACTGCTTCTATAAACATTTGTCTATATTAACATGAAATAGAGAGGAAAGCAAGTTATTATAACAATGGTTAGAAGCTGCTATATAATATATCATGAATAGCGGTTCAAGAAATCCATGTAAATATGTCAGTGAAATAGCTTGCTTACCTTTCAGCTGCGTGTGGTACTTCAGTTGGGTAGGTCCATCACTACGACACTCCACAGTCGATTAGGCATTAAATCCCTCCGACTGAGAGATGTTACATAAGCACATGGAAGGACCATCTCTGACGTGAATATGCTCGATAGCATTGGAAGTGTTTAGTGTGGAATATCAGGCCTCTACTGGCACGCTATGACTGTCATTTGATGAAAAAATGAAGGTGAAAACGATAAATAAATTTTACACAACTGCCTCTGGCTATGCTTCGTAATACTTGTAAAATGAACCCCATATAACAGCCTAGCAATTTAAAGAAGCGTGAAAGGATCCTATCTTGTAATGACCAGGTTTCCAATACAAGTTAAAATAATTGAAATGCTATGTTTGTTGCAAAAAGTCTTAAGCAACTGTATGCATATTATTTTGTGCAGTTATTCTGAGGTAATCTGAAATTTGTAAAGCTATTGCAATAATAATAGTAGTAGTAGTAGTAGTAATAATAATAATAATAATAATAATAATAATAATAATAATAATAATAATAATAATAATAATAATAATAATAATAATAATAATAATAATAATAATAATAATAATAATAATAATAATAATAATAATAATAATAATAATAATAATAATAATAATAATAATAATAATAATAATAATAATAATAATAATAATAATAATAGTAATAATAATAGTAATAATAATAGTAATAATTAATAATAATAGTAATAATAATAATTAATAATAATTAATAATAATGATAATGATATGGATAAGGATGAGGAGGAGGAGGGGGAGGAGGATGAGGAGGATTAGGAGGATGAGGATAGGGATGGGGATGAGGATGAGGATAGATTAATAACTTTATTAGAGGATCATAGGAATATGTACAGTGCGATCCACATAAACCTTAACCAATTCCATAAGCCGTAACTTATGAACCAATAACAGGACACATGTGCAACTTTGGGAGAATATAATACACAATTGGGAGATTATATTACACTATTTACATCTCAGAGAAAATGTTGGAAGTGTCCTCCACCAGCATCTATACATGTTTGCACTCGTCTCACCATATTCTCTGAAGTTTTACGGAGAGTATCCTCGCCAATGTTACTTATTTCGGTTCGAATGGATTCCTTGAGAATTAGTTGCCCGTGGCCTATTCTTGTACACTCTATTTTTAGATTCTCACACAAGAAAGTCCCGTGAGGTTAGGTCAGGGGATCTGTGGGCCCACAGACTTTTGAGATTGTTCGATTATCAAAGAACTGGTTACAAGTTCCATGGTGTCATTAGATGTATGGCACGTTGCTCCATCTTGCTGGAAATAACCTCTCAACTCGATATCATTTCCGTAAAACTTCAGAGAATATGGTGAGACGAGTGCAAACATGTACAGATGCTGGTGGAGGACACTTCCAACATTTTCTCTGAGATATAAATAGTGTAATGTAATCTCCCAATTGTGTATTATATTCTCCAAAAGTTGCACGTGTGTCCTATTATTACTTGAAAAGTTATGACCTATTGAAATGTGTAACTTTTTGGGTTCTGATTTAAATTAATTTACTTTTTATTTAAAATTAATTTTTATTGCTTTTTTATATATTTTAGTTCGTGAAACAACTGTGATAAATAATTTTCATAACTTAAAGTCAATGCATAATATAGAAGCCGGATGTAAGTTTTTAATGAGAAATAGTTATAAGCGATACCGTTTAAGGGTTGAGGTAAAGGGAGTTCCTGAAAGCTGTTGTAGAACAGGTAATTAGAGTTACGGTGAACTTAGTCGATCACAAAGCCATTAGCTTAGTGGTTAGGTAAGTGCAATTCGGATGTTACAAACGCACCTGAGATTAAAAATCTGAAAATTGAAAATTAAAGTTAAAAACTCGGCATTAAGTCACAGACTAAAAATTGTGTTTCAAATACAATTAGCAGCTTTGGGACTGGACCGTGTGTGTAGGAACATTGGTGTGCAGTGATATTTATTAGGCGAGGTTTGAGTTAATAAAATATAATAAATTAATAGGAATAAAAGAGTAGGTTTTCTAAAATTCGCGTCTTTCCCTTTGTATTTTACAGTACAGGGTGTATATAAATGAATATCGGGCTTTTTACTCTTTATAATATTTATTACATTAAACTTAGTTATAAATGATATGTCAATGAAAAAGCAGCTCAGTTTTGTTTGTTGGCACCAGTGCGCATGTGCGTGCAATGTTTCTGCTGCAATCCGCTAGACAGTGGTAGTAACAAAGATGGCGACTAATATTTGCAGTTTGCAAAGACCGAATCTGTAGTTACTGTGCAACGTGCGTTCCGAATTAAGTTCGGTTGTGATCCTCCTAGTGATAACATTCGTAGATGGTATCATCAGTTTGAAGATACCGGCTGCCTTTGTAAAGGGAAGATCAC
The DNA here is from genome assembly GCA_030765055.1 of Mantis religiosa. Classification (NCBI taxonomy): domain Eukaryota; kingdom Metazoa; phylum Arthropoda; class Insecta; order Mantodea; family Mantidae; genus Mantis; species Mantis religiosa. Next base: position 229,449,903 of record CM060947.1, on the reverse strand, counting down.
AGGACGACCAAGAGTAAGTGAAGAGACTGTTGAGCGTGTGAGATAATCGTTCGTTCAAACGTAGCGCAAAAAATCAGTCAGGAAGGCTAGTCGTGAATTACTAGTTCCTGTGTCGACTGTTTGGAAAGTTGTAAGAAAACACTTACGGCTACATCCTTACCGTTTACAGTTATTACAGGCTCTAAAGCCGACAGACCACGGACGTGCCAACTTCGCAAACGACTTGTTTCATGACGATGAGGATTTTATGGATCGTGTTGTCTTCAGTGATTAATCGACCTTTCACCTAAGTGGACATGTTAACACTCATAATGTGCGCATTTGGGGCTCAGAAGATCCTCACAAGATGGTACAAATGCAACGAAATTCCCCAAAAGTGAATCTTTTTTGTGCCGTATCCCAGCGAAAAGTTTATGGGCCTTTATTTTTTTGTGAACCTACTGTAAGTGGCACTTCTTACCTTGATACACTAGAGCAATTGCTCTTCCCTCAGTTGGAAGAAAATGAGCCAGAGAACTTCACTTTCCAGCAAGATGGTGCCCTACCTCACTGGCATAACGAAGTAGGCGATTGGTTGAACGTCAGTGTACCCGAGCGCTGGATAGGCCTCAAGGGTCTTAATGACAGGGCTTGCTATGCATAGCCTCCACGTTTTCCTGGCCTAAAGCCATGCGATTTTTACCTTTGGGGGTTCATCAAGGATCCTGTGTACGTGCCTCCGCTACCAGCTGACCTCCCTGAATTAAGAAACCGGATTGAAGCAGCTGTTGCTACAATTACTGAATACACACTTATCAACGTTTGGGAAGAACTCGGCTATAGACTTGATGTGTGCCGAGTGACAAAAGGTAGTCACATTGAACATTTATAAGGTTCTTGGTAAAACTGTTTGAGTTGCTTATTCATTTGACATATCATTTATAACTGTAAGTTGAATTTAATAAAAATTATCAACAGTTAAAGCCCGATATTCATTTATATACATCCTGTATTATAAAAGTGTTTACTGCGCTCGGTTATCGGCAGCCGCTAAGCCAAGGACCATTTACGAGTATAGATTTAGCGGGCACTTTCAGAGTGATCTTCAGCTGAGCATTTCTGTGTGTCATGGTAACCCACGCTTTACATTATCATTACCAAAACAGCTACTTTTAAACGGTGAATTCTATGAATGAAATTTATAAACTATACGGCTATCAGTGGTTTCCAAAAGTAAACTCCCCCTGCTCACACATACACACACATACACACCCACCCCCACACACACACACACACACACACACACACACACACACAAATGTTCTCTCTGTCTCTTTATTGTGTTAGTTTACAGAAAATGAATCCCAAATGACAGATATGTCAAATGAATACATGGTTACACAATGCTCCTGATACCAATGCAGTGTAAGTGCAGTTAAATTTTCAAAATTTCAGAAAGCTTTTTATCAATTAAATTAATATTTATAAGCATCTTACATAAAATTATACCTCTTAAAAATAGTTTTACCATAAAACTGAATGTTCATATTGTGGCAACCCTGTATGGGTTGTCAGACCTGGCGACTGGCTTAACTTTGTTCGTTGGCTGCGCTGGGGAGGGGGGATGGCATATCCTCTTCCCCCAGACGACCGGCCGCCACCAGCGTGAGAGGATGTGTTTGTAGCAACCCTCCGGAACACAAACCTCATTGAATGTAAGTTGTCTGGGATTATTAAACCTCTTTTTAAAATGCATTTGTGAGTTTTCCTTCGCTGGACCTTCCACCTTTCACCACCATGCAGGTAAGCTAGTTATCAGTAAAATAACATGTCCACCCTACCGCGTGGTGTAACTAGTGTTTGTTGAGATAGTTTAGCTCTACCGCTACGGATTCCCCCCAAAGCTAATAAATATTAAATCTATTCTAATGTAGGGTGTGACATATTGGTGGAGACGCGGGTAAGATCTCAAAATTTTTTTTCTCCTTGCTTTAGTCCGGTTTTTATGAAAAAAATTTGAATGTATACGGTGGTGAAAGATGGAGGAAACATGGCCGACCGCGTGGTGTTCAATTAGTTAGAAATTCTAATCCTGTCATCGTCTCGTAATCCTTTAACTTTTGGTCTGTTTTTTATTTGATTTCTTCAATAGTAAACTTATTTCATAATATTGTGCTAAAATTTTTTTTATAACTACATGGAAATTGATAATGGACACCACGTGGTCACGTGTTGATTTTCAAGGGACGCTGAGTGAGTTTTGGCAGTAAAATTCAAAGTAAATAGTTTCTTTTTTGGTGTTTTTGTGAAGGATGCACTTCATTTTTGTGTTCATTCCAGTTGGTAATTCTGCCTATTTTATTCTGGTGTCCAGTGTTACTTAAAAGTAAGTCAAAATGCCTAAGAAAACGCGGCAATCATCCAATGTGCCAGTTACAATGGATTCACATGATGTAATAGCTTCGACTTCTGCTTTAGCTAATCAAAGTGCACATGTACCTAGTAATTTAGAAGTATCCATGGCACCTAATGTTAATCAGACTCAGACAATGCAAGTTTCTCGGCCTTTTATTGATCCACCCTGTTTTGACAGGATAGCACTGATATCTCCTTCAGAATTTTTGAGAAAATTTAACTTAGTTTCTACAGCAAATGGTTGGTCAGATGTACAAAAGTTGAAGTTTTTCCCATGTTACTTGCGAGACACAGCAGCACTGTGGTACCGAACTTTTTGCCATAGACACCCTGAGCATGATTGGCATTTTCTAACTCAACAGTTTTTGGCAGCTTTTCAAATGTCCAATCAAGATGAATTGTTGGAAATTAAACTTAGGCAGAGGGTACAATTAGAAAATGAACCTGTATTAGATTACATTTATGATGTATTATCCTTGTGTGACCAAGTTAACGCTGCAATGACACAAATGGAGCAGGTAAAAAACTTAGTGAAAGGATTGAAACCTCAGTATGTGCAAGCTTTGCTCCCATTAAATCCACAAACAGTTGAGGAGGTTTTACAAATTATTAAAAGCGTTGATAAAGCTAATTTTTATGTGCAACATAGACAACATTTAGTACAAGCACAAACATCAACTTACACTTCTCCACCTGTGTCATCTGCACCTGTTTTATCACGGTTTGAAAGTGTAAATCACTCTGAACCAGTTATTAATGTTGTTTCCACATTGTTATTCAGTGTAGAGCAAGTACAATTGTGCTCAATTCAGTGGTCTTTATTCATCAGTGACTGCAGTGCAAGCTTCAAGTTTTTTTTATTACATTTGTGAGACCAGTGGGAATGGAATGTACTGTTCAGGCAGGTTGTGAAACTTTTTTTGCTTGGTGCAGTAGTGGTGAAAAGTGCTGAACTTCATTTATTTTTCTTTTAGGGCTTTTTAATTAAAGTTATAGACAGACACTGGAGTAAAGAAACGAATGTGTAACGTCAAGAGACAAGATTTATGTGTATAATACTGTTTGTGATGTTTGTATGCTAATTTTTTTTTTTTGTTCCATCACTCGAGCGAGTTTCTTTTCATTTGTTATTAATTGTTCTGTTGACCCTGGGTCAACAGCTTGTGGTCCGGGGGGAGGTGTGGCAACCCTGTATGGGTTGTCAGACCTGGCGACTGGCTTAACTTTGTTCGTTGGCTGCGCTGGGGAGGGGGGATGGCATATCCTCTTCCCCCAGACGACCGGCCGCCACCAGCGTGAGAGGATGTGTTTGTAGCAACCCTCCGGAACACAAACCTCATTGAATGTAAGTTGTCTGGGATTATTAAACCTCTTTTTAAAATGCATTTGTGAGTTTTCCTTCGCTGGACCTTCCACCTTTCACCACCATGCAGGTAAGCTAGTTATCAGTAAAATAACATGTCCACCCTACCGCGTGGTGTAACTAGTGTTTGTTGAGATAGTTTAGCTCTACCGCTACGGATTCCCCCCAAAGCTAATAAATATTAAATCTATTCTAATGTAGGGTGTGACAATATTAAGTTGGTTACATTTCCGAAAAAATGTTATGAATATTTTCTGAGAACTGAACTCAAAGGTTAGGAAATCAACAGTTTAGACATTCCTAAGGTCACATTCTTAACCTGGAGGTTATATACAACCTGACAACTGTTTGTATAAACTATTTACAGAACCTTCACTGTTAAGACTATCATATATGAAGTTGTATAACTGCTTTATCTTGTTAACAGTGTGAAAGGTCAAATTGAAAGATATTTATTGCTATCGAGGAGATAAAGATTAGATATCAATGAATGCCAGAAATTAAGATAGCACCTAAAAGGCATGATTGTCGTTAAATTCCTTCCAAATTAAAACTATACTGTGTGCTTGGAAAATCTTTAAGCCCTTATGCTTAACACAACTATTTAGTAACAATTTAGGTTTTAGATGAAAGTTTTAGACTATGTAGATGCTTCACTCTACGTCCTAATTCTACTGATGTACTTTTATACAATAAATTGATTATTAAGGAGTATAGAACTGGCCCATCTCGATAGCTAGTCTGCCTTACGTTCAAGAGGTCGAAGTTCGAATCTTGATCGGGTTGAGTTACTTGAATAAGATTTTTCCTGGGTTTTCCCTTGTCCTGAAATTCGTCTGGTAAGTTTGAGCTTTATGGATCTTGGACTCATTTAACTCATGTCCGATATGACTTAAAGTTGGAAATTAAAAGGAAAAGTAGAACTGTTTTCTTAATAATACACATTTTTATTAAAATGTTGACCAATTATATGTCCAGAAATAACCAACATTGTCATTAACACCAAAGTAGACCCACAGTTACACTTAGAGGTTGTCTATCTATCTACAGTAGTTTCCTAGAAAACGTGCATTTTGCCAAAAATTGTCATTCTAGAAGTTGTTCAAAACGAAAGTGAAAAAATGAAGAAAAATGTACTCGCATAATATCTACAAAGAAAAAAAATGCTGGATAGCGTTGCATAAACTCATCTATGCAGCGGTTTAAATTATTTTTATATATCGCACCAATTTTAATGCTGGTACGAAAGTAGCAACAACAACAAAAAAAAGAAAGAAAGAAAGAAAAAGCTCACCATTCATACCTTCCATGACTACAATGGGGGACGAAATAATGGAATCAACAGTTTTCTATTCTAAAAAAAAAAAAAAAAAAGACTACTTTTAAAGGATGTTATTCCTTTATCTAGTTTATGTTAACCGAAATAAACTTTTGCAGAATTGGTTTCATTATACATTTTCTTGTAGGTTCCAGATGGATACAGGAGGCTAATCTTTAAAATGTGGGTCGCTATGTTCTTGATTACAAATTTCCTACTTTGCATGAACACGGGAAACAATAGACACTTCAAAAACCCGGTGAAATGGTCTCCGTGATCCCGAGTTAGAAAGAGAGAGAGAGAGAGAGAGAGAGAGAGAGAGAGAGAGAGAGAGAGAGAGAGAGAGAGAGAGAGAGAGAGAGAGAGAGAGAGAGAGAGAGAGAGAGAGAGAGAGAGAGAGAAATCACGTGATTGAAACAGAAAGATACTGCCATATTTAGCAGCAGTACCTATGTATAGAGAACCTGGTTTCCTCAATATGTAGGAGGAATGATTTTACTTCTGTGAACGTTTGTGGAATTCACATTTCAAGATCCATCCATTTAAAAAGTTACTAAAATATTAGTGTTTTACCTGAAATTATAATTTGTGTGTGTGTGTGTGTGTGTGTGTGTGTGTGTGTGTGTGTGTGTGTGTGTGTGTGTGTGTGTGTGTGTGTATTGGGATTTCATTACGTAGGCCACCATGCTGGGCCTATTGTTCCTATGCCCCTAAGTGGGGCACCCCCGGGAGGAAGGATGAGGTGAAGAAGCCAGAAGGAGGCCGACCCAAGGAGTCACGACAGTACAGAGGGCAGGGTCTCTGCAGTTTACTTGGATAGAGACTTCCCCTCAGAGGCCAGGACAATGAACACGCTCCCCTACTGCGGGACGGCAACGAGCACAGTATTCGAGCCCTAATGGTCCCAGGCAAGCGATCCGAGCCCCAAAGGTCCCTGGCTGGCGGTACCGAAATGATCCGAGCAGAGGAGCTGAGACCGGCAACCGACCTACCGGAGGAGGAAGTAGTTGACCCCAGAGTATATCATCCTGCCATGCACCGCCAAGACATCCGCAGACATTTAACACCAGAGGCTTTACTCTCATTAGTCTTGGACCTGTAGGACCAAGGACCCGGCCTCCTTCTACCTTGAAGCGATGGAAAACTCCAGGGTTCTTTCCATGAGGCAATACCTTGAGTCCAAAAGCACCCCCCCCGCCCATCGACTACTACGTCAAGACGTGTGGAAGGGGATACGCCACTTACGCGCGTCAACCCCGCAGGGAAGATTACCGAAAACCTCGGTGGGGCCGCCTGGTTATCTAGCACACCTTCTACTAGCTCTGCAGGCTAGTACTAGGTACTAGCAACACTCTACCCCCTGGCTGGAGGTACCCAATTCCCCGTGGGTGTCGGGAACACTCTGTCCCCTCGAGTCCAACCCAATCCAAACAACTCCCCGACGGGAGGGGATCGGCAGTTCGGCCCGAGGTTCCTTCTACCCTGGGAATTGGGATTGGGTTTTCATTACGGACAGGATTCGGTACGTAGGCCACCATGCTAGGCCCATTGTTCCTATGCCCCAAGTGGGGGCACCCCGGGAGGAAGGATGAGTCGAAGGAGACAGAGGGCGGCCGACCCAAGTAGCCACGACAGTACAGAGGGCAGGGTCCTTACATTTTACTAGACTTCCCCCGATAGGCCGGAACAACGAGCGGGACGGCAACGAGCACAATAGCCGAGCCCTAATGGTCCCAGGCAGGCGATCCGAGCCCCAAAGGTCCCTGGCTGGCGGTCCCGAAGTGGTCCCAGCAGAGATGCGGGGACCGGCAGCCGACCTAACGGAGGAAGAAGTAGTTTTCCTCAGAGCACATCATCCTGCCATGCACCGCCGAGACACCCACTGACACTTCTACCCTGGTAGAGACCACCAGATGAGAGATGATATGAAACGATAATGAAGATGAAATGGAGGGACAGAAAATTCGGGGGATGTAATTAACCTACCCAGCATTCGCCTAGCGGGCCGCGAAAACCCTCGAAAAAACCCATGGGTCAGGTAGGTCAGCCACGGGAATCGAACCCGGGCCTTACGAATGTGGGCCACAGACGAAACTGCATGAGCCACCCGCTCGGTGAGTGAATGACAATTGTTGTAAAGGACAAAACTCTCAGTTGTTAGTAAATTTCAGCATTGAATTTCCCTTTAAAACACCAATATGCTAGTTCTAGAAGGCACTTGACAATAAGGTTGCAGAGATGATGTTAAAAATTATTCCATGTTAAAATTTAAAATGCTTCTTATGGAGTAATGGAAGTCCACAGAATTCTATATCTCTTGCTTACTACACCTTCGTAAGTATTTATGGTGTCAGAGCTACAAGTTAACCAAATAAAGATTAATTTAAATAAAGGTGTTTCAAATTCACATCTCCTTGATAAATTGCTAGCCTCAGTGAAGAAATTGAGAACTCACTGCATTAAAAGATTTTTATTATTGTTTTCGTACGCAAACATTTCCATAAATAACATTTCGTGCATTATAGTTAAAAACGTTACTGTAGGATTCTAATCTAAATATTATCCACAGCACCTTTTAGTATTTATGTAAATATTATATGTTCATTAATGCTCTATACTTAATATTTAATGATATATCTTAAAGACAGTGGAGAAATCACACATTACAGTCATAACATTTTACATCTAGTAAACTAATTGCGATAACCTTCGGAAACCAATACCCAAATTCAAACTGGAACATTTTTCAGTGGAAATTTTCTTTCCGAGTAAAGGGTAAGAGACTATGCCCCCTCACCAGCCATTAAATGGTTTGAATTTCCCAATAAATGCATACTTCAGTGTACTTACAAGATTTGTCAGTGTATTCGTCCAGGTGTTTCTTTGATTTAAAGGATACCCCTTATTCACAACGTATATTAAATAATTTGTTACATGCAGTACAGTGCAACAATGTCAGCTGTTTATATCACAAACATATTTATTTATTCCTGAGTTCATAAAATACAAAATGATGCTACAACTATAGTAGAACGTTAATATTGAACACTGTATCATGTTTCAGACAGAAATTATAGAGCCCTTAGCAGAATTGTTCTCGAAGAGTCTTTTTCTCTGCCCAATAAAATCACTTCAGAGGGATTTTACAAAGAAATTTAGGTGTTACACACTTTAATTTTCATGGAAATACCTTTAGGTAAAAGTTTGTTACATTTATAGTCTTCGATTCTCACTTAAATATTTTGGTATTGCATGTCTTTCGTTGTTCAGCTATAATATAAATACATATAAACTGTACACACGAACTATTTATGATCAATTTTTCTTGGTCTTCTTTCTTTTGTTCTTTATGGTTCAGAACGTCTAAATCTTACACTCGCAACTTTGTAATTTATGGGACGGTAATCAAACGGAACATAAGTTGATTTTAATGTTTCTTTACTTTAGTGTGCTTCTTTTGTTCAGTCTTCTTCATTTCCTTACGACAGAAAGTCCTGTACAAGGCTCGAAACATCATGTAAAGTACCAGAAGTACGGATATTCCTACAATAGCCAGGAAGGCTATCACGTCAAGTAGCAGATATTGGAACCAATACAGGTCTAGTGCTGCAGAGCGCATGTGTGGTGCTCCTTTGTGACGTATGACGTACTCTGTCCAATATACAGCAGTGTCCAGGGGACTCATCGGCTGATCTCTGAACAGCTGTGATAGTTTCTGTACATTTGCTCGGTACCTGAAAAATGGTATGTGGATGTTAGTACTGTGGTGATGTCTTGTGACATACATTCTGTCAAGAAAGTACCCTGAATTGATCATATAAAAACCTCGTATAAGAGGGGATTCGAAATTATTACTGTCGCTAAGTCTTTCAGCTATACCCAGGCGGAGCCTGATTCTCATCTGCTATCTAGTGTCTACAGGCTGCCATTTTGTTAGTGCATCTCGAAGACATTTGCGATTTTACAATGAATAAAAATATTGAACAAAGAATTTCTCAAATTTGGCATTGCGTGTGCGGAATTGCTAAAGATGTTACAGAGGGCGTATGGTGAATCGACTTTACCAAAAGCTCGTCCGTATAAGTGGTACAGTAAATTCAAAAGTGGTCGAGATTTATCTCGCTCTGGTCGGCCATCAACAGTTATAACTGAACTGAGCATCGCTAAAGTGAAGCAAATTGTGTCTGGAAATCGTCGTTCAGGTCTGCAAAGGATTTCCATTGAACTTTCTGTGTATCTTGAATAGATTTTTACCATTTTAAACGATTGTTTGGGCATGACACATGTTGCCGCTCCATTAGTTGCGAAAGACTTGAACTTTGCAAACCTCAATCGCGTAAGGATCGCTGAAGACAGGCTAGAACGAGCCAACTCGGAACCCACATTCATGAAACACATTGTAACTGGTGATGAGACGTGGTTTACGAGTTTGACACACAAACCAGTCAACAAGCTTCCGAGTGGCGCCTTCCAACTGAACCGAAACCCGAAAGGACACGTCAAACTCAAACAAAACTGAATGTCATGTTGACAGGTTTTTTTTTCGTGCACTCGGATTTCTCGCCAGAAGGTCAGACGGTAAATAAATAATAAATCTGAGCATTATGTGGCGTTGGAGGGAACAAATATAGCCAGAAATAACATATTTATGGAAAGACAACTGAAAGATTCTGCACAACGATAACGCCCCAGCTCACAAGACTATCAACTTGAACGAATTTTTGGCCAAAAAACTCAGCATATCTCATCGAACAACCAGCATATTCACCTGATCTGGCACCAACCTACTTCTTTCTCTTTCCAAAACTCAAGTTATCACTTCGAGGCACCCTTTTCAGTCAATAGAAGACATGAAGGAGACTTCATTGTAAAATTGCAACATTCCTTTGAGAACGTACTAACAAAATGGCGCCCTGTAAACAATCTAGATGACAGATGACAATCAAATTCCACGTGGGTTTAGAGGAAAGATGTACCAACTTAGCGACAGCAATAATATCGAATCCCCTCCTATACGATATTTTTATATGAGCATTTCCGATACTTTGACACAGCAGTATAATGTGCTCTGCTCGATATACGGCAACGTCCAGAGGACTCGTAGACTGACCCTTGGACAGTTGGGATAGTTTCTGTGCATTCGCATCTGTGCATGAAATGTAGTATTCTAGCTAATGGAAGTATTAGGATATTGTAATTTACCCTGGGAAATAAAGTTATTTGCGTTGTCAAACGGTGTTTGATACTGCCATACTTAAAGCAATGGACCACTTACTAATTCAACTTCAGATTTGGAAACTACCCCAAAGGAATAAGTTAACCATCTTCCAAGGTTCATTTCATTCTACTTAGAATCCTGACACACATAATTCAGCTTATTCGTGACTCTCAATCATTGAGTTATTAATTGTGTAATTCAATGAGTATAAACGTATATTTTACTTACTTGGGTTGCAGAACTTCTGTGACAGCCCAAAGGAGAGATTTGGTAGTGATGTTTTTGAGATCCAACTTGGCTCCAAGTCCTAATTTTACAGCCAGATCCATGTTTGGAATTTGATCTCCAAAAACTGGTATACCAACCACGGGAACCCCTCTGGCAATTGCTTCCTGGGTGCTCAGACCTCCGCCGTGGGTGATGAATAGGCGTACGTTCGGGTGTGCTGTGCAAAGATAATACACACTGTAATTCCTTGTATTGAAATATTTAACATGAGTGCAGCGAGAAGGTTTATTACTTACCCAAAATGTCAGACTGGGGTAACCATTTACCCAGTCGGACATTGGTGGGTTGTCCAGGCAGGACGTCTTCCTCCCATTTCCAGAGGATTCGCTGCTTTAGCTGGGAAAAGGCTGACAGTATTGCTGTCCTCATCTCTTCCGGCATATCAGCACTGCGCAAATTCGAACCCATGCTGAAGAATATGGCCCCGTCTTTGGCTTCGTCCAGATACTTCTGTAGGTCCTGAAATAAAAAGTTTCCCCTGGTTTTAGTTCATAGGATTGTGTTTATTTTGAATATTCAGTGTAGATACAATAATCAAGCCAAGTTTAGAGAGAGGGGGATATGTCAAAACTACGTGTACGCAAAGAAATCTGGCTTTAAGTTTGGAGTGCTGTAAAGTGAGACTTAGCTTAATATCAGAATTTCTTAACCTCATCACGACTATTTCTAAAGCAAGCAGAGGAACTTAGTTTAGAAATAGATAGACTCGCTGAAGGCTGGTATTTTTTATTCAGTGGAAAAGGAAGTCGAAATCTTTATTGGTCAATTATGTGTACTGCCTTGAAGGACGCCAGAATAAGAAAGTTATTATCAGTGAAACATGAAAACTTCGAAGGTTTTAGTTGAATATTCCGACGTAAACTTTAGTGTATTGATCTACTTGGAATCGGCACAACATTATTTGCCCTGTGGAAAATCCGAAAAGTATAGGGTATATTCTATAATCCCTGCTTTTGCTTCGCATAACTAAGCCTTCCACATACAATAACTGGTTAGCTATCGCACAACGCAGAACTTCATAAGCTAATAGTGTAACAGGAAACGGCGAGCTTACAAATTCATGTTCATATTATAATAGTATATTATGCAACGAGACTATAATGGTAGTACAGACGTATTTTTTTATCTTGAAAAGTGCAGAGCGATGCGCAATGGTATCTCTACGAGCCCACTTGAGAACGGTTGCAACTGGACGGGAGGGCGGGTCAGTTGAGTATCAGTTGCGAGCGAGTAAACAAGTGCACAGCTACTGAGTGATACTACACTTTGTTTCAAATAGTGTGTGTTTCCTGGTTACTAGAGAGAATTTATAAATGGCGCCTCCTAGCAGCAAATTAGGAAATAGGGTGCTACATTCTCAAACACGAAAAGTAATAAGCAATGTGTATACATTTATGAAAAAGGAACAAGGGTCTGGGTCTGCTCGGAAAATCTGGAAAAGGGTATCAGAGGCAACAGGTGTGTCTGTAAGCAGTTAGGAGAATTATTAGGGAAACAAAAACCATTGATTCTGGTGCAACGACGTCGTTTTCTACCCCAGGTAAACAAAAATCTAGAACATGCACAAAATCTAATTTGGATGACGTTAATGAAGAAGAAGTAGTTAGGCGAACTGTCAATAACTTGTACATCACAGAAAAAGAACGACCTACTCTGAATAAAGTACTTATGAAGCTTCAAAATTCCATTGACTTCCAAGGCAGTGTCTCAACATTAAGAAAAGTTCTTTTGAAGCTAGGATTTAAATGGAATAAAAGCAAACCCAACAGACTAAGTTTAATGGAACATCATAACGTAGGGCAAAAAGACTTAAATATCTGCGAGATATTCAAAGATTCCGATATGGATGAGACTTACATCAATACAGCACATACAACGCCATACACCTGGAGTGATAACTCGCTACAAGGACTCTTTGCACCCATGTCGAAAGGCCAGCAGTTGGTAATCGTGCATGCTGGAGGAGAACTGGGTTTTGTTCCAAATGCCTATGTACGATTTAAGGACCAACAAAAGCGCGGTGATTACCACGACAAAATAAATAAATAAATAAATAAATAAAATCTGAATATTCTACCCCGGCACCTAGACAACTATACCGGGGCATATATCCAAATTTTCTCTTTATTTTTCCATAAAATCCTTACAAATGTTATAATTATACAAATCTCTCAGAAGACTACTCTACAAAAATAAAATGAAATAAAATAACAGAAATAAACACAAAAAAGCAAAAAACAAAAGAAAACAACTATAAAAATTACAAAATCCTTATTTCCTAAATCTAAATGAATTATAACAATTACCAAAAATGGATTCAGAAAAGCTTATTCCCAACCTGGCTCCTAGATCTGTGCTAGTTCTAGACAACGCCCCATATCACAAAGTTCAAATTGAAAAACATCCAAATTCACGCTCTAGAAGAGACCAAATGATATCCTGGCTACAGAGGCACCTGACTGAGGATGAGTTCAAAAATACTAATTTTTCGAACATAAAAAACCCTTAAATTTATCAGCTTATTCTACCGCTAAAACCAGCACCTTCTTATAGAATAGATAAAATACTCGAGGGGCACAATCATACTGTCCTAAGACTACCTCCCTACCATCCGGAACTGAACCCAATAGAACTAATATGGGCTACACTATAAAACTAAAAACATAATGTTTCTTTTAAAATGGATGATATAATTAAACTTACAGATGAAAAAATGAAATCAATAACAGTAGAAGAATGGCAAAAAGCATGCAAACATGTAAGGAATGTCGAAGTGGAATATATGAGAACCGAGAGACTTCTAGATGCAGGAGAGGAGTTAGTTATTCACTTAAATGGTGACAGTGATGATAGTGACAGTGAACAGGAAGAAAATGATGGTGAAGCTGAAGATCAGTATGAAGAGGATGAAGATGGGCCAGAACACCACCAACAGGCAGAGACGAATCGCCATAGCGGAGTTGCTGCCTTAATTTAGAAGAGCTGCAACACTGGCTATGCAGATCTTAGAGAATCAGCTTTGACTTGTAAAAGGTAAGCTTAGTTTTTAGTCAACCTGTGCAGCGTACTCCCCTCTCGTAATCTTACGCGTGTGACGCATTGTGGCGAGAGGTGCCTATCCCCACTACATTTGTTACTCATCCCTACCGCGCTTGATTCCTGTCAAGATGAAACAATACATCTGTAATTAAACGCGAGTATTATTGATAACCCAGCGAGCGAAGCGAATCGAGGTTAATAATTATGACACGAACGTTTTAATTAGCAAGTCAAGTTTCATAGGACTGTTTATGCTCGATTATGTATCTAAGTTAAAGGTTTCATTTCAAAATATTCATTTCTGGTATGAGGGATATACGAGGTACGTCCAGAATGTAAGTTCTGTTTGCTAATAAAATTAAATTGTGTAGAGATACAGAAAAATTATTTATTGCACAAAATTCTACAACTCTTAAACTATTTTTCCACATAACTGCCGAAATTTTGCAGGCATTTGTCATAGCGCGGCCCAAGTTTTTGTATACCTTCTTCATATAAGTTTGCCGCCTGTGTCTTCAACCAGTTGGAAACATTTTCTTTCAGCTCTTCGTAATTGTTGAAGTGTTGACCGCCAAGGAAAGATTTGAGATGCAAAAACAGATGAAAGTCGTTATGAGCGAGGTCAGGGCTGTACGGGAGCTGGTCAAACACGTCCCAGCCAAATCCCTGTAGGATATTTTTCGTCGCATATGCAGTGTGTGGTCGTGCGTTGTCGTGAAGAAACAACACCTTTTGACAGCATTCCTCGGCGCTTATTCTGTATTGTGCGGCGCAATCCTAGCGTTCAGAAAACGAATCACAGATCTGATTTCACAAGCGGCGGGATTTTCAATCAACACCGACATTGTAAACAAGCACAACAAAGCGTACGTGACTGACAGCGATCTCACAATGGCGCACGTTTCTTCTCCTTGATACAGAGCGTCTACCGCGCATGTGTGGAAATTCGATCGCCGCGCTGCACCGGAGGTAAATTGAAACAGAACTTACTTTCTGGACGCCCCTTGTATTACAATCGTTATTAATTTATCTTTGTCGTTATTTTATCTGAGACGTAGTACGCAGGTGCAGAAATATTGAGCTGTTAACGTGTGACACAGTTTAACCTAAAAGCATTAAAACAAAACACTGGTAACATTAAAAAGGCAAATTTACTTTTATCATGAGATATTTAACATAAGGTGCTTCATTCATAAATGTTGTCAACTTATCAGGTGTAAATGTTTTGGCTTTTTTCCCCTTTATATCCTTGTGATTTGCGTTTTAGTAAGCTGTTAAGTTTTGAGTATATAGATAAGTCAGTTCGATGCCTAATGTTGAGTTTTAATTACGAAATAGAATAGTGAGTTCACAAGGTCGATGATTTCATATTTTTAGACAATTCTTCGAAACACACTAGGAATACATTTTTCTGGGAACGAATCTATACCTTTTGATATTCACCATTCCATGAATTGTGAGTAGAATTTCTTGTACATCTTTCTTGACTTTTGTGTCAAGTTATTAGTAACATTGAGTGCTTTTGCCGCAATTTCTAGGGGTGTAAGGTCAATGTCACTGTCACTTGTGTCAGACATTTTTATTTTTTTCTAAACTGACGCTAGTATCGTTGTCGATCGAAGCGAGAATAATCGATGCTTGCGCTTTTTTCATTGTTACGTGGCCACTTCTTATTGGTCGAATGTCAATACTTTAATGAACAGGTGTACTTTAATGAGGTCTATTAAAATACTGCTACCAGTAGTATAAATACTAAATTTTGGCATGATCGAGCATGAATGTTTTTGCGCTACACAGCAAGTTTGTTTATTATCGTCCACTACTGAGCCGATGAATTCTGAACAAGTTCTCTTTGCCTGTTTCGTCTGAATCACATGACTAAAGCTACATTAAGCATTATAAGATTGTAAATTACCTGAGGAAGTTTCTTTGGAGGCTTGATGTGCATTCCTGCAATATGAACAGCATTAGGAGCTAGAGGTCTGGGATAGCTGATGGTGAAGTGTGTGTTTGCCAACATCAACGAAGTGGATCTTAGCAAGTCATCCAGTGAAGGCAGATCGTCAACGTGTTCTTGGAAGTGCTTCCTCATAATGGCATCCTGCCTGGGATCATAATACAAGCCCTTCAACAGCTTCCAGTAAACCATTACAGCACCATTTGCCACGCGTTGCATGAACGTCATTCTAGCATCGTATCCAAGCATGGTCTCTGGGATGTAGGAGGGCGTGGACGGGCTACCCACCCAGTCGTACATCCAGTGCATCCCTGAGAACGGACAGATTTGGACCAAAGGAGCCTTAAACTTGTGTGCAAAACCAGCATAAGCTTCATTGAAGAAGGCTTCCACAACCACGAGGTCGAAATGTTCACCCTTTGATTGAATAAGCTTCTTGACTACAGGATCTTGAAGCGTTTCATCTGTCTGCGTAGCCGAGCTGGGTAACATGAATAACGGACCAAATATGGGACTTATGCCGCCCATTTGGAACATGTTGACCGGTTCTGAAAAAAGATTGCGAGATATATACAACTCCATGTAATTGATCTTGAACAGTGTGATTCAAAATACGTTTCTGCAAAAATTGAGCCACCATACTGCTAGTTTAATGAACAACACAATAGATATGATATCATTTTTATATTTGTTCATGATATGGAAACTCTCCTTTTAATAACGACCCACCTTACAAGGTGCGTTCAAGTTATTACACCTCCTCCTTTTTTCAAGCCTGGGACTAGATACGACCTTTTGTTTTTTTAATACACGTGGACTCTTTGTGAATGCGTGACAGACGGCAGCACTGTACATTGCATAGAACTATAGTGGCAACGGCGAGAGTTAGGACGGCTTTGGTACTTAAAATGGTGACGTTTTCATTGCAAGAACAGCGTGTAATCATTCCATTTTCTTGCTGTGACACCTATTGAAACTCATCGCCAGTTGAGTGAGGCATGTGGTGATGGTACCATGGGTGTGTCTAATGTGCGTTCCTGAGTGCGACAGTTGTGGCGGTATTCTCCATCCTAATCTCTCTCCATCTTAATCGAGCCACACTTTCGGGGGCCAAATTTGTGGCGTTATTTTCCAGCTTAATTGCAGCCACACGTTGGTTCTCCAACTTGATCAGCCACACGTTCGGGCGCAATATGTAGCGGTATTTCTTCGCTGCAAGCATAATTCTTCCCCATGTCGTAGGTTTGTACGGCTCAGTTTCTTCAGGCTACTAATTGTATCGACTGAATTGAATTTCAATAAGTAAGAGTCATGAGATCTTTTCTCAGGTGTGGATTTTTGGTGACAGAAATAAAATTTTATATGACTCCGATTTCGTAATACATTATTTAATTGTATAATCAGAATTACAATTCACTCGTTTCTATTACGAATACCCAATAACTGTTTTTGAAAGTTATTAACTTTCCTTTACAATTATATTCACCGCAACATTTTTCAACGTCATGAAACAAGACTGAAGAACATATATCTATCTCAAGATTATTGATTTTTCGTAACTATCGTTACTCATCTATTAATTTTGTGATTGGCCGATGTACTGCTACGTCACCGCATTACGTAATACAATTATTACTACAAAATTACACATATATTTATTTTTAATATGTCATTACATGGCCTACTAAGTCATATCAGAAAACAATATTCATATAAAAAGTTCTAACTAAAACATCGTTACACAGTTCAATGAAGGCAGAACATCGTGTGACAACAAACCAAGACAGTCACTGCCTCGCACCAGCCGGTCTGACGACATAATCCAGCGAGTGGAGAACGTTGTTTTGTAGTATCACCAATTGAGCGTTGCAGACATCGCCTCCAAAATTGGCATTTCCGTGGGATCTGTGCACACAATTCTGCATGAAGATCTGAAAATGCGAAAAGTGTCTTCCAGATGGGTGCCACGAATGCTGACGGATGAGAACATTAGACACATCCATGGTACCATCACCACATGCTTCGCTCAACTGGCGATGAATTTCAATAGGTATAACACCACAAAAATGGAGGAAACGAATGATTACACGCTGTTCTTGTAATGAAAACGTCACCATTTTAAATATAAAAAACAGTCCTAACTCTTGTCGTTGCCACTAGAGTTCTATGCACAGTACAGTGCTGCCATCTGTCACGCATTCACAAAGAATGCACGTGTATTTAAAAAAATCCAGAATGCCCTATCTGGTCCCAATCCTGAAAAAAAATAGATGTAACTGAATGCACTTCGTAATTTTTTTTTTAATCTTTAAAAATACAAACTCTTAAAAGCCCCATAGTTTTAGTCTAAAAAATAAGTTAGATGACACCACATATACTCTAAAACAAATGCATATTTTTTCTAAAAGTGCATGATGTGTAAGGACTTAAATAAAATACAAATTAATTGAGAAATGGCTGCAGGTATTTTGCAGTAAATATTTGTTTTCTTATGAAACTATTCCTATATGAAGTTCATAATTTGCAGAAAGTAGAAGTAGGTTTGAGTTTGAAAAAATAAAGAAATAAAAGCATATAGCTAAACTATGGCTTTTATTTGTTCGTTTTTGGTTTACTTTATAATCACAAGAAAATGTTGGGCGTACACGAACAGAATTTGTGTACAAAGGTATGGGTACTCCAAGTGTCAACTTTCTTATGTTTGACCAGTTGCTGACAATAGCTCCTAATTACGTTGATAAGTTTGGCAAGATAACTAAAATGGTCCGTTTATGTGATGGCGCTTTCTGGCTACCAGCAATGATGCCAGAAGTTATTATATAGTGGACTTTTAGAAATATAGGTATTATTCAATCTTAGTGATCCTATACGAAATTAGTCATTTAAATTCATAAATTCATTGAAATAGTCTCTCTAGATACTATAGTGCTATTCATATAAACCTAAACCATTTCAATAAGCCATAACTTCTTCTTTCTGTAACTCCTTTGTGCTGTTCAGCGTGGAGTACAAGCCCCTTCTCCCCATTTCCTCCAATTTTCTCGGTCCATCATCATTATCTTCATTTCTGTCATGGTTTTCCCTCTATCCTTCCCCAACTTCTCAATGTATTCCTGATACAACATGCGAGGCCTTCCGCTAATTCTTTTACCTTCTGGTCTTGCTTCTAAATATTGTTTGGATTTTCTTTCTTCTGACATGCGGAGTACATGTCCACACCATTTAAGTTGTCTTTTTTCCAATATTTCTTTAACGGATTGTGTACCCAACTCTTCCCTTATTGTTACGTTTCTAATATCTCTTCTTGTCTTCCTCACAGCTCGTCTTAAATATTTCATTTCCATAGCTGTTATTTTGCTTTCTTGTTTCTGTAGGAGAGCCCAGCTCTCTGCTCCATATGATGGAATTGGTAGTATTATTGTTTTAAATACTATAATTTTTGTATCTTTTGTTATTTCCTTTTTTCCCACAATAGTATTATTACTCTGATAGTAGACCGAATTGGCCTTTCTTATTCTGTTTAAAATTTCCTGCTCTATTTCTCCATCCTTATTTATAATTGTACACAGGTATTCCTAACTGTCTACCTGTTCTAAGATTTCATCATTACATTTAATTTTAACTTCTTCTTCTTCTTCTTCTTCTTCTTTCCTTCCTATATACATGCTTTTACTTTTGGGTATGTTTAATTCTAAACCATTTCTAGTTAATTCTTCTTTCCATTCATTTAGCGCTAATTGTAAATTATTATTACTATTTGCTATTAATATGATGTTATCAGCATATATCAACGATTGTACCCAAACTGGTCTTAAATTTCTATATCCTATCATAGTTCTTGCTGTTCCTCTTTTGCAAATTTTCCATATTTCATCCATCACAATAATAAATAAGAGTGGGAAGCCATAACTTTTGAATCAATAATAGAACACATGTGCAACTTTGGGAGAATATAATACACAATTGGGAGATTGCATTATACTATTTACATCTCAGAGAAAATGTTGGAAGTGTACTCCACCACCATCTATACATGTTTGCACTAGTCTCTCCATATTCTCTGAAGTTTTACGGAGATGATATTGTGACTTTGTGGGTTCCTGAAATTAAAAGTTCAAAAGCACAAACTCAAAATGTTCTTTATTTCCACCGAATTACAGTTGGAACAGTTGCCGATTACATAGAATTACGTAGCACACACAATTACAATTCATCAGTTCGTCTGTCACAGGTCCACACCGCACTCGCAATTACGTACAACTCCTCCGATGCACGTATGCAGTCTTCTAGTCCGTTCACTAGCACGGCGCTCCTCAAGCTGCTCGCCAAGAACTGAACTGACCCGTCCACTGCAGGCCTTATATAGGAAAGATCGCCGTTTCTGGAAGTCTCGCGGTTCAATGAATCTTCCTGACTGTTCCAGACGCCAGGGAGGGGGAAAGAGATGGCTAGTGATGTTTTTCCAACCATCCCCCTCGTTAGCGCTACAAGATAAATGGGTAGACGTGGCCTAAATGCCTCCTGTCGCCTACCCGGCTGCTAGCTGCTCGGATCTTCTGATAATTAGGTGACAATATCGAATTGAGAGAAGATTATTTCCAGCAAAATGGAGCAACGCGCCATACATCTAATTACATCATGGAACTTGTAATCACTTTCTTTGATAATCGAATAATCTCAAAAGGTCTGTGACCTCCCAGATCGTCTGACCTAACTCCACCGGATTTCTTTCTTGTGGGGTTATCTAAAAATAGAGTGTACAAGAATAGGCCACGGACAATTTGTTCTCAAGGAATCCATTCGAATCGAAATAAGTAACATTGGCGAGGATACTCTCCGTAAAACTTCAGAGAATATGGTGAGACGAGTGCAAACATGTATAAATGCTGGTGGAGGACACTTCCAACGTTATCTCTGAGATGTAAATAGTGTAATGTAATCTCCCAATTGTGTATTATATTCTCCCAAAGCTGCACGTGTGTCCTATTATTGGTTCAAATCGGCTATTGAAATGGTTCAGATTTATATTGATCACATTGTATTTCCACTAATGAAGTTTAGCGCTTCAAGGCCATCACGTAACTCACCAGGTTTGGTGCTTTCCTTTCTTTGGTGTCTGATAATGCTTTTAAAACCTCGTTTTCATGTTTACTTTGGAGTCAAAGTTTTGGCATGGTATATTTAATGGATGTGCATATTCGGATTCACGCCTCGCTCTATGAACTCAAGTCGCTGCTATATTACTTTGAGCTAGATCCCCCATCTTTACCTGTATTAATTCGGAGTAGCATTCATGCCCTTCATTTGTGCATTGATGTAATTTGTTTCAAGCCAGTGCAGCCGGTATACCGAAAGTATTACCACTAAGTTTAATCGTCTTATAAAGAAATGACAGGTAGTCGAAGAAATAATAGCAAAGTGTCCTCTTGTGTTGAAGTGTGCATAAACTATAATGCACAAGTTGAAATTTGGTCCATAGAAATATTGATTATAGCCTAGTTATAGAAATGTATTAGTAAATCAGCATACCTGAGACAATTAGACATTTCAGTGAAATCAAGTCAAGAAGAAATTTCTTAGCTTTAAGCTTCAAATAAGACCTGGAACTCTATACATTCAGCTATCGCAAAGCTGCTGAAATGTAGCTAGGTCAGTTCTTGAAATCCAGAAAGACAAAAGGAATTCTTTTAATTTAGCAAGTCAGCGAGTATACACTGCGGTTTAGATGCGAATAGAAATTATGATTTGGCAACATATACCTAACATAGAAACTTAAGTGGGGTAATAATAAGGTAGGCGGGACTTAGGTTAATAACAGAGCCTGTATTACTTGTACACTTTATCTCGAGTTTTTAATGACTACGACAGCAGTTTTTGTGACGTTCACGCAGCTGTACTTTAAATTCGTTCATAGAGTACCGTTGCTATACAGGGTGTCTCTAAAGTCACTATCAATTTCAATGAAAACACAGTATTCTACTTCTTTTCTTTTCAGATACTGGTATCTTAGTGCAAGATGTTAAGCACAGAAGAATGGGTTGTCATTGTTTGTGCACCGGTAGGCGGATTGTCATATGAAGACGCCAGAGCGGAATTTACCCGTAAATTCCACAAACCAGCCCCATCAAGGGCACACATTCGTCTGCTTGTGAACAAATTTAAGCGTACCGTCAGTGTGTGTGATTAGACACGTCCTGGACGACTACACGTCTTGGCAGAAACAGTGCAGCAAGTTCAAATTGTCAGTGATAGGAGTCCGAAGGCATCAATTCGACGCCTCAGTAGGGAATTGAACGTCCCTCGCAACACAGTGTGGAAAATTCTACGTTTCACTCTACGAAAACGTCCGTATCACATTCAAGTTCTGCACCATCTTGAGGACGAGGATTTTGCCTGTCGTCGGGCAATGTGTTATGACCTCCTGGAATGTGTAGAGAATGAGAATTTAATGGACAATATTTTACTCTCCGATGAAGCCACTTTCCATGTTTGTGGAAAAGCGCACAGACACAACAGCCGAATATGGCCATATGAAGAACCACATGAGGTATCGGAGTGGGAACGTGAGACACCGAAAGTCAATGTTTGGTTGGGTATGACAAACGCAAAATTGTATGCCCCATTTTTCTTTGCCGAAAGGTCAATAACAAGTAACATCTACCTCAACATGTTAGAACTGTTCCTTGAACCGCAGCTTCAAGAGGATGGCATACTGCATACAGTTGTGTTTCAGCAAGATGGTGCGCCTCCACATTTTGCAAACATCGTCCATGATTACCTGAACAGAACCTTTCCAGGGAGATGGATAGGCAGAGGTTCACCTCGGCTGTGGGCTTCCCGTTCACCGGAACTTACTCCTTTAAGATTTTTTGCATGGGGGTACATCAAATCTAAAGTGTACACTAGCAAAGTGAATGGTCTGCCTGAGTTACGGAATCGTATCAGGGAAGCAGCAGGTCGAATTACGGTTGACATGTTACAGTCTACATTTCGTTCCACTACTGAAAGATGGCGTATGTGTTTTGAGCTAGATGGAGGTCATGTAGAAGGGCACTACAATATGTGTAACACTTCAAATAATATTGACTTTTCAATCACTGTCTTCCTTTATTGAAATGGATAGTGACTTTAGACACACACTATTTAACGTCCTCCAACATGAGGCACATCAATGAGTGAAATGATGCTTAAATGAGTCCAATGTCCATAGAGCTTGTAGTTACCAGATTTTTATCATTCAGGATTAGGAAAACATCTTGAAAATGTTATCCAAGTAATTCGCCCTGACCGAAACACGAACTCGGGACCTCTGAATGTGATGCAGACGTACCACACTAGGCTACAGAGGTAGGTAAAACAAATATATAATTTTTCATTTATCGTAGATAATTATTAAGCAGATATGATTTTTTCAAAGTTGAATATTGGAATGTATAAGTACTGCTTACACTGGACTTCCGAAACATAACCTTACGTAACTACCGTGCTAACACACATGTACTTACTTTGGTGGAACATTATTTTGTCAATAACCAACTCGGTGACGTTTGGATGAGGTTTATCTGAAGCATAAGGGGTAACCATGGTGATCTGGTGACCTCTGTCGGCAAGGCCGTTCATCAGTGCTCTCATGACGTTCATATGACTTCGGGCTGGGACAGGAAATAATCCCAGGATGCGTGCACCTTCCGAACAGCTCCATATGGTCGTCAGTAAGCACAGCACTAGCTTCAAGCTTGCCATCTAGTAACAAATAGAGGAACAGCAGTTTAGAACAGCAGTACGGACTACAATTGATATGAGAACGAAAAAATGTTTAGAGAATATAGAGGAAGTGAGGACACTATTTCTCAAGAGAATTCTACATACCTACAAGGCTAACGTACTATCTACCCACCACAAGAAGGGAATGGGTCCTGAAGAGGGAGAGGAGCTTGAACTGTTTTTCTGCTATGGCAGTGGATCTATTTACTACGAAATGAGTATATCAGAGTGCATACGAGTCAAACATGCTGCCAGATATAATGCTTGTTTCAGTAATTGCAGTGATAGGCATTATGCATCCGTGAGTTGTGTGACAACACTGTATTTTACGGGGGCTGTTCAATAAAGAATGATCACAATTTTTTTGGCAACGTACCTCTACTCATCCCCATAATTTTGATGGTCCTTCTCAAAATAGTCTTCACTGAATGCGATGCACTTGTCCCAGCATATCTGCCAGTCTTCCAAGACATGCTGGAAATGTTCCTTCAAAATCGCCTCCGCAGCCTTCACCATTGCTTCCGTGATGGATAATGCCTCCCATGAAGGCGTTTCTTCAAGTTAGAGAATAGAAAAATGTCACACGGGGCTAAATCCGGACTATAGGGAGGGCAAGGAATGCAATTGACGTTGATTTTTGCAAGATATTCAGCAACAACATTGGCATTATGCGACCGTGGACTATCGTGGTGCAGCATCCAGTCTGCTTCACGGAAATATGGTCTTTTGCGCCTGATATGGACTTGCAATGTTTTCAGAACATCTCTGTAGTATTTTCCAGTTACTGATGTCTGTGCAGGTACAACATGCTGATAAACCATTCCATGAATATCAAAGAATGACATGACCATAACTTTCCCAGCAGAAGCAACCACTTTTGCTTTTTGGGGGGTTGGTGATGAAGAAGATTTATACTTTGAGCTTTGCTGTTTGCTCTGAGGATCAAAATGATGTAGCCAAGTTTCATCAGCAGTGATTAGGTTTGAAAGAAACTCCGGATCTTCCTCTAACATCAGCTTTATCTGCATGCAGACCTGCATACGAATGTCCTTCAGTTCGGGAATTAACAGTCTTGCAGCCCATGGCGCACAGACACGTCTCATGTGTAATGTTTCTGTCACCAACGTGTGGGTTGCACCCAATGAAATGTTCAGTTTTTCAGAAAGTGATCTTTAATTCGCCGATCCTCTCTCACAATGGCAGTAGCAGTGTTGATGTTTTCTTCCGTAAGAGCAGTAACTGGAGCACCGGGTCCACTTCCCACCACCTTCGAGCTGTGCTGTGGGGAAGAATAGACTCACCATGGGCCTCCTAAAACATTGTTGAGCCGAAAGCAGAACTTCAAGGCCTCATACTATTCCTCGCATCTTACCTCCATTGCAGCGGTAGGTGATAGTGAACATGTCTGAACTTGCCTGTTCTCACAGGCGGGAACCAGAAGTACCAACAATGAAACTACTACGGCGTGTTTGTTTCACATTAAGCTAATAAGATTGAATTTTAGTGCGAAAAATTATGACCGCAAAAAAATTATGATCATTCTTTATTGAACAGCCGTCGTACATCAACCTAGTATCCTGATCATATCTTAAGCCGAGCATAAACATCATACTTACATTCCTCTACCTTGCCTTCTTGTGATGGATGGAAGTACAAAATGTGGAGAGAAACAATTTGGATGGAAGATTTGCGTACAGATTCTGCTGCGGGCAACAAAGTTATACGTGTAACTAGTGACGGAGCCCCGAATGAAGAAAACAGAAATCTGGGAAGAGTTCTACAGGGTGCTTCAAAAGGTTACTGAAAAACTTGGAACAGAAAGAATAGACAGATTAGAGCAACGTTTGACTAAGAACTCATGCTCCCAAACACACGATCCGGAATCAGTAACTGATGATCTGTTAAGCTGTAACTTGCCTTATTATGCACAGGATTCAGTACAATAGGTTACAAAAAATGGCCAAACATACCACCACCACATTGAATACAGGCATTGCTCCGTCGAATAAAGCTTTGGCGCACTCGCCTGAGTCACCAGGCATGTGCTAAAGTTCGCCAGATAACACAGCTATTGTCGGTACTAATGTTTCTGGATCGTCCACTGATCTTGGTACAAGTTCTTTTGGAGTTTTATTAATGACGAGTAGCTGGCATGCTTTAATTTGTATAACAGGACTCACTCAGACTTTAGATGTTCAAAATTCCCATCTTCAGCGAGACATACTGCAGCAAAATACTGCAGAGTTGCTGCAGTATGTCTCGATGAAGATGATCAGGAGCTGTCTGGTAACATGTTTCGGAGGAATTTTGAACATCTAAAGTCTGAGTGAGTCCTGTTATACAAATTAAAGCATGCCAGCTACTCGTAGTTAATAAAACAGATGTGTCAGTTTAAACACTTTGATAATACTTTATAATCTTTTGGAGTTGTTAGAATATGAACCGCTTGTAGTACGCCAGCAAGCATGTATACGGAGCACCACTACATTTTGAGGTTAGCGTGCGGCGCTTCCTAAATCGTAAATATCCTGAACTTGGATTGAAAGAGAAGGACCACTTGCATGGCCACCCCGTCCCGGGACTTAACGCCACGTGATTATTTGTTTTTGGAGGCACAGCAAAGCTGAGGTGTGTCAGACACCAGTGGACGATCCAGAAACACTATAGAATAGTTGTGGCATTTGGCGAACTTTTGTACATGCCTGGGGTATTTGAGTGAATGCACCAAAACTTTATTCGACGGTGCCTTGGCCTGTATTCCATATGGTGGTGTGTTTAACAATTATCACTGGTACTGACCCGGGATTGTGTTTGGGAACATGGGTTCTTAGTCAAAAGTTACACTGTTCTGTCAACTATTTCTGTTCCTTATGTTTTTCAGTAACATATAGAAGACCCCTGCATATACACAGACGCTATGAGCAAGGGAGAATGGACGCGACCAAAATATGAACAGGCATTTTGTAACGAGATGCACAGCACATGGTTTTCACCACTTATCTGTAAAGAAAAAAGACAACACGACCAAGTGAAGAATACGCGTGCGCGTCATGTAGAAAACAATGCACGAGATAGCACGTAGAAGAGTGTGAAAAGAGAACAATCTCCATGGAAAAAATTCTGTTGCGGTGACAAATAAAAAAGTACAAATAAAGTGGAACAACCACGGTGATAGACACAACAAGTATCAGATGACCAGAACAAGGACTATATGGAATACACATTGTAGTAAAGTACTACTAATGTAACTTGCATCAGTGCACATTGTGCGATTTCCTCATATTAACCAGATCAAGAAGTTCATAATAGCATTTTGTCTACCCCTTACAGTGTACAGGTTGTTGTTATTATTATTATTATTATTATTATTATTATTATTATTATTATTATTATTATTATTATTATTATTATTATTATTATTATTATTATTATTATTATTATTATTATTATTATTATTATTATTATTATTATTATTATTATTATTATTATTATTATTATTATTATTATTATTATTATTATTATTATTATTATTATTATTATTATTATTATTATTATTATTATTATTATTATTATTATTATTATTATTATTATTATTATTATTATTATTATTATTATTATTATTATTATTATTATTATTATTATTATTATTATTATTATTATTATTATTATTATTATTATTATTATTATTATTATTATTATTATTATTATTATTATTATTATTATTATTATTATTATTATTATTATTATTATTATTATTATTATTATTATTATTATTATTATTATTATTATTATTATTATTATTATTATTATTATTATTATTATTATTATTATTATTATTATTATTATTATTATTATTATTATTATTATTATTATTATTATTATTATTATTATTATTATTATTATTATTATTATTATTATTATTATTATTATTATTATTATTATTATTATTATTATTATTATTATTATTATTATTTTTATTATTATTATTATTTTTATTATTATTATTATTATTATTATTATTATTATTATTATTATTATTATTATTATTATTATTATTATTATTATTATTATTATTATTATTATTATTATTATTATTATTATTATTATTATTATTATTATTATTATTATTATTATTATTATTATTATTATTATTATTATTATTATTATTATTATTATTATTATTATTATTATTATTATTATTATTATTATTATTATTATTATTATTATTATTATTATTATTATTATTATTATTATTATTATTATTATTATTATTATTATTATTATTATTATTATTATTATTATTATTATTATTATTATTATTATTATTATTATTATTATTATTATTATTATTATTATTATTATTATTATTATTATTATTATTATTATTATTATTATTATTATTATTATTATTATTATTATTATTATTATTATTATTATTATTATTATTATTATTATTATTATTATTATTATTATTATTATTATTATTATTATTATTATTATTATTATTATTATTATTATTATTATTATTATTATTATTATTATTATTATTATTATGTTAATGTACGTCCTCCATCGTTTTCATATCATGAAATTGGTGAAATGATGCTCAAATATATGCAGGGGCCAAAGAGCTTAAATTTACTGTCACCCAGTCGATAAAAATTTTACTCAGAGTAAAGAGGACTTCACAGGCTTTCGTAGAATACTCGAGATATTGTGTTTTATTTCTGTTGCAAATATCTTAAACATATGACAATCAGTTATATAACTTTAGAGCTACTTTTGACAAAAGTAATAAATAAATAAATAAATAAATAAATAAATAAATAAATAAATAAATAAATAAATAAATAAATAAATAAATAAATAAATAAATAAATAAATAAATAAATAAATAAATAAATAAATAAATAAATAAATAAATAAATAAATAAATAAATAAATAAATAAATAAATAAATAAATAAATAAATAAATAAATAAATAAATAAATAAATAAATAAATAAATAAATAAATAAATAAATAAATAAATAAATAAATAAATAAATAAATAAATAAATAAATAAATAAATAAATAAATAAATAAATAAATAAATAAATAAATAAATAAATAAATAAATAAATAAATAAATAAATAAATAAATAAATAAATAAATAAATAAATAAATAAATAAATAAATAAATAAATAAATAAATAAATAAATAAATAAATAAATAAATAAATAAATAAATAAATAAATAAATAAATAAATAAATAAATAAATAAATAAATAAATAAACGTTTTTGGGTTTGTGACGCATCACATGTATTTCTGGTGGCTTCTCGTTTGGAAGTTTGTCGGAATAGAATACTTGTAGTTAACATTGTAACGCGGTGCAGAAATATTTTGACAAGATGGAGAATTCCTCACAATATGGAGTTACTTCCGGTGAAATGTTCCTATCCACCGTAGGTGGGATAAAGGAGCTCCTCTAACTTAAAGGTTTGCGATAGAGGAAGTAAGTGTGTTTGTATCTTTTGCATGTAATTTTCAAGCTTATTGTAATTTAGCCACAGTAAAATATACTAATGCCCGATTTCACCAACAGATGTTAAAATCGACGTTAACAAATGTAACGTAACAATTATAACAGCGCTAACAAAGCTGTTAAATTTCTTGCATTTCACCAACTTGTTTTCTGAAACGTGTTAACGCCAAGAAACTTAAATATTAGAGCTATAGAAAGATATGGATGAGTCGTATTATTTTCTGAACGCACTGCGATGCGATTTTGTTTTCATTTTCGTGTGCTCACATCTAACAAAATGGCGGATAAACAAAATCGCAAACAAAAGCCGTGAGACAAATTTCTCTTCGACGGAGAAAGAATTGTTAATTGAATTGGTGACGAAGTGTAAGGATATCGTGGAAAATAAGAGGACGGATGCGGTGAATGTAAAAGAGAAAGATGTCACGTGGGAAAAAAATGGAAACGAATTTAATTCGAATGCATGTGTCACTACAAGAAACACGAAACATCTTATTCAGTATTACGTAAATTTAAAACGGGGTGCGAAGAAGTACAAGTGTCGAATAACTTGAACGTTTCAAGACGGGAGGTAGACAGGGTACTATCCACATAATTCAGTGAATTATAAAATCGCAAAGTTATTAATACTTGAAGCTAAGGCGAGATCGCCATATTCCTTTCTATGCATGTTCTAACTCAGTATTATGTACATTTAAAACGAGGAGCGAAGGACAAGTGACGACTTGAACGTTTCAAGACGGGAGGTGGACAGTGTATTATCCACATAATTCAGTGAATTATAAAATCACAAAGTTATTAATACTTGAAGCAAAGGCGAGATCGGCAAATCCCTTTTGATGCATGTTCTAACTCAGTATTATGTACATTTAAAACGAGGAGCGAAGGACAAGTGACGAATGACTTGAACGTTTCAAGACGGGAGGTGGACAGTGTATTATCCACATAATTCAGTGATTTATAAAATAGCAAAGTTATTAATACTTGAAGCAAAGGCGAGATCGTCATATTCCTTTCGATGCATGTTCTAACCTCTCTTGTACTTCCGCAGTAACCTTCATAGCAACATGTTTCGGCAGTCTATACCTATGTAGAAAATTTTCTTCCGATAGCTCCTCAAAATCATTTCTCCTCACAGACCGTACTCTATTACGAATGCCATATAGACGGTCTTAAATATAGCAAATCGACATCAACAGCTGCGTTCACGCCCGCCATGTTGATTATATAGAATTGTTAAGGACTTAACATAAGAAATTTGACTTGTTAGTTTAACAAGAGAATTAACGCGAGTGTTAAGCTAACACTTATGCAATTTTTGTTATAGCTATTGTCAAACGCGTGTTAAGTCTTCACATCTGTTGGTGAAATCGGGCATTAATGAATGATGCTGTGAAAATATTGTTTAAGATGACAATGTTGGTAGTACTGGAGTTAGTGTACACATAACCTTCACCTGACAATGCCGTTTCGCTGCCAACGCTCCACACACCTAACACGTTTATTTGCACACCAAGCCGAGTTACTTACCTCTTCATCCGCGTGCAGCACTTCGACTGGAGATCCTCTGACGGTCCAACTCGACCGTTCAGAGCTTTTGTAGCCTCTATCTTCCTCTGCCTACAGAAAGACGTTATGTAAGCACTTCCACATAAACGGGGGAACAGCGAACAGACTTCAACATAAAACCGACAAGCGATACATTAACGCTTGGGAATTCGCCAACTATTTAAGTCTAAACCTTTCATCACAATAGTTGTTAACAAAATCATTATTAATCATTATTAATTAATTAATTCATTAACGCCTCATGTTAAAAGTCATGGTTTATGAGTCATCATAGACAGTCATAAACCCCACGCAGGTTATATAAGCCGTGATAACTGTTTATATAAACTATTTACAGTCAAGTTTAGAATGCGTGTTGTATAACAACGCTTTATCTTTTGAATAGTCTCTGCGGACAATTTTCCTGAGATAATGACAACTTATCAGTGAATGCTAGTCGTTAAGATAATACAAAAATATCTAATTTGCAACATTCCCTTCTCAGAAAACATTTCTATACATTTTTAAGTTAACGCAGAGAGAACGATAATATCGCACAAAACAAAAGAAATGGCTATGGAGGTCTCGGGTTCAGTTACCAACTGAGATGAATAATCTTTTTTTAACTGTTCCTCTCAGAGAGTATAATAGAGTGATGCCCGATTTCACCAACAGATGTTAAAATCGACGTTAACAAATGTAACATAACTGTCACAGCGCTAACAAAGCTGTTAAATTTCTTGCATTTCACCAACCTGTTTTCTGAAAATGTTAACAAACACGTGTTATGGCCAAGAAACTTGTATCACAGCTATAGAAGGCTATGGATGAGTCGTAGTATTTTCTGAACTGCGATGCGCTTTTGTTTTAATTTTCGTCTGGACACAGCTGAAAAAATAGCAGGTAAACAAAATCATTAACAAAAGCCGTGAGACAAATTTCTCATCGATGGAGAAAGAATTGTTAATTGAATTGATGAAGAAGTGTAAGGGTATCGTGGAAATTAAGAGAAACGATGTGGTGAACGTAAAAGAGAAAAACGTCACGAGGGAACAAATTGAAAAAAAAAGAAAACAATTTAATTTAAATGCATGTCCTAGAAACACGAAACAACTTCGTCAGTATTACGTAAAATTAAAACGAGTTGCGAAGAAGGACAAGTGACGAGTGACTTGAACGTTTCAAGACGGGAGGCGAACAGTGTATTATCCACATAATTCAGTGAATTATAAAATCGCAAAGTTATTAATACTTGATGCAAAGGCGAGATCGGCATATTCCTTTCAATGCATGTTCTAACCTCTCTTGTACTTCCGCAGTAACCTTCATAGCAACATGTTTCGACAGTCTATGCCTCTGTAGAAACTTTCCTTCGGATAACTTCTGAAAATCATTTCTCCTCATAGGCCGTACTCTATTACGAATGTCATTTAGACGGTCTTAAATATAGCAAATCGACATCAACAGCTGAGTTCATGCTCGCCACCTTGACTATTTACAATTGTTAAGGACTTAACATCAGAAATTTGGTTTCTTGTTTAACAGAGATTTAACACGAGTGTAAAGCTAACACTTGGTGAAATGCAGTTTTTGTTATAACTATTGCTAAACTCGTGTTAAGTCTTAACATCTGTTGGTGAAATCGGTCATAAATGTATTAAAAAGACTGTTCTACATTCACAGCATTATTTACTCATTGCTCTATAAATATTCCTACAAAGCCCTACTTTTCTATTTACATCCCCTTAATCCGATGAACTTCAACTCTCATTTACACACTTAGTTGTACAATACTAAGCTTCGGTAGCGTAGATGGTAACGTGTCTGCCTTATGTTCAAGAGATCGGGAGTTTGAATCTCGGTCAGGGTGAGTTATCTGGATAAGGTTTTTTTTCGTGGTATTCCCTTATTATGAAAGATGAACGTCTGTAACTGTAGTAACCCTGGGCTCATTTGAGCATCATTTCCCCAAGTTCATTCATTGTCCAATATAACTTAACGTTGGAGGACGTAAATAATAAATAATAATAATAATAATAATAATAATAATAATAATAATAATAATAATAATAATAATAATAATAATAATAATAATAATAATAATAATAATAATAATAATAATAATAATAATAATAATAATAATAATAATAATAATAATAATAATAATAATAATAATAATAATAATAATAATAATAATAATAATAATAATAATAATAATAATAATAATAATAATAATAATAATAATAATAATAATAATAATAATAATAATAATAATAATAATAATAATAATAATAATAATAATAATAATAATAATAATAATAATAATAATAATAATAATAATAATAATAATAATAATAATAATAATAATAATAATAATAATAATAATAATAATAATAATAATAATAATAATAATAATAATAATAATAATAATAATAATAATAATAATAATAATAATAATAATAATAATAATAATAATAAATAGGAAGAGGTAGGAGAATGAGGAGGAGCAGGAAGGGGAGGAGGAGGAGGAGCAGGAGGAGGAGGAGGAGAGGAAGAGAAGTAGAAGGAGGAGGAGGAGAGGAAGAGAAGTAGAAGGAGGAGTAGAGGAAGAAGAAGGAGAAGTAGGAGAAGGAGAAGGAAAAGGAACAGAATAGTCGCTATGTGATTCCTTTAAAATTCCATGCCCTTTGCACAACCATTAAAAAAATAAAATAAAAAAAGGTTCGCTATATCAGAAAAATATAAAAACATTGATAATTCAAACTAATAAAGACTACTTCTGAAATAATTCATAAAAGGCATAATTTGTGTTTTAAGTTGATTTACATTTAGCAGTTATGCAAAATGCATTCACATGGAAAACTATTATCAGGCTATTCTTATAAAATTCAATATGTAACACATATTATTTATTTTGAAAGTATCTTGAGTATATGATGCTTTATTCAAGCTCGTTAGAGGATTTTTGAGGAAACAAAGGTTAATGAGAACTTTTCCAGAAAGTGAAACTGAATTTTCCAAACTTTATTAATAAAGCAGTTGTTGAAATCACAATAATCTGGATATTGCATATTATGAACATTTTAAAATGCTATAATTTTAATTATAGCTTATGAATTATCTATTTTTCTAATCCAACGAAATTGTCTGTTGCGCCTTCCATATAGCTGTGAATGTCACATCAAGAGACAATTCGTCATTGTCAGTGTCTTCGTCGTCCAATATTGTAAATTTAAGATAATAGGCTCCAAAATCCGTCACGTGCTATTTCTTTCAAAAGTCGCCTTCTTGTAGTTTGTCTGCATGTGTCAAGCAATTTTCCCAGTCGTGTAAGTTTCTTCCTGCATAAGTCGTTCAGTCACTCAGTTTAAAAGTTTTATTTCTGAAAGGGGTAGTGCCAGACTGAAAAATTCAATACCATAGTCGGGATTTGAACCACGGATCTTCTGGTCTCCGTCCAGCCGCTCTAAACCATTGAGCTACTATGGCCAACGTGCCGATATGACATTAAATTCTCCAACTAACTCATGTTTTTTCTGGTAAACCACTAGGAGTTCTCATAAACACATGAGAACTGCCTTAATAGCGACTTACTATGCTGTAAGTAATTTAAGGCCCGGGCTTTATAGTTCAGACTACTATTAGGTACAATTAATGAAAATTAATTTTCTTACTCACTAGCCGTGTGTAGGACGCACTATGAAAGGGTAGAGCCAGACTTAATGCCATGTCGGCACGTTGGCCATAGTAGCTCAATGGTTTAGAGCCCTGGACGGAGACCAGACGATCCATGGTTCAAATCCCGGCTATGGCATTGAATTTTTCAGTTGGACTCTACCTTTCCATACTTTAGCCTGCACACGGCCAGAGTGAAAGAACAATTCATTTCCATTAATTGACCTAATAGTGGTTAACTATAAAGCCTGTGGCGTTTTTTCCTCCACTCGCAGCAAATAGGAAGCACGCCGACTGTTTGGAAGATCCAGGTCGAGATTTGATTAAATAAGAGTCATGAGATCTGTTCTCAGGTGTAGATTTTTGTGACAGAAATAAAATTTTATATGACTACGCTATCGTAATATATTATGTAATTGTATAATCCGGATTACAATTCACTCGAACTTTCTTTCTTGATCAGTCACTGTAGATTACCTCCAACACATTGATAAATTCTTATTTATAAGTTAATATTTGTAGTGATATAACAGGTCGTCTCGTTTCTCGATAATTAATCAGCCCCAAAGTTGGGAGCGATCTTTGTGACCGTCCCTCTTAGTCATTGCAGGTTGAATTGTTTCTTGATGATTGAGTTTGATTAACTATATAATTTGATTGTATAATCTGGCGTCCACTCGTTACTATTACCCATACCGAATAACTCTTTTTGACGATTATGGTTTTTCAGTTACAAAACTTTTATATTCACCGCGACATTTTCCATCGTCATGAAACAAGACTAAAGAACATATATCTATCTCAAGATTATTGATTTTTCGTAACTGTCGTTACTCATCTATTAATTTTGTGATTGGCCGATGTACTGCTACGTCACCGCATTACGTAATACAATTATTACCACGGCCAATCACAAAATTACACATATATTTGTTTTTAATATGTCATTATATGGCCTACTAAGTCATATCAGAAAACAATATTCATGTAAAAAGTTCTAACTAAAACATATCGTTACAAGCCCGGGCCTTAAAGTACTTACAGCATAGTAAGTCGCCATTAAAGTAGTTGTCTCATGTGTTTATGAGAACTCCTAGTGGTTTACTGGGAAAAACACGAGTCACTTGGAGAATTTAATGTCATATCGGCACGTTGGCCATAGTAGCTCAATGGTTAGAGCGATGGGCGGATACCAGAAAATCCGTAGTTCAATACCCGGCTATGGCATTGAATTTTTCCACTATAAAAGTAGACATACAGTTGCCCCGCAATAATGTCTCTATGGATACATGACGACAAGGTGACCTAGTACAAGGATAAGATCTAAACCGATCCACGAGGTATCATCCTAACAGATTCATCTTGTTACGACCAGCAGTTAAAACGACGTAAAATATAGGTGGGAAAAGCAAGCTTTTAAAGGAAGGGATGGGAAGCAAGGAAGGAATAATGTATCTCAGAAACTGTAACACTACGAAAGAATGTAGTTCACAGGAATTGTGTTTCAAAGAGCACTACATTTAAGTATCCCTTAAGAGTTCTAAGTTATATAAAATATAACAAATGAAGAGGACTTCACAGGTTGTTTATACAATATTCATAGCAACATTTCAAATGAATGATATTTTAGTCTTTTTGGAAAGAAGAAACCAAAGATTTCACTTGCAAAGGCTTATAGCCTTACTATGTTAAAATGTTCACTTTACATACTTGAATGCTTAAATGAAGATATTTGATTACGATGAATTCCCAATATGAAGTTTTTGGATGCTGTACAATTATTCTGCTAACAGTTGTTATGAGAAATTTAATTATCCTGTCTGTTCGATTTCTTCCAAATGAAGTGGTTGTATGTTAGGGCAACCTCAGTTTTGATTTCGTGTGTTTCCTCTGATCAGATAGAACGCACAGGATGTACTTAACCACAGATAAGCTACATACATAGATAAAAATGTCGAAGTGTTTCACTTTTAACGTTTACTCTCCCAGTTCTTGTAGGACTGTTGTAACTGCAGGGCATT
Source organism: Mantis religiosa (assembly GCA_030765055.1). Lineage (NCBI taxonomy): Eukaryota > Metazoa > Arthropoda > Insecta > Mantodea > Mantidae > Mantis > Mantis religiosa. The sequence continues at coordinate 229,413,789 of CM060947.1, read as the reverse complement.
GCGTTGTCAGACTGCCGCCAGCCTCTGCCTTAATGCCAATCTTAACTATGGAGTTGAGATTTTGTTAATAGGAGTTTGAAGCAAATATGTTTGTAATCTATTTAAAATGAAAACCAGTTTAGGCGGACATTTGAAACTTTAGAGGGAAGAATACAGGCAGTGAGCTAGAATTTCATGCCCAGGGGTTTGATTTTGTATGGTTTGTTGCAAACAGGCTATGAGCTGTGCTTGTTTGAAATTGTGATCTGATTATAAAGATTAATTGTTCTGTCACACTGGCGGTGTGTAGGCTAAAGTATGGAAAGATAGAGTCAGACAGAAAAATTCAATGCCATAGCCGGGATTTGAACCACGGATCTTCTGGCTGCCGTCCAGCCGCACTAACCATTGAGCTACTATGGCCAACGTGCCGACATGACATTAAATTCTCCAACTGACTCGTGTTTCTTCCCGGTAAACCACTTAGCCTCAGTAGCGTGGTGGTAGCGTGTCTGCCTCACGTTCAAGAGGTCCCGAGTTCGAATCTCGGTCAGGGTGAGTTACTTGGATGAGGGTTTTTTCCGGGTTTTTCCCTTATCCTGAAAGACGAATGTTGGGTAACTGTAAGCTCTATGGATCCCGGGCTCATTTGAGCATCATTTCACCTATTCCATTCATCGTCCGATATGACTTAACGTTGGAGGACGTAAATTACGAAAAAAATAAATAAAAAATAAAAAAATAAAAAAACCTTACGAGTTCTCATAAGCACATGAGACAACTATCTTCATGGCGACTTACAACGTGTAAGTACTTTAAGGCCCGGGCTTTATACTTCGGACCACTATTAGGTCAATTAATGGAAATTATGTGTTAAAAAATTAACAATTAACAATACATCTTTACATAGTGATTATAGAGGTTATAAATAAATATGTTACAAGTCTCGGGGACAGATAACTGCCACGTATTAATGGGGCACTTTATCCAGAGCTCTCAGATGGCGTTGTTATTGAATAGAGCAACAGGACTTGTCATGTCTTTTATAAAGTCATAATTTAAATTAGATCATAAACGGCGCTGTGTTGTACTTTGCAGGTTTTTTCCAAGTTAGCCAACGGCTGAAGTAAAAAATTACTGTGGGATTATGTTGTTGCTGGTACTTCTTCAGCCTTTGTCATTTAAAGTTTATTTTTGAGCTGACTGACGATGAAAGTTAAACACAAAAGTAAACCGGTATATTAGTACAAGAGAGCGCCAACAAACATAAGTGGTTAAGTGAAAATGCATAAATAGTAACGCTGGAGTATATACAACGATGCTCAGTTGTTACTTCGGCAAAACATAGACTTTCTTGACTCAGACCTTTCTAGTATTAGATCCTAGAGACAGAGTGTTTGAGTCATCATAAGTTTTTAATAAACCCATGTTCAAAATGCTTTGTTTATTAGATAGATCTTTGCAGATAGATAGATCCGCAGGAAAATAAAATGAGCAAAACAAGTTTAAAAGCGGGGGCTACGGAAATACATTTAGAAAACGACAACATTAAATTAAACCGTCTACTCAAAGTGTTAAAAGTGGGTGCCAGCATCTTCGATACATTTTTGCCCGATTTCACCAACAAATGTTAAGACTTAACACGAGTTTAGCAATAGTTAAAACAAAAATTGCATTTCACAACAAGTGTTAGCGTAACACAAGTGTTAAATCTCATGTTAAACTAACACGCAAAATTTCTGATGTTGAGTCCTTAACAATTGTAAATAGTCAAGATGGCGAGCATGAACTCAGCTGTTGATGTCGATTTGCTATATTTAAGACCGTCTAAATGGAATTCATAATAGAGTACGGCCTATGAAGAGAAATGATTTTGAGGAACTATCCGAAGAAAACTGTTTTACGGAGGTATAGACTGTCAAAACATGTTGCTGTGAAGGTTACTGCGGAAGTACAAGAGAAGTTAGAACATGCATCGAAAGGAATATGGCGATCTGGCCTCTGCTTCAAGTATCAATAACCTTGCGATTTTATAATTCACTAAATTATGTGGATAATGCACTGTCCACCTCCCGTCTCGAAACGTTCAAGACACTTTTCCTTCTTCGCTCCTCGTTTTAAATTTACGTAATACTGAGTTAGAACATACATCGAAAGGAATATGGCGATCTCACCTTAGCTTCAAGTATTAGTAACCTTGCGATTTTATGACTCACTGAATTATGTGGATAACACACTGTCCAGCTGCCGTCTTGAAACGCTCTAGTCACTTGTCCTTTGCACCTCGTTTTAAATTTACGTAATAATGAGTTAGAACATACATCGAAAGGAATATGCGGATCTCACCTTTGCTTCAAGTATAAATAACTTTGCGATTTTATAATTCACTGAATTATATGGATAATACATTGTTCACCTCCCGTCTTGAAACGTTTAAAGCACTTGTTCTTCGCAACTCGTTTTAAATTTATGTAATACTGACAAGTTGTTTGGAGCTTGTAGTAGTGGCACATGTATTTGAATTAAATTCGTTTCCAATATTTTCCCCGCGACATCTTTCTCTTTTACATTCACTGCATCCGTCCTCTTATTTTCCACGATATCCTTACACTTCGTCACTATTTCAATTAACAATTCTTTCTCCGTCGATGAGAAATTTGTCTCACGGGTTTATTTATGATTTTGTTCATCCGTCATTTGTGGAGACGAAAATGAAAACAAAAACATATGGGAGTACCTTCAGAAAATCATCCATAGCCTTCTATGGCTGTGATATTTACAAGTTTCTTGGCGTTAACACATGTTTGTTAACATTTTAAGAAAACAGGTTGGCGAAATGCAAGAAACTTAACATTAGTTTTAGCGCTGTGACAATTGTTACGTTACATTTGTTAACGTCGAATTTAACATCTGTTGGTGAAATCGGGTATTTATGTATTGTCTGGTTACCTTGGAAAGAACTTAAACCTTGTATATGGCGTATCCAACTGCTTTAGTTAAGCGCCATTCCATTCTTCGAAACGTGGTGTGGGTTGGTGACGCATGTTGGGGTGACGTTGTTGATGACACAGCAAGCTGCAGTTGAATTTCTTCGGACTCTAGTTGATAACCGCGTTCATGTATTCTGCCTTTGTATACAAGACCTTCATTGTTTATTCCAAATTGACGATAAGCACTTACCTTTACATTGAAACGTATGCAAACTACTAAAGCGAATCCTAAGTGCTACTTTTGAATGCAGGTATATTGTACATCTTCCAACACTTATGTAGCGTCATTGGAAAACAGCCTTTAAAAACCAGGAATATGACGTCTCCTGATGTTACGAGCTCGTCCTGTCACGAGCTCTACAGTTTGTTTACCTACTGTCCTCTAATTTTCGCTTTCAAAGTCTCTAGCGCGTAAACATAGTTTTTCTAGAAATGGAATTAACAAAATATGATAGCATGATTTTATCCATCTACCTCTGGCTAGGTTGGGTATACCTTGCTATAGCTGTATTGAGCTTCCTTTAGTCAGCTCTTTAAAAATAATCACACTTCTTTCGTTATTTTGTATGCAGTTGGAAATAAAACTGAAGGATGCAATGAAACAATTTACCTCTTTACAATAATTTAGCCCGTTTCATTATTGTAGAGTTATGGCGTTTGCCTCATATTCAAAGGGTACCAAGAATGAGCCATTTACCATTTCGACCAGGGCTATTTATTCAGATAAGGTGCTTTCTTACATTTTCTCCTATCCTGAATGTGGCGTCTTTAACACTGGAAAGACCGCGCCCGTCATTTTGACGGATATGCTAAAGACTTATTGCTTGCTTATGTTTTTTTCTACACTTCCCATGTTCTACAACTTTTAATAAATACGTATAGAACACAAGTCCACAAAGAATTAAGCATTTTGGACCATTCTAAAAACTGGTACAAACAACTCCTACTAGAAGGACCGCCAACCGTCATTTTGACGGGTACGGAAGTGTGAACAAATAGCCTTCGGATCTGTCCACATCTGTTGTTTTCCTTCCTGATTGGTTTATGCCACTCTACAGACCCTTTGGCAATGTGTAAGAAAGCTTTATTGTCCAAGTGGCGCAATTCGTGCTACCACTTATGAATTTACGAGGTGTTGGAGCAAAAAAACTTTCCGCTGAAGTTGTTATGGTCGAATACCTAGGGACCACCATTTATCCGCAACACAATGAGCAGAAACAAATTCACTGAAATGTAGTTTATGCGATTTGATGGCAAGGACACACGTTCTCATAGACTAAGTACAGATCGCTTTGCAGATGCTACTCCTGTCTAGAATTCTTTTATTGCCAATTCCTTGCAGTGTTACATTCCAAGTGAAAATATCTCTGTGGATGAGCAATTGTTTCCTTGCAAGACTAGGTACTCTTTCGTTCAATATATGAGCAACAAATTGGAAAAATTTGGAATAAAGTTTTGGCTTGCAGTTCATGCAAATTCAAAGTATCTGGTTAATGGTTTTCCTTACCTGGGTAAAGACAATCAGTGCCCCACAGGTGTTCCTCTTGCAGAGAATGTTATAAGCGTCTTATACAGTCCTTTGTTTTTACAGGAAGAAATGTTAAATATGGCAATTTTTCCACAACCAAATGTTTGCAGAAAATTTGAAGCGTTAAAGTACAAGCACTGTGCGCATAGTAGAAGGGAAATCCCTCAATCAGCAAAATCTGCTGCAGCACATTTGCATGTAACTGTACTTTATAAGTCAGGTGACATAACTCTGATATTCTATCAGGGAAAAAAGAACAAAAATGTGCTTATTTTGAGTTAAATGCATTACACAGTTACTATAAATAAACAACATCCTAAAAAGCTACCAGAATCAGTGGCGTACTACGGCGTTGACGTCGTCGATCAAATGGATCGACTGTACACAGTGAAATATGGATGAAGAAGGTAGCCTATACATGTTTTTCAATGTGTTGGCCTTGGCAGCTATTAATGCATGGGCACTCTATAAGGAAGTAACAGGTGAAAAAGTAAGCAAACGTCAGTTCATATATAACTTAGCATCAAGTATGTTTGTGGAACATGTTTAGGCAATGCTGAATACACGATGCTACAGGTGGTTTTGAATGAGTGAAATCAGGTTTATACACTGTGCTATTCGAAATTTTATGTTGAAACACATGTGTTTGCTAAGGGAAGTTGTCCATTTTACATTTGGTTGTCACATACATTTGGAATAATTTTTAGGCTTAAAATGTTCATTTTACCATGTAATTTTTCTTTCAAAAGTAAAATTATATACTGGTAAACTGTATAAATAATATTAAATAAACTGGTATGCATTCAAATTTGTTTACCATTTTAAAAAGAGCAAATAAAACTGCACCCGTCAAAATGAGGGTTGGTCCTTCTCGGTAGACCATACTCGCCGGTCCTTCTAGTGTTAAGCTCTAAGCACCCCGGGCTCATGTATCATTTCACCTATTTCGTTCTTTCATTGTCCGATATATCACAAAGGAATCGTGGATGCTAAACATAAATAATAGAGGTCGCTGCAGCGTTGTGATGAAATATTTACTCTGAAATTTAACTTTTAAAGAACCAAAAGTCAGCCCCTATTGGGGTAGTGTCTGCCGAGGTCCCTACTTCGAATCTTGGTCTCTGTGAATTATATGGTCAACTTTTTTCCCCAGGGCTTTCCCTGGACCTGGGCTGCTTTGAGCTTCATTTCACCGATTTCATTCTTCATCCAACGTTACCTACGTTGGAGGACGTTAAATAATGAAAACTGAAAATGACGAAAAGGATCTATTAATTGGATATTCCATAGCCATGTATATGTTGATATAATGTAGACTATATTGAATAAAATAATGAGTATATTTATTTAAAATTTACCTAGACACTGTAGTAATATTTTACTTAAATTTCAAAGTAAGAAGTATTGCTAATTGTATGGTTGGGAATATAACTATTAACTTGCAAAATCCTAGTAAATGCCAAGTTGTCACTGTAATTAAAAGCTGTTTTAGGTTTAGTTTATGACAAAAATATTTTATCCGATCATTTGCTTGGATACAGCTTAAGTTCCTCTTTGTTCTATGTACAAAATATAGTGTTATGGTTTTATAAATTCGAAGGATGTTATATATTATGATATATGTTTTAAATTAGGAATATAAGCAATTATAAAGCTCGATACACATGGCTGCAACAAACGAGGCATCTAATTTAAAGAATTGCATAACCACCGCTTGATTCGTATTTTTATATTTTTGGATATACATATTGCAGAGGAGTAAATGAAATTAATTTGAATAGATTGAGATCTCCCTGCGAAACTGAATTTATATGCAGCTCCACATGTTCTGAATATGTGGCATTTCATTTGTGTGCCTTAGTCAAGTGAAACTAAAGAACAGGAGTTAGCCAGGTACAATAAAATGATTTTATAAAACAGCTTTATTACAAATCATTCATACATAATACACATATAAATTAGTTAAGCGTTCACCTCAATTATTAAAAGAAGAATGTGTACCCGGATGGACATTAAGTTCACAATGTTTCACTTTATATAAAACTGTTTCATTGTTTCTTTTTCTTTGACTGAGATTTGCTGCTACAAAGTAATCTGTAGATTTTTCTGATGACCATATAAAGTACAAGAAGTAAGGATATTCCGACAATAGCCAGGAAGGCTATAACGTCTAGCAGCAGATACTGGAACCAATACAGGTCTGTTGCTGCAGAGCGCGTGTGTGGTGCTCCTTTGTGACGTATGACGTACTCTGTCCAGTACACAGCGAGGTCCAAGGGACTCATGGGCTGATCTCTGAACAGCTGTGATAGTTTCTGTGCATTTGCTCGGTACCTGAAACAGAAATGTGGACATTAGTATGTGCTGTGCTTGTTTATGATCTATGATGTTCAGTAGTGCATGACAATAAGGGAACTCATGGGTTCATCCTTGAACAGTAGAGGCAGTTACTGCGCATGCGCAGATGTGGACATCATAGTATGTGTGCTGCTGCTTTGAGATGTGTGGACGTATTCTTTCCAATAGATGACAATCGCTATACACCTATTATATGTTTCAAATGGGAAGGTGTTTGTCCTTGAGCGCTTCTGAGCAACCAATCGGAGTCCTGCGGTGTTGTCGTGTTGCATTCCCCCTAAATGGTGTGTGAGGAGCGCCAATCTAATCAATCTGTATGAAATAGTAATCGCGCTAAGATAAAAATTCAGATTTTGCAAAAACTGATCCATGTTGAAGATAGAGAATAATATATCTAACATAACCATGAAAACCCCATATTTTTAGCTCAAATAGTTTTTCTAATACAAATAAATAAAACACTGTTACCTGTATTATAACAATAAATCGCGACGTAAGCACTGTATGAATATCATTATTGGTTGGCATGTATGCGTGTACGGATATTTGTTATCACTCAGAACTGAAACGTAAATGTTTGACATGGCGTGATAAAAGAATTACTTTGAATAAACCAATTCGAGTGAGAGGAAACAATAAATTTCCTGCTGCCCTGGCAGAGCGTGTCTGGCCACATATCTTTGTTTATGAATGGTTCATAATCTCTATTTACTCTAGAGCGTTCAAAGTGGTTGGTGTGTATGTATGTACATATGCCTTTAATTACACAGAACTAAAATTTAAGCTTCTGGCATGACGGATAAAAGAATTGCTATGAATAAGTCAAGGTGTTAAATTCGAGCAAGAGCAAACACTTCATTTCCTGGTAGCCTGTGGAATGCTGTATGCTTATGTTTATGAATGAATGCTGGATAAGAAGTGTTTATTTACTCTGGAAAGCTCAGATCAATATCATTCTGTTGTTCTTTACACAACAGTAGAGTAATAGTTAAATAGTGCAATGGCATCTTGCTGTGTATTTAGTGGCGAGTCAAAAAGGCAGGTATTGTGAAGTCAGGCTCGAAGTATTACTTTTAAGGTGCACACGTTCTTGAAACATTTTTCGGAAACAGAAACTAAAATTGAGTTATTGCAAAGAGTACTTCCGTTTAAAAACACGGAAAATGTGTATCAGCTGTATCAACTTGCAATTGAAATGGGGCACGAGGTAATATGCCTCCCACCTTACCACTGTCAATATAGTCCAATTGAGTTGGTGTGGGCTCAAATAAAATGAAGGATTGCAAACAGAAATAATGCTTTTAAACTGACGGATATTAAACGACTTGTTTACGTAGAAATTGACAAGGTAACACAACAGGACTGGGAAAACTGCGTGGGGCATGCAGATTTTAAGAAAGAAATAGAACTTGACGAGATTTTGGAATCTATAATCATAAATTTGCAAGACTCAGACGATGAAGACAGTGACAATGACGAATTGCCTCTTAACGGAAGTGACATTGACAGCGATATGGATGAGCCACTGGCAATTCCATTGGATTACACAAACAGGTAATTCTTAAACTATAATTATAGTTATAGTATTTAAAAATATACATAATTTGCGAAAATGCTTTTTCCAATTTTGATTTTGGCAACTGCATCATTGTAAAAGTTTGTAAATTATAATTTGCTGACCCTTACGTCTGCGCCAAGCAGACCTGCATGTTGTATGAGTGTGCGAGAAAGAGGGAAATATAAATGGAATGGGTTAACAGCTGGCAACGCTGAGTGTGATACGGCATCTGATTAGCTGGACTCCATAATCCGTCCCATTTGAAACACATAATAGTGGGATTATTATTATGTATATGGCCGTAAGATAAAACTTTCTTGCTTTATTAATAGATCAGTATTAACAATAGCCGAGTAAAATTTTCTTTCCTTTAACTAACTTATACTTTTGATTGCATATCTACATTTGTGAAACCCACGATCATTTACAGAAACGTTTTTGGTTCAAATTACCTCGTTTAAAGTCATGGAATTAGACATAGTTAGGGTTTATTCCTGCGAAATCTGCTCTGGTGCCCTCAGTACTTTGTTCGGCGTGGACGACTTGTTGCTAATAGCCAAATTTTCATTCCTTCGTAGAGTCAGAAGTGTATAATTCTACAGCAATTTTCAACAATTTTCCTTTAGATTTATATGCAATAGAAAGGAATATTTCAGATTTTAAAAGCTTACAGTTACTACAATTTTAAGGGTGGTTCAGCAAAGAATGGAACAAAACAGAGTGAAAAGAAAAACAAGAAGTAAAGCAGATAAAACTAATTCTGTAAATGACTTAGGTTATATCGGCAATTAATGAAATATATCAAAATAAGCCCGAGTTTAGTTAAGGTATCCATCATTTCTGTTTTCAGGAAAAGGACGTTATAGGGATAACCCGACGTAATCGAGATTCGGATCGGGCCCTCTTGATTCTGAGACAGACATGCTGCCTTCATATCACGGATATGGACTATGGAGGAGAGGATGATTCAACTACAGTAAGTATGTTTCTCCGTGGAATAGAAAATGAAAAAGTCGTTGTCTGTTCACAACTCTTAACATATTAAGTGAACATAGACTGAAACTGGACGAATGTCGTTTTTAAGGAGTTCCGGTAGTAATGATTACTATATCTCTGGCCCACTGAGGGACAATATAACTACAACAAGTTACTTCTTGGCATTCATGCACCTTAGTTAAGCTTTGTTAGAATTGACGTTAAGATTATTGCGATGCTAAAGGTTTTGATTTTGCGGTAAGTATATAAGTATAAAATTTCCCAAAAAAGATCGTTTCGTCCAGGAATGAAGAATATCAAAATTAGAGAGAGAGAATGTATTCCGTTTCCACATTCTTTTTTGAACAGTTGAAATATAAGTACTAAGCAGAGGCAAGTGCAACCATGGACTCGGGATACCTGTCCAATAATGACTCTGTTATTATTCTATAATTATTTTCCAGATACTCAGAAAGCCTGGTGTATTATTTATATAAGGACCTTATGGCGTTCCAAAAGAAACAAGCCGGAATTTGGTATGCGTAAACCGGTCACAGGATGGTAATATCATGGCGTGTGTAACGAAGTGTTGTTCCAGCCAGAACGTGGAAGTTCACAGCCCGTCGTTAGAGGACACACATACATGTCACGTAACTATATAAAGCTAGCAGCAGCATGCAGCAAACGTCCAACGTTACCAGTCGCATTGCAAACAGTGAAATGGGGACGTCAAAGGAAAAACAAAGAGGTGTTCATTTTCTGACAGCGGAAGGAGTAGGGGAACGGAAATTCATCGACGAATGTGACAAGTGTACGGCGAACACTGCATGTCCGTTGCAAGGGTCAAGGCGTGGCACAAGCGCTTCGGGGAAGGATGGGTGTCGTTAACCGATGATGCACGGTCTGAAGCACCACACAATGGCATCGTCCAGCTGGTTGATGCACTCATTACCCAGGACCGCCGAGGTCGGATTGAGCGTCGGAAGTGTTCACACCATCATGAAGGAACGACTGCTCTTGCGCGTAGTGTGTGCCCTACAGTCATCAACCACACCAGGAACCATGTCGAATGGCCACTGTCTTGGTCATCTGCAGCGCTATGCTAGGGAAATGAACCAGAACCAGAATCAAAACACAAAGTCTCCAGTGGAAGCATGCAGGGTCACCACCACCACCACAAAAAAGTGCAAGGCACACAATTGCAGGATAGGTTATGCTGGCCTTCTTTGACTAAGATGGCCCCCTTCTGATACAGTTCCTGCAGTACGGGACAACAGTGGATGCCCAGCGTTACCCGCAAACCTTGACCAATCTTCGCCAAGCTATCAAATCAAAACTACCAGTCAATCTCACCGGTGGGATTATTTTGCTCCACGACAGTGCAAAGCCTCATATGGCCAACACAGTCGCGGCACTCCTGCAGAAATTCAAATGGGAGGTTCTCGATAACACTGCATACAGTCCAGACCTCTCTCCCTGTGATTACGCCATTTTTTGGTCCCCTTAAAAAAGGTCTGAGGGACAAACGATTCACCTCGGACGACGTCCAGCTATACGTGCGGAACTAGGTCACATCGCAGCTCCAGGACTATTATTAGACAGCCATTCACCACCTTGTGTGACAGTGGGACAAGTGTCTCAACAGCCAGGGCCAATACTTCTAACATACAGGTGCTGGTTTTTCTAATTATGTCTCTCCTCGTTTCTTTTTGAACGCACCTTATAGTTATCTCAAGCAAATACTTCACTGTGGAACTTGAGGGTGACCATTAATTTGCTAGTCCCTCTCTAGGTCTAGTCGAACTCTTTCGGCTGAGCAGGAGAAGCTTGTTTTATAACCTCTGAAAAGGTTGAGAAGCATGAAACAGCATTCTGTGTCACTTGGATGCTTCCAGATGAGCCTAGAACTGGCAAGCAATGCTAAGAAATGAAATGTGTAATGTTTAACGCCCACTTTTACTACATACGACACCGCAGGCGGTGACACTGATGATGCATGAGATGAAGATGGAGCACCGGTGGAATGAGATGGCGGGGGAAACCGGAGGTCCCGGAGAAAACCCACCCCAACGCCGTGTTGTCCACCACAAATCTCACTTTGCGGTCGCCTGGGATCGAACCCGGGTCGCCTTGGTGAGAGCCAAGCGGTCTAACCACTGAGCCACGGCGTGGCCAAGCAATGCTAAGGATTTGCTTCAGAAATATCATTGGCCGTTCCTCCATTTTGGTAAGAGCACTATTCAATCTAGACTGGCTTACGACATCTTGCCGAGAACCACAGCAGTTTAGAGTGTCAACAATAAAAATTAAAAGAAAAATTAGTTGGGAAGTAGTCATGCACTTGAATCGATATGAAACCGGCGTTAAGTGCTGTGTTCACTTCTGGATAGTTTCTTAGTAAATAACGTCATATATTCGTTTAATAAAGGTGTTGAAGATCGCAGAACCACTTACTTCGGTTGTAGCACTTCGTTTATCGCCTGCAGTAGAGACTCTGAGGTGACATCCTTGAAATCCAGTTTGATGCCAAATCCTGACTTAACCACAGTCATCATGTTTGTCTTTTGTTCAGGAATAAACGGAATACCAACAACAGGAACTCCTCGTATGATAGCTTCTTGCGTGCTGAGACCTCCGCCATGAGTGATAAAGAGTTGTATGTTTGGATGCGCTGAAAATTGAGAAGATAAATTAGTATAAGGAATGCAATATGGCTGGGTTCATAGAAATACATTCTAGTGTTAAAGATTTACCATTTTGTCTCGGACAAGTACGCAGACGGTTGAAACTTCAATTAGTATTCAACAATGTTTATATGTAAACATAGAAGTTCTAACATCGTCTACTTCATGGTTGCCTGACAACTGACAAAGCTTATTTAGACATCTACTGAGATAACTCAAGAATTATATTGTATAAACTGAAACAGCTGGAAAACGTGATAACTAGGAGTTGTACAAACATTGTTAGGTTTATTATTATCAATATTATTATATTATTATCAAGAAAGGACAAAACTGATGAGTGTGAGATGCTGGAAAGAAAACCCAGCATCTGCATGGCTTGTTTGTCACTCGTTAGATTAAGCAGTCCGACTTTGGAAATTATTTCTTCCGAAGTAAGTCGGTGTTTCTCCATAATGATTTCAATTAATGTGAAGTAATTTATGTTAAACATGTTATTGTGTACTTAACTTAATGTGTATACAAGCTATAAATCTTTGTTAATAGAAACCTCTCAGATAACGAAATGATTTTGTCTTGTAAGAGTGAGACTGGAGGGCCTTCCATTCGTGTGCTAAGCACCAATGAACGCATCACTTAAGCCAATGGAGTTCGCAGAAATCACGAATGACAGATAGATGTTCACTCCACGTGGAGTAATCAGTGAGTTATCTGAGAGGTATCTATTACCAAAGATAAATCCATGGTAAGCGTTCCAGCAGCGGGACTATACCTCATGTGATCATTCTACGCCCACAATCGGTTGTCGATGCGAATGAAGCTACACTATTTATCAATTAATATGACTTTGAAAACTAAGTGCTACAAATACCAAGATGGGAAACAGCCCATCTACCTTGGTATTTTTGTTTAGGCGATGATTAGCAGACAGTATAAATTTGGCCACTTCTTGTAGCATCTGCTTATTTTAAACCATGCTATTATATGAACTGTTAATATTCGTGGAACTTGAATAACCGCAATTGGAACTTCGTACATAAACTAACTTCAACTTATCTTGAAGCTGTAAAGTAGATACATTACCCAAAATGTCGGATTGAGGTAACCATTTGCCTAACTTAACATTTTTAGGCTGACCAGGCAAGACATCGTCTTCCCATTTCCAGAGGATTTTCTGCTTCAGTTGTGAGAAAGCCTTTAGAATCTCGTTTCTTTGCTCTTCTGGCATATCAACGCTCCTAATATTTGAGCCCAAGCTGAAGAAAATAGCTCCCTCTTTGGCATCATCCAGGTACTTCTGAAGATCCTGCAAAAAAATTGTAAGATTATTTTAATTATCAATATAGGGTATTTAAAAAAGGGCAAATATCAAAGAATCTTCTCCGAATTCAACACAGAAACCCAGTACTGTCTTCTGACTAAGAATAAGCAATGCATTTCGTTCACTTTTACTGCCAACTGCCTTTGTATATATCCGGATTGCATATTCTATAACAAAAAGGTTATATTGATCCATGTGTTTATGGGACTCGAGACATCTGATACCTAGAATACTCTTGACTGTTGAAATTGCAACACATCATGAGATATTGTCTACAAAAAGTCCACAGTCGACTTCATTTTGAACACATACGTAGCAAAAACAGGTTTATACAGTAAAATAACAGAACAAATATTAAAAAATACTGCTTTCAGTTCACGGATAAACAATGCGTCAGCAGAGAAGAAATAAAATCCTGCAATCTACATTTTCAAGGTTCTCGAATTTTAATGTTCTATCAACATACCCTTATGTAAACACGAATACTTTTTCTAACTCATTTATTGATCGATCAGCGCATGTGCGATCTACAGATCATTGATCATAGACATTATTTACATACGTGATACAATGAATAACAATGAAATGAGGAAAGCCCAATTGGGCCCCCATAAGTAGGTACATGAATGTTTTAAGTATTACAGAAGATCTTGTTGTGAGAGCCGATCCAGTGGTAGATGACTCCTGATGCGGGTTGGAAAGCTGGATTTTCTACCAAGGGAATAGTGAATGCCTCCTGAGACGTGTTTTAGGTTGCTGCAGAACTTTTCGGCTTGTTAAGAAATTGACTGTTGAATGGTGCTGATTCCAGTTTCTCTATGTAGTTTATTATTTATGACAAACCATGGTACATTTTTTGAGATTCGTAATAATTTGTTTTCAAATGTCTGGATACGTTTGATTTACAAATACTTGAGACTGTTAAGCAGGCAGAGCCTTTGTAGCAGCGCACTCACTCGCCTCCGTTATGTATTACATCCACAGTTCTCAATGTGGGCCGAATGTATCATTTATCTGGATTCCCATCAGCATATCTGAATAAATATTAAATGTATAACGATTAGAAATAGGTCATCTATAGTGACTTGGTAATGAGCTAGGGATATAAGTATGCTATAGTCTTTCTTTGCCAGATTAAGTCTTCAGCTAATGCTATTTATAAGATTGAAGAAATTAAACCTCAAGATATTGATAAAGTATTGTATTTTGTCAGGAATAAGCTAATGTTTAATGTTGTGATATTAACTCTTTTGTGCCCGAATTAAACTGTATGTGATGGAACACACTAAATTTTAGATTACGAGCTTACTATCTGAAAGTTTGTTTGCATATCACATTAGGAATGAGTAATGTATAGGTATGTATACCAACACTCCCATATGGTAACTACGGCCTTCGGGGTAACCTCGCCCCACCACGTGATGACAGGACCCATTTCTCAGGTGGAGGCCGTGTCCCATGATAGGGTGATAGCAAAGATGACGGTGAGGCGAGAGGACCTACAGCTTATACCATGGACTCCGAACCACGTTGGGCATAGGGGACACTTCACATGTGCTAGACAAAGGTGAAGGCGCGGATAGGGCTGACTTAAAATCGCCGCCCCAGAGCCAGAAATCGAACTCGGACCCTCAGAGAGTTGCGAACGAAACCACTGCGCCACCTCGGCGCCCGGAATGAGTTCCACAGCATTTCGATAGTTCAAGGAATTTAAAGAGGGCGGTGTTTCAATAACAAAGTAAGGTGGACCAGACGCTCCAGCAACAGCAATAAACGACAACACGATTAACACAGCTGTCATATTATTCGTGAAGACTGACGAAAACAACTGACAGTCTTGCAGATATGTTACAGATTTCCAACGGCGGTGTTTTTTCCCCAATTCTGCATAATCACTTAAACATGAGAGATGCTTGTGCGAGGTGGGCAGTAAGATTATTGACTCACCCCTGAAAAAGGAACTAAGGGGGAAGTGTTTTGCTACTTCGGTGGCTGTCGTGAAGAAGGCCCAGGTGGTTATAAAGATGTCAAAAGATGGCTTCCAGCACGTGTTCCAAGACTGGAATTCCGTTCAACTCAACGGAGAGGACTTTGTAAAAGACCACAACAATATGTACCAAGAGTAGTGCATTTTATGTGTAAAAAGTCATTCTTGGTCTTTACTGATTTACTCTTGAATGATAATTGTTTCCAATGGCCTGTGTAAAAATGTTGATTGGAGAAACATAATTTAAAAATAGAGAAAAAAGAAAGGAAGCGTACCGGTATAATAAAGGGAGAGAAAACAGATATACACAAAAATAATGAGATACAATTTACTTACCTGAGGAAGCTTCTTGGGTGGTCTGACGTGCATTCCTCCCACTTGGACAGCATTGGGTGTTAATGGTCTTGGAGCACTGATGCTGAAGTGGGTGTTGGTTAATACAAGTGAAGTAGAACTCAACAATTCCTTAAGTGATGGTAGATACTCAACGTGCTCGTTGAAGTGCTTTCTCATGATCTCCTCCTGCTTGGGTAGATATAATAGGTTTCTTACTGCCATCCAGTAGAATATCATAAAAGTGTTCTGCACTCGCTCCAAAAACGACATTCGCCTGTCCAAAGGAAACATCGGATCAGCGAGATATGAAGGGTTAGAAGGACTTCCCACCCATCCGTACATCCAGTGCATTCCTGCGAAAGGACACACTTGGACAAGCGGAGCGTTGAACTTATGTGCGAAACCAATATTAGCTTCGTGGAAGAAAGCTTCGGTGACCACAAGATCGAAGTGTTCCTCCTTGGACCGTATGAGCTTCTGGACCTGTGGCTGCGCAAGATATTTATCGTTGTTGGTTGGCATTAAGGACGAAAGCATCAATGGAGATATTATCGGGTTGAAACTAATTTTGAATATAAAAGATGGATCTGTAACAGAAATGTTGAAAGGGCTATAACAAAACTGAGGGAAAATGTCTTCTATTATAGTGAATTAGTTGTTTTGTTAGCCAAAACTTTTAAACAAACACATATACTTGAACGTGGCATATTATTTTAAAGGGATGGAAGAAACTTTCTTAGAGCGAAAACCTGCAATGGTTTGAGTTGGGAAGCATTCTAGGTTTCGTAAGGAACAATCTCGCTGAGGTTTCCTGAGTGAATCAGGCTCACAAAGTAACGATTCCTCAGCAGTTATATATGCTATTTCATTATACTGATATTGAGCCGTCGAAAAAATCGGTTTATTTTGAAGCTTAATACTACGGATCATGTGACTTCTTTGCCATGCAACACACATTAGTATGCATATAAAAAATAAATTCCTGTTTCTTTCGTTTAAGCTGATATATTTAAAGCTTCCTTGCCATATTCGACACATTGTACCCCTCTATAATATATGGTGATAGGGGAGTTATCCTCAGATGAATTCATTATTACGTTGGTCCATATTGTGCCTTTGTGGGTTCGTAGAATTAAAGGTCCAAATTGCAGAAGTTCAATTCTTTATCTATTTCCGTCGAAATACGCTTCGTACACCTCCGATAATTCACAGACGTACACTGCTCACTAGCATTGCACTCTTCACAGCTTCCTGCCAAGAACTAACTCGCCTCCAGAGGTCCAGAGGTAGTCCTGTTTGGGCGGGGCATCCCCGTCCGGGTGTCTTCTGCCGCAGTACCTAGCCGCTTTGCGGCTCAACCTGCGAAGTGAGTCAGGAATGTTTTTTATTGTTCTGCTGGGGGTAGGTTGTAGTTTTGTTTAAAAATGTTTGTTTGGATGCCCTTGAGTAATCTCAGAAGGCAGCAGCTTAGCGGTTTTATTGCACTCTCCCATTGGGGGGGGGGGGGGGAATCGGTTTAGTGTTTTTGCCCCGCTTTGATTACGGGTGGCCTAACGATTGAGCCATCAGGCACAAAAATGCATTTTGGAGTCAATGAGCTCCAACTTGGGTTAACCAAGGGGCCCCAGGACGTCACTGGGGAGTTTGTATGATGGCAAGCGTCTTTGCTCTCTCTGGTCATACCTGCCCAGTGAGTTCACCAAAGGGTTGCCATGGGTTTGAATTTTGTCGTACATTGAACGAGCCCTCTCTCGAATGACGTCGACAATGTACGGGATGTTCGAATGTTCATGAAGGATATGGGCGGGAAATCTCCTGTCAGTATCGTAGATGACCCGTAGCGCCCTGTTCTGCAGCGTCTGGAGTCTGACGAAAGTGGTATTTGCCACTGTTCCCCAGATCTCACAGCCGTACAAGATCATGGGCGGGATGATCGCCCGATACAGCTGGAGTTTGAGACGGAGTGGCATGGTTGAACGGAATATGGGATATAGGTTCCTGAGCGCGACGTGTCCAAGCTGGACCTTGCCTTTGACGTGCGGAGCGTAAGTTAATTTGCGGTCCAGCGTCACTCCGAGATACTTCGCCGTTTGAACCCATGGGATTCCACGACGCCGTAAAACGAAGTTCTGCTGCAACCGATTGGCTCTGGTTTTCGCCAGGAGAATCGCAGAGCTCTTCTCCGGGTTAATTGCCATTCGCCATTTTGCGCTCCATTCGCCAATGGCCTGGAGCTGGGTTTTGATCTGCCGAAAGCTATACCTTGGGTTTCTGTTGACTGCGAAGATCATAAGATCGTCCGCGTATTGACAGGTGTGGGTATTGTGGTGCGTGGGTATGTCAGCCATGTAAGCTGCAAAGAGTGCCGGCGACAGCACGCTGCCTTCCGGCACTCTAGCGCCAATGGGCCGCTCGGTAGACAGCTTCCCCTCCATCTTTACTCGAAGCTTCAGTTTCCGAGGAACCCGGCCACCAAGGAAATGTATGGACGGGGAATTTCATGCTCCAGGAGTTTGTAAATAAGTCCTTCGTGCCAAGTAGTGGCGAATGCCTTCTCCACGTCCAGCAACACTACTACCGGTTTAGACCGTTCCTGGAATCCCAGGGAGGCCTTCTTGGCAAACCGCAGTAGTTGCTGTGTCGTGGAGTGGCCAGAACGGAAGCCAAACTGATGTTCCGGGTTTAAGCCCCTTTCCTCTAGGTGAGGAAGGAGCCGGGATAGGAGCAGTTTTTCGAAGACCTTCGATAAAACTGGGAGAAGGCTGATAGAGCGGTAACTGGAAGGAAAAACCGGATTTTTCCCCGGCTTTAAAACGCACACCACGCGCGCCTCCTTCCAGATGGCTGGAAAGTGGCGCATGTATAGGCACGCATTAGAAATCCGGGTTAAGTGAATCACGGCTCTGCGTGGAAGGTGCTTGAGCATTTCCGCTGTCACACTGTCCTGCCCAGGTGCTTTGTTGTTTCTTAGAGAGTTAAGCGTGGTCGCTAACTCTCTAGGGGTAACGATGGGGATGTGGAACTCCTCGTGGTCGGGGGGCGGGGCTTCTAGGAAGTCCTCCACCACCTGTTCCATGAGGTCAGCATGGTCATCGTCCATTGGCTCTACCCTGGATTGGAATTGAGCCTCCAGATAATCTGCTAGTGCATCTGCCTTTTCTTTCGACTCGTAGACGAGTCGACCTCTAGGGCTATGTAGGGGGTGCTGGTGTACGGTTTTGTCTTTCCGCAGTCTACGGACTATTCGCCACGGTTTTCTCTCCTGGAGATTGGTGTGCCTTAGCAGTTTTTCCCAGGCCTCTTGGCGGTGTGCTCTTAGGAGCCGTCTTACCAGGGACTTGAACCTCTGGTGTACTTCTCCTATCCTGGGATGGCGAAATCTCTGCCACAGCTTTCTCACAGCATTTTTAGCCCTGATTAGCTGCTTAATGGGTCCCGATAGTTAGGTCGAACAGAGCACTCGCTTATATCCATTAGCCATTGGTTCTGGAACTTTCCCGACTCCTCACGGAGGGTTACGGTCTTTTACGATGGCGACGGACCAGTCCTGACATCCCTCGGCTTCTCTCTCTCCCCACTCCCTCAGCAAGCGCCATTCCGTCACACGAGTAGGCATAGCCCCGATGCCATCTGTCTCTCTCTTTTGCCAGCTCTTTCTGCCAGCTTTCTGCCAGTCTTCGACGAGCGGGTGACAATATGCTAAATAATACCAAATACATATCAAGGAAACCTATTGGTTAACATTTGCGATTCAGGAAATCTTTGGCCGAAGACTATGTGGATCGGGGTGGTAATAATGCTATTATATTAATCCATGCACAACTTAACACATCAGCGTGACTCTCTCTCTCTCTCTCTTTCTCTCTCTCTCTCTTTCAAAACTAAGTGCATTTCGCAGTATTCAGCCATAGCTGGTTAGACTTATACGTTTCTGTATTCCAAATTCTCTGTACAGTTTCACATTTCTAACTGATGTTACGGTACTTAACTGTGAAGTGGTATTATGCAAGTGATTCACTGAACTGTAATCTTAGTTAATCTGTATTCTTCGAGTTAGGATGTTTGACAATAACATGAGGGAGCTAAATATTTAGCTTAAACCCCTGCAAATAGAAATTGCGTCCCTGTAATTATTAGTTTCTCAATGTATATAAGAAGGAAAATTGGTCGTGTCGTCTAATTTTGCACACGGTCTAAAGTAACTTGTACTGCTCAAGAAATAGTGCTAACAGCAAGCAGTAGGTGAAAAAATTTATCACTTACAAATAAAATATGGCTCAAATCACAAAGTCGAGTTTTCTCGCCTTGTTAACGGTATGCAGGATATTATGAACCAGTACTTTGCTTCCGTTTCTTGTTCAATTTTCTAGTTTTGACGATCCAAGCTTATTGTTTCAGAGAAGCCTGAAATTTTAAGTTCCAGTAAATACTTCGCAAAAATAATTTTTGATTTTGAAGTGTTGCAATAAGAAATCATCGTAAAATAGTATATCAAATAGATATTAATATAAATGGTGAAATTACATTGTGCCCTATGACAATGAATTCCGAACCTGTACTGTGCATGACCCTTGGAGTGGTAGCTTAAATATTGATTATACTAGTGTTATTAATAAAAGCAAGTCTCTATTTGACATTCACTTATATTTTTATTGTGCATAGCCTTCAATGATAATAATATATAGTTCTTTTTATCTACGAGATCTAGTTCCAATCTCAACATATTAAAATACGGTGCTAAACCTTAAGAATGCCTTGTAAGTAATGTAGCTGAGCAAATTTCCATCCCCGTCCTCTAGTTTATCTGAAAAATAGATTTCAATATCTTACCGATTTCAAACTTCACTTGCTCAAGAATAATTTCAGTAATATTGGGATGAGGTTTATCCGCAGGAAAAGGTGTAACCACTGTGACCTGGTGACCTCTGTCAGCGAGACCGTACATCAGCGCCCTCATGACGATCATGTGACTTTTTGCCGGTGCTGGAAACACTCCAAGAACTCGTGCACCTTCGGACACACACAGTGGTACGGCTAGTAAGCACAGCAGCAGCTTTAGTCCTGCCATCTAGCAACAAAAAGAACAACTACATGAATAAAGTGGAATTCTTAAATCCATGAAATCCAAAATTTCAATTTCAGTTAATTTGAAAGTTTAGTGTAGCATTCACAATTAATGCAGCTATGTGTGAACGAAAGTTGATGCATGTTTCTGCAGAAGTTCATGAGTTTTCTTTCTTTTTTTAATTTTTGTTACCTTTGTTCTCCTATTTTGAAACTCCATGTTGTTATATTTGAAAGAAAAATTTGTAATTAAGTGTATTAATAAATGGGCATCCAATAAATAACTTTTTATTCAACAAATTTTAGAAATATACAAGTGGATTATTTTTACAGTTGTGAAATTTTTTATTTTCATTCTGCAACTCATACACTACTTCTCCACATAGTCACCATTTCAGTCCAAACGTTTCTGCTATCTTGGCAGCAGTTTTTTTTTAATATATATATCTTCAACATACCAGGTCGGGTCCTGTCATCTCCGCTTCCACCTCTGTATCAGTCACAAACCGTTTGCCTCCAAGGTATGACTTATGTTGTGAAAATAGATGTAAATCACTTGGATGAAGGATCCAGAGAATAAGGTGGATGGGTAAAAGGACCCATTTGAAGTTCTGCCTCGATCTGTTGTTGCTTGTATCAGTAAGCAAATGTGGGACCTATCTTAAACAGTCTTTTCGATACTGCAAGATATCGGACAAGATCGTCACAACAAATGAGCATCTAATTTCCATACCAGGAGGCACTCGATTCATTGTCAAATCAACGCTGATGCATTGACCTTCGCCATCACATTACGAACTGCAACAGTAGCTGCCTTGCCTGTAGTGGTGATGGTCCTGCCACTGCACTCTTCATCATGCACATTTTGCCATCAACGACAGAGGTAAACCATTTGGATGCTCATGCATCCTTCACCATAAACACACAGTAAACGACGAGTTTTGATAGCCATTTCATTTTTCGCCGTGTAAAAGCGAATAACAGAACAGAGTAAATGAAGACACGCTTTCCAGTGGTAGCGCCATGGTAGCTCGCGCCATACTGGCGAATGTGGCGCAAGCACTCGCTGTTGAAGGTCAAACGCAGCCATTGTACCCAATTGAAAGTTTTTCCAGTGCCAACTTAGTTTTAAAACATGCAGTTTGCATAGAAAGAATAGGCAAACTTATTTATTGGATGGCCCTCGTAAAACCTAGAGATCATTTTGTAATTATTTTATTAGTTTGGGATAAAAATGACATTGTTTCTGAGCTTGCATTGCTTAAAAAGCTTATTCATATACTGGCACTTCTTCTTCTGCTTCTCTGCAGTTAAGTATTTGAAGGTTTATAAGGCTCCTTTTTGCTGCAATTTTTACTAAGCTACGCTTCAGGCAACTCGCTTTGTGATGTACTTTGAAAGGTCATGCAACTTTAAAAGTTTTAGAAGTTAAAGAGAATATTTGTAATATTTATAGCGCTAAACTCTGTCAAGGAATTTTTATTTTTTCCCTCACAGATGGCCATGTTTATTTTAGTGTTTCCAACAGAAAACCTAGTGCTGTAAAAATATTTTTCTGGTGAACTGTTAAGATTTTCAGAGAGAGAAATACCTTAATACTGTCCTTCAGAATACTCGAAAGTAACTTTACAAATGTAAGCTGTTATTAAATTAACAGAAACTTTTACAGAACTTCTAAATTGACATTTATTTTAATGTAATTTAGGAAACGCTAATTTGTCCACCAAAGCATCAAAACATATTTGTAAAATTTGTGACTGAAATGTCATATTCCATAGTCGCTTATTTAAACATTTAAAATTGTTACAATTTACAGTCGTTAGTGGACATCAAATAGACAAGTAATTTTAAAACTACATAACAGAAGATCTGTTGTGATATTCGCAAATGAAGTTTCAGAGCTATTTTTCAAAATAATGAAGACATTTATGCGTCACGAGTTTAAAAACAACTTTGTAGCACAGTAACCAACACTATAACGACCCAAATACCTCTATTTCTGTACCAAATAGAATCTTCCCGATTGAAAATGACACTCGTCCTGAAATGTGGCGTTTTCTTGGAGCCCATTACTGCACTAAAAATCAGAAATATATGCCCTCTTTTTGCTCATGGAGATTCGATATAATTACTGTACTTATACTGAACTAAGGTAAGAGAGCTTTAAACCTTCATAGTTTAGTCCATTACAAATTGGTGGAAATATATATTTATTTAATGATTACTTTTCTACTTACCTACTCAAGTTTGTGCTCAATTTTCCTCGGGCAGCAAGCCAGGTGAAAAGACGATTAGAAATAGACGTTTTGGGACTGTACATCGCTCCAATCATCAGGATATTTATAAAATGTTATAACCACAAATGAAACATTGGATATATCAACCATATAAACAAAGACAAAGCACTATCAAAATTTTCATTACCGAACAAATGACTGTTTTCAGTAAATTAAATGCCAGGTCAGGAGTTGGCGTGAGTATAGAAAATTAATTTTGTCAAAGAAACGTAACTACTTAACTTGATTATCAGGCTGTATTGATCTTTGCTTCTTAAGTCGACGTATTTCCATTTTTAAGGACGGTTTCCAAGAGTAGCTGAACTGAAATCCAGTATCACGACTAAGCGTGCTCCTTTCGGAGGAAATTACCAAAGTCTCCTTAATTCTCCGTTCCCAGTAATTCTCCATCCACAAGCCACATACGAAGATTAAACATCTGTTGAGACCAGTGGAAGACAAACTGGACTTCCAAGTTCCGGGAGTGTACCGCATTCCCTGTGAATGTGGGACACCGTATATAGGACAAACCAGAAGGACCATCGCTACTAGAATAAACGAACATGAACGGAGCATTTGTTTAATGCAACCTGAGAATTCTGGGCTGGCAGAGCATAGAGCCAACTTTCGGGAGTGTACCGCATTCCCTGTGAATGTGACACACCGTATATAGGACAAACCGGAAGGACCATCGCTACCAGAATAAACGAACATGAACGTAGCATTCGTTTAATGCAACCTGAGAAGTCTGGGCTGGCAGAGCATAGAGCCAACTTTCGGGAGTCTATCACATTCCCTGTGAATGTGGGACACCGTATATAGGACAAACCGGAAGGACCATCGCTACCAGAATAAACGAACATGAACGTAGCATTCGTTTAATGCAACCTGAGAAGTCTGGGCTGGCAGAGCATAGAGCCAACTTTCGGGAGTGTACCGCATTCCCTGTGAATGTGGTACACCGTATATTGGGCAAACTGGAAGGACCATCACTACTAGAATAAACGAACATGAACGGAGCATTCGTTTAATGCAACCTGAGAAGTCTGGACTGGCAGAGCATAGAGCCAACTTTCGGGAGTGTACCGCATTCCCTGTGAATGTGAGACACCGTATATAGGACAAACCGGAAGGACCATTGCTACCAGAATAAGCGAACATGAACGGAGCATTCGTT
Organism: Mantis religiosa; assembly: GCA_030765055.1. NCBI lineage: Eukaryota > Metazoa > Arthropoda > Insecta > Mantodea > Mantidae > Mantis > Mantis religiosa. Next base: position 229,389,556 of record CM060947.1, on the reverse strand, counting down.
TAATGCAACCTGAGAAGTCTGAGCTGGCAAAGCATAGAGACAACTTTCGGGAGTGTACCGCATTCCCTGTGAATGTGAGACACCGTATATAGGACAAACCGGAAGGACCATCGCTACTCGAATAAACGAACATGAACGGAGCATTCGTTTAATGCAACCTGAGAAATCTGGGCTGGCAAAGCATAGAGACAACTTTCGGGAGTGTACCGCATTCCCTGTGAATGTGAGACACCGTATATAGGACAAACCGGAAGGACCATCGCTACCAGAATAAACGAACATGAACGGAGCATTCGTTTAATGCAACCTGAGAAGTCTGGGCTGGCAGAGCATAGAGCCAACTTTCGGGAGTGTACCGCATTCTCAGTGAATGTGGCACACCGTATATTGGACAAACCGGAAGGACCATCGCTACTAGAATAAACGAACATGAACGGACCATTCGTTTAATGCAACCTGAGAAGTCTGAGCTCGCAGAGCATTGAGCCAACTTTCGGGAGTGTACCGCATTCCCTGTGAATGTGACACACCGTATATAGGACAAACCGGAAGGACCATCGCTACCAGAATAAACGAACATGGACGGAGCATTCATTTAATGCAACCTGAGAAGTCTGGGCTGGCAGAGCATAGAGCCAACTTTCGGGAGTGTACCGCATTCCCTGTGAATGGGGACACCGTATATAGGACAAACCAGAAGGACCATCGCTACCAGAATAAACGAACATGGACGGAGCATTCATTTAATGCAACCTGAGAAGTCTGGGCTGGCAGAGCATAGAGCCAACTTTCGGGAGTGTACCGCATTCCCTGTGAATGGGGACACCGTATATAGGACAAACCAGAAGGACCATCGCTACCAGAATAAACGAACATGGACGGAGCATTCATTTAATGTAACCTGAGAAGTCTGGGCTGGCAGAGCATAGAGCCAACTTTCGGGAGTGTACCGCATTCCCTGTGAATGGGGACACCGTATATAGGACAAACCAGAAGGACCATCGCTACTAGAATAAACGAACATGAACGTAGCATTCGTTTAATGCAACCTGAGAAGTCTGGGCTGGCAGAGCATAGAGCCAACATTCGGGAGTGTAGCGCATTCTCCGTGAATGTGGGATACCATATATAGGACAAACCGGAAGGACCATCGCTACTAGAATAAACGAACATGAACGTAGCATTCGTTTAATGCAACCTGAGAAGTCAGGGCTGGCAGAGCATAGAGCCAACATTCGGGAGTGTAGCGCATTCTCCGTGAATGTGGGACACCGTATATAGGACAAACCGGAAGGACCATCGCTACTAGAATAAACGAACATGAACGTAGCATTCGTTTAATGCAAACTGAGAAGTCTGGGCTGGCAGAGCATTGTTTTGATAACGACCATAGAGTCAACTTTCGGGAGACGTCCATCTTGGCAAAATGCAACAGTTACCGAGAGCGGAGAGTTAAGGAAGCTTTGGCCATTTCCTCTGAAAGGAGCACGCTTAATCGTGATGCTGGATTTCAGTTCAGCTCCTCTTGGAAATCGGCCTTAAAAATGGAAATCCGTCGATTTAAGAGAAACAGATCAATACAGCTTGATAATCAAGTTAAGTAGTTACGTTTCTTTCACACAATTAATTTTCTATACTCACGCCATCTCCTGACCTGGAATTTAATTTACTGAAAACAGTCTTTTGTTCAGTAATTCGAATTTTGATAGTGTTTTGTCTTTGTTTATATGTGTATTATTTCCAGTGATTCATTTGTGGTTATAACATTTAATAAATATCCTGATGATGTGAGAGATCTAATCGTCTTTTCATATGGCTTGCTGCCCGAGGAGAAATTGAGCATATTCGTCGCCAGAAAAGATTCAGATCTTATTTTACTCAAATTTTGTTATTAGGAAAGGTATAGCTTTCAAGTTATACCTTTATAAATGTGTACTGCTTGTAGATATAGCAATGCAAATCGAGTTTTAATTTTCTTGAGTGTTACAGTAATATACGCCTCGTTCCATTGCCTGTTTTAACTGTAGCTCATTCGTTAACGCTGGCAACGTCGCGCAGTTCCGGTGGTGATCGGAATTCGGTCGCCAGTAAGCTATGCCTACCATAACACGATTTTTCATACTTCACTTGTAGGAATATAGGACAGCTTACCTTTCAGTTGGGAGAATGCCAAACGGCTTGTGAATTAACGCTGAAGGTCTTCGGCACGTCCACGATGTTTGTTTGAAGCTCTTCACAGCCTGCATCTGTCCTTCTCTCAGTAGACGGCGGTAGGGAGGCCGGGGGGTGGGAGTAAAACATGTCACATCATCATATACGTAATCCGTTGGATATCCAGATACAGTTCTTAGCGGCGAGGTCCTTTCGTTAAGAAAACCGTAGATAAACTAGAAAAGGAGAAAAGGAAACAAATCGGGAAAACGTTACAGTTGTGCTGTTAATAAACCCGGTGCACTAAGATATAATAAAATAATGCATTGCTATGAATTAGTGTTAAACGTGACTTAGTCCACCTTTTTCAAGGTATCGAATATTTGATACATCTTTGATAAGAGGAATACACAAGCTTATCAGCAGGTTCTATTTGATAAGAAAACCTGATCGGTTTATCACAGTGACGTAAGCATTAGGTTTCCTCTCAGTAATCTATATCAGCATTGGCATAAGTTCTTTTTACTTATAGTCAAGAGGCAAGAGTTTTTGTTTTTAGCGATTTTTTTGCGAATTTTCGCGATTTTTCCCTTTTTTGAGAATAATATGCTTTTAGCAATAAATGAATACATTTCTATTATTTTTAGTCTGTATAGAAAGTTTTACATCTATTACAAATTACGTGAATATAACTTTAATTTAACATTCATGTCTTCATAGCATGGGGTTAAAAGTCCTGCAAAAATGTTAACAAATTTAACGAAAGCAAGATAAAATTTAACACTTAACAAAGCCGATTCAGTGACACATCCTGTGCACTGAAATAACAGCTAAGCGGTACAACAATAAACTGACACCACAGCACCCGGCTGGTCCGTGATATTGAGAACGTCGTATGCTAACTGCAAACCAATATTATTATATGTTTCAAATGAGAAGGCGTTTGTCCTTGAGCGCTACTAGGTGAGCAACCAATCGGAGTCCTGCGGTGTTGTATTGCATTCCCGCTAAGTGGTGTGTGACGAGCGCCAACCTAATCAATCTGTATGAAATACTATTCGCGCTAAGACAAAAATTCAGATTTTGCCAAAACTGATCCATGTGGAAGGTAGAGAGTAATGTATCTAACATAACCATGAAAACCTCATATTTTTAGCTCAAATAGTTTTTCTAATACAAATAAATAAACACTATTACCTGTATTATAACAATAAATCGCGATGTAAGCACTGTATGAGTATCATTATTGGCTGGTATGTATGCGTGTACGTATATTTGTAATTACTCAGAACTGAAACATAAATGTTTGACATGGCGTGATAAAAGAATTAATTTGAATAATCCAATTCGAGCGAGACGAAACAATAAATTTCCTGCTACCCTGGTAGAACGTGTCTGGTTACATTATATCTTTGTTTATGAATGGTTCGTAATCTCTATTTAATCTATAGAGTTCAAAGTGGTTGGTGTGTGCATGTACATATACTTTTAATTACTCAGAACTGAAATTTAAACTACTGCATGACGTGATAAAAGAATTACTGTGAATAAATCAAGGTGTTAAATTCGAGAAAGAACAAACACTTCATTTCCTGTTAGCCTGTGGAATGCTGTATGCTTATGCTTATGAATGAATGCTGATAAGAAGTGTTTATTTACTCTGGAGAGTTCAGATCAATATCATTCAGTTGTTCTTCACACAACAGTAGAGTAAGAGTTAAATAGTGCAATGGCTTCTTGCGGTGAATTTAGTGGCGAGTCGAAAAGGTTGGTATTGCGAAGTCAGGCTCGAAGTACTATTTTTAAGGTGTACACGTTCTTCAAGAAATTTTCGGAAACAGAAACTAAAATTGAGTTATTGCAAAGAGTACTTCCGTTTAAAAACACGGAAAATGTGTATCAGTTGGATCAACTTGCATTTGAAACGGGACAGGAGGTAACACGGCTCCCACCTTACCACTGCCAATATAATCCAATTGAGTTGGTGTGGGCTCAAATATAAAGTGGGATTGCAAAAATAAATAATACTTTTAAACTGACTGACGTTAAACGACTTGTTTACGAAGAAATTGACAAGGTAATACAATTGGACTGGGAAAACTGCGCGAGGCATGCAGAAAACCTTCAGGAAGGCGATTTTAAGAGAGAAATAGCAGTGTCATAGAAGCAGTAGAAGAGAAGCTAAAAGTCTGTTGCCATATGACTTTGTCTAAATTGAACTCCATTATGGCAAAAGAAACTGATAATGTAATAACCATAAAAGCTTTAGATCATTTTTGGGCCTTCTAGGCTAGTTACTAAATCAGGTATAGGTGATTTAAATCGTGTAATTGCAGCATTTAAACAACTAAATGCATTTAAAACTGGTGGCATTACTTGTGATTCTGATTTGCTTCTTTGTTACAAAGAGCTTTGTGACATTGTTGAACAGCAAAGCCATGATGGTAACGATAACAGATTAGATGTAGTAACAGCACTCTTGGCATTGAAGCCAAAAGCTGATTCTTACCGCAATTTTTATGAAAAGTCCCTTAAATGTCTTTGGTTGCCGATGTCAAACGCTGACAGTGAGAGATTTCTTTCTACATATAACTTAGTTGTAACAGACAAAAGAACAAGTATGAAAAGCGAAAATATCACAACCTATTGAATGCTGCAGTTTGGCAATGTCTGGTGTGTGATATTTGATTTTATTCATGTTACCTACTATCTGCTGATTTCAAATAAAATACTTTAATTTGGAAAAAAGGAATTTTAACAATTGTGTTACTGTACTTACCTGTTACCTTTCATTTCAGCCATGTCATTACTCATTAATTCTCCCCGAAAAATTGCACGAAATTATTGCGAATTTATGGTAAAATATTTACCACAAAACACCAAAAATTAAAATTATTAATGCAAATGTTATAAATAACTGTCACCACAAAATCTTGCCTATGCTTATAGCCCTTCAAAATAGACCATGGAAGAGCAATTAGGTGTTATTATTATTATCACCATCATTATATTGATAATAATAGTATATTTTCTTTTCCAACACAGAAGCATTGGTTGCAAAGGACATGTATGAAACCTCTCCACACCTCGCATCAAGATGATAAGTACATATTACGTCATGCAAGGCGATAGGTTTTAATATTTTACGTAAACAAAACGAATACTGCTTAATCATGGCCGTCATGAATTTGGAAAAACCGACAGAACTCTTCATAGCATTAACAATGTCTTCTGCGACAGGTGGCGGTATCCTATGGTTAATAATATTTTTCGGCAAAATTAATTTGTTTCGCGAACAACCAAGAGGTTTAAAAACCAGCTCATAAAAGGCTGTCCACTGCTTTCCAATATCTCTCTTCTATTTATACAGGAGGTGTGTAGTCCATTATTAAGGTAATTAGTTATAAGTCTGAAAACTAATACAGCGGCCTTCTTTCGACATCATGTTTGGAGTTAGAACTGTCGCCGAGGATGACGTATGCTCAATATCTGTTATAAAGTCCTCAACAACACGTCCATGGGCTGGCCCCTTAGCTCAGTAGGTAGAGCACCTGCCTGCCATTCTAGGGGTTCCGGGTTCGACTCCCGGCGGTGGGGGTGGGGAATTTTCTCCGACCAAGATAATTCCTTATCTTCTCCAGAGTCTGGAAGTATGAATGAGAGTGCGAATGTGTGTCTGATCTAATGATTAACACCCAACGAATAAGAGTTAACACCTTCGATATGTTCCAAAGGAGAACGGCCGCCGATATGACCATTGCAGTTAAAGGCGGGAGAAAAAAGAAAGACCAGTCCGTTTCTCTCAGATTCATTCTGATGTTGCAAAAATCCGGAATGTATATTAATCTAGATTAAGGACGGTAGCATAGAAATTATGATAAAACACATTACTAATACTTAATAAGTTTCCATACCAAATCTGACATTGGAACTATATTCAGGCAAAGTTGTGATAATACTCGTTCTTATCTTTTTACTCTCGCGTGTAAAAAGATATTTCTGGGCATGATTTTATAAACAATGATGATGATGATAGTTGGCACTACAGGGCATGTAGGCCCTTGGCCTCCCTAACCACCCTCTTCCATTCTACTCGGTCCTCTACTTTCCTTCTCCAGCCTTTAACCCCTAACTTTCACAAGTCATCTTCTACATCATCTACCCATCTTTTCCTGGGTCTTCCTCTTCTCCTTCTGCCATCCAGCTTTCCCATGAATATCTTCTTAACTACACTGGTTTCTGGCATTCCTGCACACGGCCAATCCACCTTATTCTTCCTTGTTTAATTTTCACTACTATATTTGGTTGTCCAAATAGACAATGTAACTGCAAGTTAGTCCACATTCTCCATCCGTCCAAGTCCCTTATCACTCAAAATATATTTCTCAGGATCTTCCTTTCCCACTGTAATAACCACTGTTCTTCTCTAATTGTCAACACCCGACTTTCGGAACCATACATTACTATTGGTCTCAGTACAGTTGTATATATTTTAATTTTAGTATTCCTACTGACGTTCCTTGATTTAAACATATTCTGCAAGGCATAGAAACATCTGTTACCACTTGCTATTCTTTCTTGAATTTCCACTGATGTTTTATTATCTACTGTTAGTATAGATCCCAGGTATTTAAATTTTTCCACTCTTTGATAATCTTTCTCGTGTAATTTAACTGTAGGTTCTCTTCCTCTTGCATCCCCATCACCTCCCATCTTCATATATTTGGTTTTACTAACGTTCACCACCAATCCTAGATCTTGTGCTTTCTCTTCCAACACTACATAACTTTCCTCAAGAGCTCTTATATTCCTTGCGACAACTGCCACATCGTCAGCATATGCCACTATTTGTACTGATCTGGAAAGTATGGCTCCTCCAGGGTTTATGCGTAATTGTCGGATTACTTTTTCCAGTGCTAAATTAAACAGCACTGTAGATAGCACATCTTGTCTCAACCCCCTCTTCACGGTAAACATACCTGAAAAATCTTGTTCCATTCTAACTCTGCATCTTGTCAATTCTATAGTTATTCTTGTCAATCTCACCAATTTCGGTGGTATTTCGAACTCTCTCATTATCTGATAAATTTTAGCTCCGTCCAGGCAATCATACGCTTTTATAAACAATGTAAGATTAAATTTATTTTGAGTCCTCTTGTAGGTTCTCTTCCTCTTGCATACCCATCACCTCCCATCTTCATATATTTGGTTTTACTAATATCGTGTATTAAAACATGGAGTTATTTATTTTAAATTTTATCTAGACTGTCTAATAGAAGTTTAACTGAAGTTCAAACTAAGCAGCATTTGTAAATTGTGTATTTGGAGATTGACTTGTAAAACATTGTACCCAAATTGCTGCTGGTTGTCAAATGTATTATGTTATCTGATCCTCCTTAAATATATGGCTGCTTACTTACTAAATTCAGTATAAGGCTAATGGATATATATATATAGCCTAGGTTATAAAACATTATTTCAGTACAAACTGCATCAAAGCTAGTAACTCACTCGTACAATTGACAAATTTCATAGAATAACCGCAAAGGAAACATTTTTGATCATCGGTTATGTATTATTATTATTATTATTATTATTATTATTATTATTATTATTATTATTATTATTATTATTATTATTATTATTATTATTATTATTATTATTATTATTATTATTATTATTATTATTATTATTATTATTATTATTATTATTATTATTATTATTATTATTATTATTATTATTATTATTATTATTATTATTATTATTATTATTATTATTATTATTATTATTATTATTATTATTATTATTATTATTATTATTATTATTATTATTATTATTATTATTATTATTATTATTATTATTATTATTATTATTATTATTATTATTATTGCTATTAGTATTATTACTATTGTTATTGTTGTTGTTAGTTCAGTTGTAATAGAACAATTCTTATGAGTTCATAGATTAAATCAGATATTGTTTAAATACAAGTAAGGATCACATGATTTCATACTAAAGGGTGTTAATTAAAATTAACAACCTTATATTTAGAACAATTTATAACAAGAAGGCGGATATCAAACCGTTTTAAGCAGTTTTTTTTTTATTTTTATTTTTTATTTTTGCCATGAGTTGCATTAAGTATGACGCACCATGTTTAATCGGTGAAAACTATGAATGAATGAATTCCTTGCATTCCCCGCCCCAGCCTCATGTTGTCCACCACAAATATCACTTTGCGATCACTTAGGATCGAACCCGGGTCGCCTTGGTGAGAGCCAAACGGTCTAACCACTCAGCCATGGCACGACCATTGTGAAAAACTATAGTTATTTGAATATAATCATATTCTTCGTATATTTTGTTACGTTCATAAACATTAAATGCAGGACACAGAACAGTTCCCTATGGGACATCTATGTTAATACTCATAGCATAAATGTATTAATGTTATATATGGTTACAATACAAGTTCTGTTACATTAAATAGTGTGCTACGTATTTCAGACAATGATGCTAATTCCTCTCTTTCTTATATTATCTAAGGAAGCTGAGCGAATTACTGTGTCAAAGGCTTTTTTGTTACTGAAAGTTCCAAAGTTAGTTTTCTCAGTTCAATTTTTCAAAGCGGATTTAATGTATACGTTTTCCCTCAATGTTCCCATGCAGGTTCTTAAATTAAACCATTTTAACTGTGTTTGACCGTATTTACTGAGATAATACGTTTTTGGAAAGAATTTCACACAGAAAGCAAAAATAAAACATATGTTTTATCGTTTTAGATACGAGACAAAATCTGGATAGATGTAATTTTAAGTGTCTGTAGTTTGCTTCAATTATTTTTCGATAATAGGTGAGGCCAAAGTAATATTTCAGTTATAGAAAAGACGTGAGGATGTTGTATAAGAAATGTTAAAAAATGCAAATCCAATATTCATTGATTTCGTATATATCCATATTCTAAGCTATCGTGTAATTAATCGTTTTCTTCTTTGTAGCCTTGATGTGCAACATTTAACAATTAGCATATCATTTCTACATTTTTTTGCACGAAGCAGTTTCGTAGCTAGATATAAGTGTAATAGTGTAGTTTTTATTGGGTGAGTTGACAGCTACATTTTATTAAGGGTTGGAATATAATTTATACCCTGGTTTCTGTTTTATTTTCTGTTTATATTTTGTTCCCTGCTAATGATTTAGGGAATAAACGCGTTTATTAGAGTAACATGTATCCTTTTGATCAAATGAGTAAGAATTTGCTACCCGTTTTTCAAGTATTAATCTACGAGCATTCAATTGGTTTATGTATGTTTTCTTACAGCCAAAATTGCACAGGGATAAATGAAATTAACTTGGGTGAAAGGGTTACATATCTAACAACTAAGGCATAAAATCCCCTTTACAAGGAGATGTACTCATTCAGAATCTGGTTTCTAACGTTTCATCTCTTTGTCTTAATTAAGCGAGTAAGAAAAAAGGAATTAGAGTACTGTAATTATACTATTGTATGAAACAGTTTTATAACAAAGCTTTATTGTATTCAAAAATGTATAAAACACGTACACATTTAATCACTGATCACCTAAATGGTATAAAACAATTTTACTGTTTCTTTTTCTTTAGCTGAGGTTTGCGACTACAAAATATCTCGTACACCTTTTTGTAGATCATGTAAAGTACGAGAAGTAAGGAAATTCCGACAATAGCCAGGAACGCTATAACGTCTAGCAGCAAATACTGGAACCAATACAGATCTAGTGCTGCAGAGCGCATGTGTGGTGCTCCTTTGTGACGTATGACGTACTCCGTCCAGTACACTGCGGTGTCCAGAGGACTCATGGGTTGATCTCTGAACAGCTGTGATAGTTTCTGTGCATTCTCTCGGTACCTGAAACGAACACATTGTGTGGATATTTACTATGCGTGATACTCCTTCGTGACGAATGAGGTACTGATTTCGGAAAAAGAGCAGTCTTTTTAGGACATGCGCAGTGAATCTAAGAATATGCCAATAATTAAGACAGGGTTCTTCGTGTGAACTGCTTATTTCTCAGGCAACATCAAAATAGCTGGCGTTTCCAAAATTTATATATTTCGGTTCCTACACAACTCCGTGTTATACATTATAGTCAAGTTTTCAACAGTTTCGTCACTTCTAGAAATTACAAGAACTAGTATAACATTTTAAACTCCAATGAGGCCAGATCATATCTTCAATTTTAAGGTTCATTAAGCGAAAAATTTAAAAGTACAGGGGAGAAAAAAATAAATAGTTTATCAAAGAGGATCTTACTGCATTTTTTTTTTAATTTACGTCCCTCAACGTTATACCATATCGGACGATGAATGAAATGGGTGTAATGATGCTCAAATGAGTTCAGGGTCCATGAAGCTTAGTTACCCGACATTCGTCTTGAAGGATAAGGGAAAACCCTGGAAAAAACCTTATCCAGGTAACTCATCCTGACCGAGATTCGAACTCGGGGGCAGACATGCTACCATCTACGCTACCGAGGCGGGCACGCTAGATCGTACACTAGCACACCCGTAGAGCGCTTCTGTTTCATTCCTTTCTCTCAGGGTACTGACATAAAGTAACCTCTCTGTAGGTTCAGTATGGAATTCCCTTCTCTTTAATCCATTCTAGTCCTTCCAGTTCAAAGAATGTATATCAGATAGTACTACGTTTACCCAGGCATAACAATTCAATGTCTGAATAGCTATAATGTTGTTTTGCAATGAATGTGTAAGATTTTATTCCCGAACGTGTCGTTAGGGTACCTATGCGATAAAAAGGGGGATAGAATATTCACAGAGTACAGACATTTTGGGTCTCTGGACAGTTGAGGCGTGACGAATTTGTTTAGCGAGAAGACAACTGTACAAATGGAGTTAGGAAGGCTTGCGCTATGTAAATTCCTTTGAAATTATTTATTATTTTATAAATAAACTAGTAATTTAGACACGGGATCAATTGTACCACTCATGAAAGAACTTGACTGTTCTAAGAGTCTAGAAGGCAGTTAGCTAATAGTCGTGCACTGCCTTCTGCAATATTAGTGCTCCTCTCATTTTCGTAGGCTGTCCAACATTATAATCTTTATAAAGATATGTGGTTTTTGATATAGCAAAATCATCCATATGGCTGAGAAGAGTTCGTGCGGGGATTTCTTACAGTAATGTACCACCTTAAACACGAGAGTAACTGCCTTTAAAGGCAGCCACAGATCAGCGTTAATCATATTGTGCCCTTTTGACTTCTTACCTAAAATTATAAAACTTCATTCTACATCCTATCTGAGATACCTGACAGCATAGCCCCGGAATTGCTCCATGAGCCCTATCAAAGCAATGATCGCGTCGGAAGCACTAATGCACTTGACTGTATGTGAAAGTGGCATTGACTGCCTATCCATATTTGTATGTTTAATGAGGAAGTGATGTCATTTTCCATTTTAAGATTTGTTTTGAATAAAGACCTCCGAAAGCTACTTACTTTGGTTTCAGTACTTCGCTGATGGCACCTAGTAGAGTCTCTGAGGTTACATCTTTGAAGTTAAGTTTGACTCCAATGCCTAAACTAACTGCACTCATCATATTAGTCTTTTGTTCAGGTGTCAGCGGAATGCCAACAACTGGAACTCCTCGTATGATAGTTTCTTGTGTGCTCAGACCTCCCCCATGGGTGATGAACAGATGTATGTTCGGATGTGCTGAAAATCAATAGAATACATTTACCATTAAGGTCACAATGTAATCAAGGTTATAGGAGATATGTTAAGTCTTAAACGCCATCCATTTTTTTCCAACTATCATGCGTAAACATTAAATCTGCCAAACTCAATGTTCCATTCAGTCTTATTCTAAACAGGGAATTCTTAGCGTCGTTTATATAACGGTCTCCTGTCAGGTGACAAAGCTTATTTAGAGATCTGTTTTGCTCACTCGAAAATTATGATGTTATGTTGATAGAGCCGGGAAATACACAAAAGCTAGAGATTATGCGTTAAAGAGCCAAAAATTGCTAACAAAATTCTGATGAACATACATGATGAGTATCACACTTTTATTAAGGAAACTAAAATTCCCAATGTGCAATAGGGATTGATAAAACGCCACATTTGCACCTCTTGTAGGCCAATTTTGTCGCAGTATTGGAAACACTTCTATCCACTTTTGGACGCTGTTTCTCCCGATGTCAGTTGACACTCCTCCATAGCAATTTATGGTCAACTTCGGAACATAATTTTAAGTTGAAGTTATCACCCTGTGATTACATTTTAAAAATGTAGCGGTAAGAGTTGAAGACTTCAGTTATTAATCGCCTAGCTACGGAGCGTGCAATTCTTTGGGCTATTACTTCAGGATTCCTTCGGGTTGACCATGTGTGTTCAATCGTTATTGATGTGAATGGATCTTATATTTATTTTTAGGTTTGCCCCAGATGTAAAGATTCATTAATGTGTCCATCCGCATTCCCTTCTCGTTGTTTGACTGAGGTTTAACCCGCCGTAAATATAGAATATGTAGCTCGTGGAATGAGCAATGGAAACCTAAAAAAGCATATGTGGCTCATGCAAATTAAGTTTTCAAAACACACAACAAATTATATAAAATATTTAACTCACAAATACGAAGTATCAATGATGACTTCTGTACCAAAATCCGATTCCGTGACGTCAACTTCGCTGCTTGCTGAAATTTCAGCAAAGTTAGTGGCAACACACTTAAAAATACCCATTGTTCATATAGCCCACGTTTTGTTTTCTTCTTTGGCACGCGAATAATTGCTCCTCTCCAATTAATGCCCTTAATTTGTGTTAATTCTGTTCTGAACAGCGACCTAACTTCTAACTGTTAAAATATAATGTTATTTCTTGCCACGAAGCCTTTAATTTGACTTCAAATTAGTTCAATAGGATTCAAAAGCATTGCTAAAGGAAGTCTGACAACTTCATAGACAAGCTGCGTTTCCTACTTCGTCAACGACGTAGGTACTTATTGCAGATCCTCACACCTTTGAACTATTTGAAGAATTCTAACCTCAAATGGAATCTAGAACAATTTCAATTTTTCCGTTTAGCCAGTAAATTATATCCTGGTTTTTCATGATTTATTTGGTTTATTTTCTACCCGAACATTATGGTAGGAAGCATTGTCCATTACAATTATTTTTCTGGGTCTAATTTTAAAAAATACTCTACTGTTGAAATACCTCCCAGTACATCTCCTCGTGATAATTGCCGGTTTTCTTTTAATCAAGCTCAAAAGACCATCTTCGTCGATGAATTTTTAGTCTTTTCCACTGGGATTTTTAGTGCAGTCACACAAACCCTGTATAAAATGTTAGTCTTTCACTGCTCATTGTTCGGTCACACCAAACCTTGTACCTGGTATGTTTATCATTCAAACAGGCCTCGTCAAGGAAATAAATCTTCCAATTTGCAGCTCTAAGCTGCCTAATTCACCTGGAAAAACGCCGTCACCATAACACTATATCTCTCTGCTTTATATTTCGTGCACAAGTTGTTGTTATTTTTCATGTACAAATTCCAGATCCTCTGGCACTTGTAGAGAGTAGATCTGCTGAAGTGGGTAACTCAGCATTATTATTCACAACTGCTAAGATTTTATTTAGCGTTGGCAACACCTTTTTGAAGAAAACCCTACCTACATGCATAGCCACAGAACGTTTTACAAACTCATCATGCTCACCCATTACGGGTCGTCCTCTTTTGTTCTTACTTGGAGCTGTTAGCTTGCCCATTGATTTAATTTCTTGACACCAGTAAGTGCCGATGTAAGTTTCTCAGTTTGCTTTACTGGAAGAGGGGAATTTCTTTCCGGAAGTGCATTAAAACTATACACTATTACTTGTTTCTCGCCATTGTGCAAGGGTTTCCCTTTATGGTGCTTTTCTGCCAATATGCACGCTTTGCTTACGCAACAAGTAACAGTCATGCACTTATCATATTCTATAAATAACCATGGCATTCAATAAACTGAAGCTTTAACTCAGCTTGATAATTGAAGGCACAATAATGAAGAAGCATCTGCTGTTTCATGGAGTCCAGTATAAACAAAGGCGGCAACCTTCCTCATATCTTAGAATAGTAATATATAGATACGTCATTGCATCTAATACTCATGCGTGGAGCTTGAAACAAAATTAATTTGACGCAAATACTTCTAATGCAGATAAATTATCACTTTAACCAGAAAACTAATCTTACGGTGGTATGCAGATACAAGTTCAGCGGCCAATAAGAAATGCCTAGAAGCATATAATATTGTTGACAAGTGGGGTAAGATAAGAAAAAATAAATATTGCATCGGTTGTGTTGGTCTGGGTAAGCGCTGGCCTACTGATCCCGAGGTTAAAATCCGGCAGAGACCGATGGTTTTTATGTCTGCCTGAAAACGGCAGCTCCATGTCTATAGATTTACTAGAGTGTAAAATAACTTCTGTGGGACAAAATTTTGGCACACCGTTGGCGGTGTAATTCTGGCAACACATTTATTAGCCGGTTGTGAATGATTATGACGTTAAATACTTGATATGGTTTCACTTCATATTTTAATATAAGCAACACGTTGAAAAGCAGCCAGTTTACCCATGTACATCTGTTTTATGCAATAAATAATAGAGAGCATAACAAACTTATGACTGTCTGTGATCTGAAAATTTCACAACATGCTGTAGTACTTAAATTCCACGAGACGTGTCCGTAAAATAAGGTCTCCGAGGCGCTGGAGCCGTGAGGAACGTTATTACGCGAGATCCGGCAACATTGCCGTGTAGCTTGGTTTCACACCTTCAAATCCCCACCACAACGAACCCGTTGCAGCCATTAGTCTTGGCTGGGCAGCCGTTTGCGATGGAGCTTCCTATCACTTCCGCCGCCAAGTGCGAGTTGCGTGCAGTGATCCTTTTTTTTTTTTTTTTTTTGAGTGCCAAGGGCACTAACCTCACTAACATTCATTGTCAGTTATACGAAGTCTATGAGCCACAGTGTATGGACGTCAAAAACGTGCGAAAATGGGTCAAAGAGTTCAAAGACGGACGTACAGACGTCCATGACGAATAGCGTTCTGGGCGGTCTTCGGTTTCAGCCGGAACAATTGTAAAGGTGGAGCAAGAAATGCTTAAACATCGGCATGTGACAGTTCACGAGCTGTGTGAACTTATCCCTGAAGTCAGTAGGACTGCGATTGACAAGATTTTGACCGAACATTTGCATTATCCCAAAATGCTTACCGAAGACCATAAACGGCAACGTGTTGAAGCGGCCCGCCGATTCCTGGAGCGCTATGCAGCACAGGGCGAGGAATTGTTGGATTCAATTGTACCTGGCGATGAAACCTGGTTGCATTACACAACACCAAAAACTAAAGAACGTTCTCGTCAGTGCGGCATTCGAATTCGCCGAAGCCACGAAAGTTCAAACAGACATTTTCTGCGATGGCCAGTGTGTTTTGGGACAGAAAAGGTGTATTGTTGTCGAGTTTATGCCTATCGCTACAACAATAAACGCCGCTAGCTACTGTGAGACTTTAAAAAATTTGCGACGTGCCATTCAAAATCGAAAGAGGGGAATGCTGACGAAGGGAGTGATTTTCATCATGACAACGCTCTTCCGCATACTGCACATTTAACGGCTAATCTCCAGGCCCAGTTCAGATGAGACATCCTCAGCCATCCCCCCTACAGTCCAGACTTAGCACCTAGTGATTATCATCTGTTTCCTGAGTTGAAGTCACACCTGGGTGGAACACATTTCCAGACCGACGATGATTTGTAAAACGAGGTTGAGCGCTACCTGCGCAACTTGGCGGGAGAGTGCTATGACAAGGGTATACAAAAACTGCCACAGCGCATGCAAATGTTCATCGATCGCAATGGTGATTACGTTGAAAAATAGCTGTAAGTTCCGCCTTTCCATTAATGTAACATTCATTGACAGTAAATATGTTTTCTATAATAAATAAAATTGAAGACCTTATTTTATAGACATGCCTTGTATGTGTGGGCTCCAAGTTACTGATATGGGTGTCGGTATAGTCCATGAACTACTTTGAAACTGTTAGTGATAAATACCTAAGATGTCGGATTGAGGTAACCATTTTCCGAACTTGACGTTTTTGGGCTGACGAGGCAGGACGTCAGCCTCCCACTTCCAAAGGATTTTCTGCTTCACTTGTGAGAATGCCTTCACGATCTCGTTTACTTTCTCTTCCGGCATATCAGCGCTCCTACCATGGGAGCCTAAGCTAAAGAAAATAGCTCCCTCTGTGGCATCATCCAAATACTTCTGAATATCCTGGAAGAAAAAGTTGTTCAGATGTTTTTAACTTATTATTTTAATTGTTTCAAGAAGCGGAATATCTCTAAATTTTAGTTGGTTGTACGTATATTGTTGTTGGTCGTATATTATTGGTACATTGTGGTATTTTGTTTTCTATCCTTTAAGTTTGAATGTTAAATACGTTTGGCAATGCAACACCCCTCTATTTAAATGGAATATGAGTTTTGGTTTTACTTCTGTGTATTTATATTACTATTGCAGTTAAATAACCACTAAAGTAGATGGTGCCCCTAAGACAAGTTGGTGTTACCAGCGTCTATTCTCATTTTCTATACGTAGCCAAAACAAATTTTGTCCTAATTCATACAATAGTTTGGATTTCTCAGGCAATTCAGCCAGATATTCGATGTGTTTTTGCTAAAATTGAAAAAGTGCAGACTCGTTTAAAATTATGCGAAGTCAAAAACGAAATTGGACGCCTTTTAAAAGTAGCTTTCTAGTTCAGTGCCAGTGGAACGACTTGAAAAGGGGCGAAACATCCCTTTTTAATATGTACATAGGGCACAAGACAGATGTGGTTAACAACAAAATTATAGAAAAAGTCACGGCATGATTCCCAATGATAGTCGAACGTGAGTTTTCAAAGTGACAAAAGTTGTACATGTGTCGACGGGAACGCAATTCATATTTTGCACGATAAGTTGGAGATGAAAAATAGTCGGCCTGACAGACGTCATGTACGAGGCGTATCCGTAAAATACGGTCTCCAAGGCGCTGGAGCCGTGAGGAAGGCTAATACGCGAGATCCGGCAACACTGGCGTGTAGCTTGCTTTCACCCCTTCATATCCCCACCACAACGAAGCCGTTGCAACTATTAGTATTGGCTGGGCAGCCGTTTACGAAGTAGCTTCCTATCACTTCCACCGCCAAATGTGAGTTGCGTGTTTTTTGAGTGCCAAGGACACTACCCCGACTGAAATTCATTGTCAGTTATGAGAAGTCTATGGGTCACAGTGTATGGACGTCAAAAACGTGCGAAAGTGGGTCAGAGAGTTCAAAGACGGACGTACAGACGTCCATGACGAATAGCGTTCTGGTCGGCCTTCGGTTTCAGCCGAAACAATAGCAAAAGTGGAGCAAGAAATGCCTAAAGATCGGCGTGTGACAGTTCGCGAGCTGTGAGAACTTATCCCTGAAGTCAGTAAGACTACGATTGACAAGATTTTTATCGAACATTTGCATTATTCCAAGGTGTGTGCGAGGTGCGTCCCCAAAATGCTCACCGAAGACCATAAACGGCAACGTGTTGAAGCGGCCCACCGATTCCTGGAGCGCTATGCAGCACAGGGCGAGGAATTGTTGGATTCAATTGTCACTGGCGATGGAACCTGGGTGCATTACACAACAACAGAAACTAAAGAACTTTCTCGTCAGTGGCGGCATTCCAATTCGCCGAAGCCGCGAAAGTTCACACAGACATGTTCGGCCGGCAAAGTGATGGCCAGTGTATTTTAGGACAGAAAAGTTGTATTGTTGTCGAGTTTATGCCTACCGCTACAACAATAAACGCCGCTAGCTTCTGTGAGACTTTAAAAAAAAAATGCGCTGTGTCATTCAAAATCGAAGGAGGGGAATGCTGTGATTTTTCATCATGACAACGCTCTTCCGCATACTGCACATTTAACGGCTAATCTCCTGGCCCAGTTCAGATGAGACATCCTCAACCATCCTCCCTACAGTCCAGACTTAGCACCTAGTAATTATCATCTGTTTCCTGAGCTGAAGTCACACCTGAGCTGAACACGTTTCCAGACCGACGATGATTTGAAAAACGAGGTTGAGCGCTACCTGCGCAACTTGGCGTGAGAGTGCTATGACAAAGGTATACATAAACTGCCACAGCGCGACAAAAGTGCATCGATCGCAATGGTGATTATGCTGAAAAATAGCTGTAAGTTCCGCCTTTCCATCAACGTAACATGTTTTCTATATTAAATAAAATTGGGTACCTTATTTTACGGACACGCCTCGTGTGCTCTCATTGGACAACGGGTGGGGTGCGGCTTTCAACTTCGAACCTGTGCTTGGAAATATTTAAGCCAAATCTGATGGACTTTTTTCGTTAAGTTGCCACCATCAAAGAGACTTCAGCTCATTATACTACGGAGACCAAGCAGCAGCCAAAACAATGGATTGCTTCAGACTAATGTGCTCCAAAGAAGTCACATCGACCAGAAAGCTAATGACGACGACATTTCTGGGACGCAAAAGCTGTCATATTCATAGCTGCTCTGAAACAGGAAAAGCGATCAATGGGCAGTATTACAGAGAGTTATTGGCCCGATTCGAGATGATGTTGGAGATGTGTCACCATCTTGTAACGGCCGTTTTTGTTTGAAATGAGTTTTGTTTTCTGATGTGTATTAGGGGGCCATGTAATGACAATATAAGAAAATGATGAGCGGTTGTTACCGAAAAAAAATCAATAATCTTGCTTGATGTGAAGAAAATGAAATGTGTAGTGTTTAACGCCCGCTTTTACTACATACGGCACCGCAAGCGGTGACACTGATGATACTTGAGATGAAGATGGAGCACCGGTGGAATGAGATGGCGGGGGAAACCGGAGGTCCCGGAGAAAACCCGCCCCAGCGTCGTGTTATCCACCACAAATCTCATTTTGCGGTCACCTGGGATCGAACCCGGGCCGCCTTGGTGAGAGCCAAGCGGTCTAACTACTGAGCCACGGCGCGGCCCTTGATGTGAAAAGATGAAAAGTTTTGGATAGAAGAAGAAAATGAATAATCTTCAGAGATATATGTTCTGTAATCTTGTTTCATGAGGGAAAGAAAAATGTCGCGGTGAATATAAAAGTTTTGTGACGGAAAATCAATAATCTTCAAAAAGGAGATATTATATATATATATATATTACGAAATTGAACTAATACAAAATGTTATTCATTTCACTCGAAACCACACCTGAAAATGAGAGCTCTCATGACTCATTTCATCAAACACAATCATCAAGATGCAATTTAAACTACAACGAAGTAATCCTGTTACATCTGGCTTCCCGACTTGGGTCTTCGAAACAGTCAACGTGCATCCTATCTCCAACATAGAAATCTTGTTGATATCTGACGTAGAGGAAGAAGGTGTTGTTTCAGCATGGAAACGAACCCGAAATTCATTCGGTGTTATTGACCCCAAACTGCGTGAATTGTGTCCCATTCGCCCAACATGGCTCCTTGCCATTTCTTCTTGTTCATGAACATGAATGTTGCGAACAAATTAAAATCATAAATATTAAAAGCAGAAGCATTATTAACAGTGAAGTATTCTTCATATTTAAGTTTGAATTTATGAGTCACTATGTTTACACTCAGTCTTCACTTACTTGTATAATTGAAACGTTTTCAAGATCATTCGATCTCATCCTCAGCTGTTTGGTGACTAAATGAACCTTCCTCTTCTTCCACTACTACGGAGCTCCGATCACTCTGCCATCTGGTGTTAGGGGCACTAAGTTTTAATACTTCATTTAATGCCGGGATTTCAAAATTTATAGCTTTATCACGGTTTTTGTTTATGAATATTTTTTCCCAAATATCCAATTCTATGGGTGTACTTAAAGATTTTAACAGTTTAATGTTGTGGCCAATGTTGTGGTTTTCTGTCCAAAAATGGTGTGAAACTGCAGATTTTTCTGTTTGTTTCAACTTAATGTTCCTCTGGTGTTCTTTTTGCCTGGTTAACAAGTTTCTCTTAGTTTTTCCTATGTAGCTTTTTTCACAGGTTCCACAATTAATATGATAAATTCCTGATTTCAAATTGTTGGGGATTGTATTTTTCAGTGGTTTATTTAGCAGGTTCCTCAGACTGAATTTGTTTTGGGGTGCTAGTTTTAAGTTTAGTCTTTTGAAGATTCGTTCAAATTTTCTAAAAGCCCATGGATGGTAGGTGAATTTTCTATATTGCCAATTTGTGTTATTAAGTGGTGCGAGAGTGGTATTTTTTGATCTTATATTCAGTTTTTCTTTCCTCTTCATCATGTTCCTTATGATGGTAGGGTTGAATCCATTTAATACCGCTATGTCTTTTATGTGTTGTTCTTTCAAAAATTCATCCTTACTCAGTGGGATGTTGTATAGCCGGTGAATTAGACTTCTAAAGGCAGCTAGTTGATGTGAAACTGGGTTGTATTCATTTTTCTTCATGTAATTATCTATGTGTGTGGGCTTCCTGTATATTCCAAAATGTACACCATGACGATTTCTAGTTATCTTGAGGTCCAAAAAGGGTAGGGTGTTGTCTCTTTCTACTTCCATAGTAAATTGGATGTGATTATCTTGCAGGTTTAGTAATTTTCAATTATACAACAACAAGTAAGTGAAGACTGAGTGTAAACATAGTGACTCATAAATTCAAACTTAAATATAAAAATTAAAATCAAATCAGGAGGTTATCGTCCGGTAAGAGGCGTATTTTGCATAGCTTGACAATTGCATCTTTTTGAAAACACGTTAAGTTGAACTGGTTATGATCCTATTGTATGTTGCACCAAAAGCAATAATAACAATAACAGTAATAATAATAGTGGTAGTATGATAATGAGATAAGATGGGCATTTGAGATTTTCTAGTGGATATATTATGAAGAAATCACGAAATTCTCCAGGGAAAGTTTACTTGATCTGCTCTGAAGCCGAGGAAAAGGTGTCAATCGTGGTTTTAATATTCTGACTAAACTCAGAATTCACATAGCGGTATTAGATGTGAATTAGTTTGAGAAATATTCGCTAATAAATCACATTTAACCTTTTTATCATACATACGCTCCTAGAATTTTAAGAGTGGCACAACAGTTATTTTTGAAGCAATCTTTTCGCCTTCTTCCACAGAGAAAAGTATGTTTATAGAAATGTTAGACAAGTTGATAGGTAGCATAACGATATAAATTTAGAGTTCAGCTAGTTTGTTAATTGATTTAGTGTTTATTGCTGCCACGGCTCTTTTTGAAACTCCCATTCTCGTCGATTTTATGTTCGACTTTCAACAGTGCTACAATTCTTGAGGGAAACACATGATGATGCAGCATATTCATGTGAGGATGTGACATACTGCAAACAGTTTTAACTGATAAATACAAAGACTTTGTAAAATGCGGTATTTCAGATTCATATGAGAACAGGTCTGTAACCGATATGCAACTAAAGGTCTGACTGCCTCTGCAAGCTTTTCTGGTTTACCTCTCTTTGATAAGGCGAAGGCCGGACGAGTACGTAGTACTTCACAATGAAACGTAAATATGTTAGGGCAATGATCAGAATCCATTTTCGCAAGAGATTGCATGTCTATGAGTTGACTGATTGATGTCCTTCAAAAGTGCCGGTAAGGTAACTGCATCCTACGAGTAGTAAGGTAGGACTTGTCGAGCCTAAAATAAGTATAACGTTGCGACCAACTGCACAAACAAGACATCACCCAGCGGGAGTGGTTACACGACATCCCTATTGTCCATGACTGTTTAAACCACCAAACAAGATCTCAGGTCATGGAATCGAAAACAGAAGCTGCTAATCTTGAACCTTGTTCCTCTAACTAAATTGTGATTGTTCGTTAAGCATCGCCTAGCAGCTACTTTAGTGGAAATTAATGTGCGAAATTCCGTTTTACAACAATGGGTACACCTCCAGATCCGGTCCCTTCTATAAAATATTAACCAGGAAGAGTGAGTTTCTCATGTGGCAGAAAATGGTTTCCAGGTGTACAGGAAATATCTACAGTGTGCGAGATAAAATTTCCAGCAAAATGCTTGGAGAGCGGGAGAGTATGTGTCTGTGAGTAAGTGTGTCTGTGTGTATGTGTGTCTGTGTGTGTTTGCATTTGTAACTGTAGTTTACTTACCTCGGGAAGTTTCTTGGGTGGCCTAACGTGCATTCCTCCAACTTGGACAGCATTGGGTGTTAATGGTCTTGGAGCACTGATGCTGAAATGGGTGTTCGTCAGTACCAGTGAAGTAGAGCTCAACAATTCCTTGAGTGATGGCAGATCCTCAACATGTTCCTTGAAGTGTTTCTCCATAATCGCCTCCTGCTTGGGTAGGTAGACCACGTTTCTTATAATTATCCAGCAGAATCTCACAAAAGTGTTCAGTACTCTATCAAGGAATGACATCTGGCTGTCCAAGGGATACATAGGATCAGCAAGGTAAGAAGGGTTAGAAGGGCTTCCCACCCATCCGTACATCCAATGCATTCCTGCGAAAGGGCATACTTGGACAAGGGGAGCGTTGAACTTTTGTGCGAAACCCACATTAGCGTCGTTGAAGAAAGCTCCAATAACCACAAGATCGAAGTGTTCTTCTTTGGAGCGTATGAGCTTCTGGATCTCTGGTTGTGCGAGATACTTGTCGGTGTTGGTTGCCGTTAGAGATGTAATCACCAGTGGAACCAACATTGGACTAAAGTCAGTTTTAAACACCATAGCCGGATCTGCAACAGCATAGTTGAAAATTCAATCAATTACACAAAATAAATGAATAAAATGTCATGTTGTGTGGTATTATGCTTAAAAATAATAACTATGCATACTGAGAAAATTCCTTTATTATAATATGAAATCTATGTGATATTTGACAAGTAATAAAAAACGCATCAATGGTTCCCCCTGACCTGAGCCTTGTCCCTTTTTCTAACAGAGCAACCCTTCAATATATTTATTTACATGTTCGGTTCATGCTTACTATTTTTAAAGGTTATGAATTTACTTTACTTTTACTTATCTATCTTGCAAAACTTTTCGGTATTTGCCAAATGTTAGCCTTTCCCGTTATTTCAACTTCACTTCACTTGGCCTGTCTTTTGTTAATCTCACTTTTCAATGTGTCTTATTTATACCTCTCCCCTTTTCTCGCCTCTCCTTCCCTATTAAAATTATTAAATTTCATTTCCTCTTGTTTTCAACCTTTCTTCCCATTATTTATTTCCTCCCTCCTGCTCATATCTTTATCTCTACCTCTTAAGGTATAATTTTGTTTTCTCTTTCCTTCTCGAATTCTCCAACCTATATCTCATTTCTTTTCTTATCCCTTATTTCCCTTGCTTCATCTGCTCTTTTCGAATCTCTTGTGCTCACATTCTTGTATTACTCTGTATTTGCCATATTGCAATTACTTCTTACCCTTCTTGAATGCTACTTGTGCCTCCTCCAGGTTATTTACCCTAAACATTTCCCATTTATCAGCTTCTCTTATATGCTTCTTCCTTCCACGTTTCTCGTTCGCGTTCTTCGACCGCCATTTCTGAGTTTCTTCCCTCCCTTTTTTCGTTGCAGCACTTTCCCTGCCTCAACGCAGACAGCCACTTTTCTGGCGGATGTTGAAGTCAACTCTTTCTGCTCCGTTCTGTGCTCCTGCTGTATCATACTTGGATGTTCCTCTACTTTCTTGATATTGCTTATTTGCTTCTCTCCTCTCGTAGGGGAAGGGATCCGTCCCTTCAGCTGCTGTGGTGCGAGCGCTGCGGACCCCTAGCACTCTGGTACCTCTGACGTTACAAAGAGGAACATGCGGCCGAACATTCGAACCCCTCCCAAATGAGATCTGTTCTGATTGGGTTGCACTCGAGGGGGCAGTGTGTTCCCGACAACAGCAGGAGATTAGGCCAGGCTTCGGCTGCCCGGTGGGGACAGAGGGTTGCCTAAGAAGTCCCGGGTAATAGCCTGCAGAGCTAGTAAAAGTTGTGCTAGATCACCAGGCGACCCCACCGAGGTTTTCGGTAGTCTTCCCTGCGGGGTTGACGCGCGTAAGTGGCGTATTCACTACCATCCCGTCTTGACGTTGTTGTCGATGTGGGTGCTTTTTATACTCCAGGTATTGCCACATAGAAAGACCCCCGGAGTTTTCCATCGATCCCGGTTTGATAGAGGCCGGAGTCTTCGGACACTCGGGTAGACCTCGTAATAACATTTGCTTATCTCTTCAAACAATCGCCCATCAATTTACAGTTTGGACTTTCGTATAAATGCATTATGTGACTATTTCCTCGCTTTGCATGTGTGCCGTGAGAAATTGAAATTGCAAATACTTCGACAGGCGCGCTATTTTAGGTTCTTTAAGGGACAATCTCGCTCACTTTTCTTCAGGTGTTATTAGCCCTACTAAATAAAAGTTCTTCCATGAGCTATACTGGTCGCCAATCTAGAAAGTGATTGACATTTGGTACGGAGAGAGAGAGAGAGAGAGAGAGAGAGAGAGAGAGAGAGAGAGAGAGAGAGAGAGAGAGAGAGAGAGAGAGAGAGAGAGAGAGAGAGAGAGAGAGACGACGTTGCCGCTTATTGCTACCACGTGGAGAGCGCGATAGGATTACGCGTGCGAAGGTGATTCAGTTGCGACTGCAACGGGTATTTATCATCATCATCATCATCATCATCATCATCATCATTATATAGGGTCGTGGATCTACATGCAAGAGCACATCAATGTAAAGATCATCGTAACAAAAGAGACATATCTGTGACATTTTGATGCTTATTGAAGTGGGGAAATGCCGCTTACATCCGAATCGCTTGAATCATTGTTGTTACTGCTGCTTGAGTGATAGACAATGTTGCCGCCGTCGTCGTCATCAGCCGAAGAGCTGCTGGAATCCCTCACGGTAATAAGTTGTTTATAGTTCTTCCAGGCTGCACTTATTACGCTTTGTGTGTGAGTCACCACTTTTTTTTCCAGTTTTCGACTTTTATTGATGTTAGAGCGTCTTCTGTCAGCTTTATTATTGACGACACAGTGAAGTCTTTATTGTTTCGGCCAACATAACTCTTTACTTCAGCCCAAATCAAATCGATCGGGTTAAAGCAACAATGATAAGGGGGAAGACGAACTATTTTATGACCGTGTTCTGCAACAGTGCCATCGACTACATAGCTTGGAACTCACGGTTTATTCGCCCTCACAAGATCCAGTAACTCACTTTTCTTCAGTTCCTCCTTCACTGGTATATTACGGCGAGCAAGCCATTGAATAATTTCATTTTTCCTTGTACCCATTCCTGGTGCTCTTTCAGAAATTACTGAATGGTATCTGGCATTGTCCATTACTATAACAGACGGCCTGGTTAAATTTCTCCTCTTCGAAGTATTCTCTCACAGAGCATATTCTTTCCCGTGCCTGTCCTTTAATTGGAATACCTTTACCAAATATAGTTCTATTTGGCTCCCGAGCATGTTCAGGTTTTCGCTTGCCACTACTTTAGACATCATTAAACATTCATTAAACAAATGCAAATGATCACAACACACGCACAGATACACGGACTCAGACACACGTGAACCAAGGCAAATTGTCACAAATAAAATGCAAAGTTATATGCCGGTACATGATCTCTAACTGTTGTATAAAAGCTAAGAACAGCAACATATACGTGAAGGCATTTTGTTTATGCAGCGTTATCAGTAGAGAAATAAACACCTAGGTATTTTGTTTACTGCAGGTTTGCGTAACTCGCTCGCCCGCACGTCATGCTAAGCACGTGTTAGAATATCGGCGACCAAGGTTTAGCGTGTAACGTTCTCATGGAAACGTCTTGACTCTAATTGGTAATTTTAATCGTTTCTATGACAACTGATATGACTTACTCATCCCCTCTCACTTATTTAAAGCGTTCTTCCATGTGCTAACTGAGTGTCTATCACATTCTATTTTGGCGATTAGTATAATTATGGCATTAGTGTACTGAAATGTGTGGTTTGAGAATATTCATTTACTCTTAATATTCACCCACTCTTTTCATGTTTGGAACAAACTAATGTGACTTAGTTCAGCTTTTACTCTCACTTCACTTTCTTCTATTTGTGCATAGTCCATATGTTACCAAGATTGCTTCGACTATTTTAAAGAAATTTCACTGGAAATACTTAAACGTATACACAGTCAAATCTCCCCCATGAAATTTCCATACCTTTGAAGCCATCAAGAAAGACATTCGGACAAAGAGGTGGACGACTGAATACAATCAAGGTTCCATTAATATCTTCAAACCTATTTCCATGAAGGCAATGACTACGTTGTTTCGCAGTGGAATAATGGCGATTACTTTTGAAATAACAACAGTTTACTTACACTTTTTCTATATGTCTCACTTGTATCTAACTGTTCCTCATACGTCAACTCAGTAGCGATCCTCTGTTAACTCATTGCAAACACAGTTGTTATGTAGTATAGTTACAGAACTTATTGAAGACTTTATAAGCTGCCGAATGTAAAGGAAGCGAAGTAAATTCTAGCAAGTTCGCGTAGCTGTTTATTACTTAACCTAACAATAAAAATATAAAATAAAAATAGCAAGGAAATAATAATAATTGTAACATCAATGAAAAAGGCCTCTTTTGGTTGGTAATGATTTGCCTCGCCTATTTTTCCATAACGTTGCTCAAAACTGCTTTGGAATATCTCTATCCTTTTAAACATATATTCTTTTATAAGTTACATTATATATCTTCGGTTAGAAATTACAATAAATCCGCGACAATAATTTCCTTTGGAGTAGTATTTTATAAGTATCAACATTTTTTAAGGATTTAACACAATGGTAAGCCGATTTTAGTGAATATGAATCGATACAAAAATACAAACAATATTAGGCGATTAATTTACTTTGTCATTTCCTTTTGACACCGTCTGAGAAAGAAGGCCCAATCCCCGAGGTTAAAAGAATTTTCAATGACTTACCCATATCATACTTCACCTCCTTAATAATGATTTCAGTGATGTTGATGTGTGGTTTGTCTGCAGGAAAGGGTGTAACCACCGTGACCTGGTGACCTCTGTCAGCAAGACCTTGCATCAGCGCCCTCATGACGATCATGTGACTTTTTGCCGGAACTGGAAACACTCCCAAAATACGTGCACCTTCCGACATACACAGCAATATCGTCATTGTGCATATCAGTACTCTGAAGCTGGTCATCTAGCAGTAAAAGAGAAGTTCACATTATCACGCTTCGTTGACGTAAATGTATACTGAAAGTTTGTCTGCGTTAGTAAGAAGTAAATGGAACAATAGGATTTTGTAAGAAGTTTTAATTTAAAATATCAAGTTTCTATCCGCTTCATGTTACTGAAATAAACGTTTGCAGAAATGTATTATACATATTTATTATACGTACATGGGGAATACAGGGAACGATGGCCAAGCTTTCAAGGGCGCGCAGCTATCACTGAATGATCAGGAGAAAATAAATGTATAGCACATAAGAATTCAAATCAATAATAAATACGAGGCGTATACGCAAAATAAAAGGCGCTGGAGCCGTGAGGAACGCTATTACGCGAGATCCGGCAACACTGGCGTGTAGCTTGGTTTCACCCCTTCAAATCCCCACTGCAACGAACCCCTTGCAACCATTAGTCTTGGCTGGGCAGCCATTTGCGATGGAGCTTACTATCACTTCCGCCGCCAAGTGCGAGTTGCGTGCAGTGATCCGATTTTTGAGTAATTAGGGCACTACCCCCACTTAAATTGATCGTCAGTTATGCGAAGTCTATGGGCCACAGTGTATGGACGTCAAAAACGTGCGAAAGTGGGTCAGAGCGTTCAAAGACGGACGTACAGCGTTCTGGTCGGCCTTCTGTTTCAGCCGAAATAATTGCAAAAGTGGAGCAAGAAATGCTTAAAGATCGGCGTGTGACAGTTGGCGAGCTGTGCGTACTTATCCCTGAAGTCAGTAAGACTACGACTGACAAGATTTTGACCGAACATTTGCATTATCGCAAAGTGTGTGCGAGGTGCGTCCCTAAAATGCTCATCGAAGACCATAAACGGCTACGTGTTGAAGCGGGGCACCGATTCCTGGAGCGCTATGCAGAACAGGGGAGGAATTGTTGGATTCAGTTGTCACTGGCAATGAAATCTGGGTGCACTACACAACACCAGAAACTACGATGATTTGAAAAACGAGGTTAAGCGCTACCTGGGCAACTTGGCGGGATAGTGCTATGATAAGGTTATACAAAAACTGCCACAGCGCGTGCAAAAGTGCTTCGATCGCAATGACGATTACGTTGAAAACTAGCTGTAAGTTCCGCCTTTCCATCAATGTAACATTCATTGACAATAAACATGTTTTATATATTAAATAAAATTGGAGACCTTACTTTACGCACACACCTCATAATATCTTAATAATATTTAATCTCACAATAAAAATATTTGACCTGATCTGTATATGTTTGAGTTCCGTATTCTTAGGCAGTATGATTGGTCAATTTATCATGGTGTACAAGTTATACAAAATTAATTGAGTGATAACGAGTTTACAAACTATTCCCAGAAAACTTAAGATCTACAATTTATTTGTCATGCATATATCTTAAACATAATAGTATGTTTTAATTAAAATCGTTAGAAGACCCGTTGTTTAAGTTATGAAATTAACGTACTGTGACTGTGGGTTCGTAGAATTAAAAGGCCGAGTTACAGAAATTAAAAATCTCCTTTATTTTCGTAGAAATACTCTTATAGATTACAGCAGCATTACGTTACATACACCATCAGTCTACCAAGGTCGACCATAATAACAAACAGTGACAGCAGATTACATCCTTAGCTCTCGTTACAACAACAGAGCTGGCTGTCTCTCATTTCACAACACTGTTTCACAACCGCAACTCTCTGCGAGCCGTCACGTCTTTAAATGCCTATTTCATAAATTCGAGATGTTTCTGGTCCAAACAGAATGGAATGTTCTATCACCTTCCAGAAGCGAAACCCTACCGGTCTTTTATCTCGCGCTATCATTATTTCTTCCGGCATACTCCTTATCTCCAGGCGGATCGGGTTCGTGACAGTACGAACAGAAATTGTTTACTGTACATCATCCTCATTCCCAGTTTTAACTTGTCCCCACTCTTTAACACTTGACAATGCTGCGCAGCTCCAGTAGTGATCAGAGCTCAGTCGCCATCAAATTCTATGCCTTCTATAACATGATTTGCTTCACTTGGGCCCGGTTGCATAAAATATAATCTAAGTTCAAGCACATGAAAATGATCCCCAGTCATGCTGAACTTAGAATTTTGGTTCTATACAGATTGATCTGAGTTCATGGCCTCTTTCTAAGATCAAACCTAACTGGTGAATTTTCTCCAGTTAACTTGATTTCACTTAGATCAGCAAAACTGCAGA
Organism: Mantis religiosa; assembly: GCA_030765055.1. Classification (NCBI taxonomy): domain Eukaryota; kingdom Metazoa; phylum Arthropoda; class Insecta; order Mantodea; family Mantidae; genus Mantis; species Mantis religiosa. The sequence goes on along the minus strand of CM060947.1, from coordinate 229,359,913 downwards.
ATTTGCACAATAGTTTCTAGGAAGAATTAAGTAGTGCAGCTATAAATAAATAGTAGATAAACATTTTTGTGGTTACTTTTATAAATAATTAGCCTCTTTATTTCACAAATCTATGTTAAAGATGCATAATTTGTGTTCATAACCTATACATTTGTATTATTTTCAGAGTTTAGATTACTCTGATATCTCTGATGATTCGAATTTTCAGTTTTAAAGGTCTCCTCGTGTTTCCCAGCATAGAGGAAATGCCATCTCAGAACTAAATGACAGAAAATTCAAAATGATATTTCGACTATCAAAGCATGTAATTGAAGAACTGCAGCATAGGCTACTTGCACAATTCAGAACACAAATCCTGAGGAAATACGCACTTAATCCAATATTTATAATCCTTCTCTCATTATGGTTCTATGCAACTAGATGGTGTTTAGGAATATATTGAATATAAATAAAGACACTGTGTTTAGAACAATACACAAAGTTACAAGGGAAACTGCAGCTTTAAGATCTCATTTCATCAGGTTGCCTATGGAAAAGGGTGAAATAAGAAGGTTTATGTGAGATTTAAAGTTAGCGGAACGCATGTTTTCTTTGGTTAAACTTCCATTGTTTGTTTGTTTTCCAACTCTTAGGTATTGTAAACAGACGAAAATGGGGCATAAAAGGGAGATAAAGGACGCGAAATAATTAACTTTTGATAAACACTGTTTCAATATGGAGTAAATTCTTATACTGTTTATTTAAAATAACATTATTTCTAGGACAAATAAGCATAAAGCGAAATATTTATTCAGTTTTTGTTATGTCTAGATTGGCTACTCTGTGCACTTGAATTAAACAGTGTCGAGTAATTCCGATAATTCTCGAACCCTTTCGATACAACACAAAAGTTGCAACATACTTGGCGATGTTACCGCATTTGTTTTTGTGATCTCGGATCAGTACTAAACGGCGTTCAGCATTTTACAACCCACGCGGGTTCGCAAACTTAGTTCATTTTTGATCCTCGATTATAAATGAACTGCAGTTAAGCGATTTTTATGCAGCCGGGCCTTGTTGGAATACTCGACAGCTTACCTCTCAGTTGCGAGAACGCCAGCCGCCTTGTGAATCAACTCCGAAGGTCCACAGTGTTGTTTGAAGCTCTTCACAGCCTGTATCTGCCGTTGTCTATAAAGAGAGCAAAAAACGTAACATCATCCTCTACGTCCTACGTAATCTGTTACACTGCAGATACAGCGCTTAGGAACGAGGACATTCCGTGAACGGAAGCGTACGGTCAAGGAGATACTCGTAGAAAAGAAAACAAATCGGAAAAGCATTGGAAATTGTTCTTTCACACTGGCCGTGTGTAGGCTAAATTGTGGAAACGTAAGAGTCAGACTGAAAAATTCAATGCCATAGCCGGGATTTGAACCACGGATCTTCTGGTTTCCGTACAGCCGCTCTAACCATTGAGCTTGTAACAGTAGTTTTGAGCTATATTTAGAAAAGGTGTGAAAAGTTTATAAATTTATAAAAAAATGATTATGTAAATCTATTTAGTAATTTAAATAAGTAAAAATATACGTAATTTGGTGATTGGTCGTAGTAATTATTGTATGACGTAATGTTGTGACGTGGAATTAAATCGGCCAATCACAAAATTAAGATAGGAGTAACGATAGTTACGAAAAATCAATAATCTTAGCAGAGATGGAGAGTGTGATGAATAGTGGGGCAGGATCAAGAACTTTTATGTAATATTTGGAACTGTTTAAATATAACAAAGTAAGAATTTATCGATATGTTGGAAGTATCCCGAAAGTGACTGGGAAAGGAAGTTCAAGTAAAGTGTAATTCAGATAATACAATTAAATAGTAACAAAATTTGACTTCTCCGAAACTTTATTCCGAACCACGCCTGGAAGCAAGATTCTCATGACTCTTATTTAATCAAACACAATAATCAAGAAACAACTCAACTCCTGTTATATCTGGCTTCTCGACATGGGTCTTCGAAAAGTCAACGTGCATCCCATCTCAAACAGAAATCCCGCACCAAATTGCGCCCGAACGTGTGACTGATTAAGTTGGAGACATATTAACTGCGCATAAAGAATTCCTGTCCCAAGTTATTATGGCCAACGTGCCGATATGGCATTAAATTCTCCAAATGACTCGTGTTTTTCCCGGTAAACCACTTAGGAGTTCTCATAAACACATGAGACAACTACCTTAATGGCGACTTACTATGCTGTAAGTACTTTAAAGCCCGGGCTTTATAGTTAACCACTATTAGGTCAATTAATAGAAATTAATTGTTCTTTCACACTAGCCGTGTGTAGGCTAAATTGCAGTTGTACTCTGAACAAACACTGTGTACTAAGATGTAAGGCGATAATTATTTATTGATATAAACTACAGTTAATATTACTGAGTCCACTACTTATCATTATATCGATCATTTGATATGTTCGTATCCAGTTCAGTAAAGGAATGAACTGATACGTGTTTTACACTCTGCAGTGTTAGTGAAGAAAATATTATTGCTCTTATTCCAATGATGCAAACGGTTTTCTCATATTGGGTTGTCTCATAAATTCGTTCGATTTTTGTTACGTGTTTATGACTAAGAACTCCTGAGAACACTGCATTCCCCCATTACTTTTACGTCAAAGAAGTTGCTTAACAATATGGGGTTTGTTTACAATTACAATAATTGAAAAGAATGCTATGAACACAAACCACAGCGACCTCACGGCCAATGGTAAATAGGTCAACTTACGTAAGAATTGGTAACCAAACCTCAGTACGAGTTTGTGGATGCAACAGTGTGGAGTTGTAACTTGTGAATGTTAAAATGGAAGGCAAGAAGGAACATTTTCGACATTTAATGCTGTTTTATAACCGTAAAGGTAAAACCGCCTCACAAACTCAACGGAAAATTTGTGCTGTTTACGGAGAAGATGCAGTGACGAATCGGGCATGTCAAATATGGTTTACTCGATTTCGAGCTGGAAACTTCTCTGTGAAAGAAAAACCTCGTTCTGGACGACCTGTGATTACGAACAACCCCAGAATAACAACTCGGGAGGTAGGTCAGGAGCTAAACTTATCTCGTGCAGCTGTAGCCAGGCACCTAAAGAAACTTGCTTACGTAAATCTTCGGGATGTATGGGTTCCGCATGAACTGAGTGAACAAAATTTAGTTCAGCGCGTTTCCATCTGTCACGCTATGATAAGACGCAATGAAACTGCCCCTTTTCTGAAACAGCTGGTTACAGGAGACGAAAAGTGGATTGTGTACAACATCCGAAAGAGAAAGTCATGGCATAAGAAAGCGGAAGCACCACTTTCAATTCCTAAACCAGGTCTTCATCCTGAGAAGATTATGCTGTGCGTTTGGTGGGACTGGAAATAAATTATTTATTACGAATTTCTTCCTCCTGGGGAGACCATCAATTCAGAGAAATACTGTTCTCAGTTGGATCGTCTGAAGGTTGCCCTACGAGAGAAAAGGCCAGAATTAGCATCTAATGTTGGAGTCGTCTTCCATCAAGACAATGCCAAACCACACACTTCTATGGTAACTAGTCAGAAATTACGGGATTTCGACTGGGATGTGTTACCTCACCCGCCTTATTCCCCAGACATTGCCCCATCCGACTATCATTTATTCCGATCCCTGAGAAACTTCCTTAATGGCAAACGCCTTACTTCCTTGGAGGATTGCAGACTCGCCGTAGAAGAGTTCATCAACCAGAAAACTGCAAGATTTTGGAATAATGGAATTGATAAGCTTTCTGAGAAATGGAGATATGTTATTGATAATAATGGTGCGTACTGCACAAAATAAAGTTTGTTTTGAAAAGTTCATTGCCTTGTTTACTTTCGATGACCTTGCGTATGTAAACAGATTATCCCTAGATAATTAGGCAACTTCTTGCCGTAGTTGTGATACGGGCATGCAGTGCAGGCGTTCTTTGTCGTAAACACGTAACAAGAATCGAACGAATTTATGAGACAAACCAATACAATATATTACTCGAAAGACCGTTGAGGCGTATTGACCTTCAGATGACCAGCGCTGCGATCGTTCCCTATCGGGTCTTATCTGGACGGTTAGAAGAGTGAAATATTAGTAAGTTGATGTACAGTAAATTAGAAACACAAATAAAGCGATTGGAAGCTGCGTATGTCTATGTGATATGTTTTCTCGCGTCTGCCGATGTATGACACATTGATGTCCAGAAGACATGATTATACCTGAACAGAGTATACATAGACTGGACTCGCCGTGTATGTGCCATAAGCTCAGGTAAACATCTCCGTGTTGCAATTTTTCCGATACGCCTTCTCGCTTTGACATGTAGTAGAATTATTAGGGTAAGTGGAAACTTTTTGGAAGGATATTATAGCTTGAAATGCCCGTAGTTGAGTAAGGGGTTATTTTTCCAAGCATTTCCCCCCTTTTAAAGAAGTTATCTCTTTTCTTACCCAACTCTTACCATAATCCATTTCTCTGTCTTCTCAGGCATTCAAGCAACATTCCACTGTAAATAAAATTATCGATGTTCTGTCTGTGATCCAGTAAATTTTATGGGACGGCGTTGTGCTCAAGATACGGCTCACGTCTCACCAAGCCGGCCCAGGGGTTGAAACACACCAGTTCTAAGCATCAAAAGAACAATACTTGTCAAGGAAATAAATCTAGACAAACTCTATTACAAATGTATTTGAACAGTAATCTTTAAAGATGCATAGGAATTCTACTTTAATTCTTACACGAGAGGGAATTCTATTCAACAAGGTAAACCATCCGGTCTTCAAAGGATTTCTTATAACTTTTGTACACAGCATGCCAGTACCAATTGGCAGTACTTTAAGAAAACATTTCCAGGAGTATTTTTAACAAGACACGTACTTAAGAAAGAGAAAGTGTCTGATTACGATGTGGTTTAGGCGCCGGGCTTCAAAATTATACGCAAGTTTACCATCACATAGAAGCGCCCTTGTCAGATCATTGGGAAATTATGACCCCACTAGACGCAGATCTAGACTGCATCGGGTCCCCCGTATGGCATGCGGGCACCCTAGATAACCCAGGAGCTAACCCTATCAGCAGCTAAAGCTGAGCTCCTCATAATTCTTCCAAGCTGTTTGGTGTCTAAATTTCTCCCCAACTAAATTTTAAAACAAAACAAAAATTGGGTGCTAAATACTGCATCCTCCCCTTCAACCCGAAGGTACCTTGGTAACCTCAAAATTAACTCCCAATCAAAAACCTACATCACCTTCATCCTACATAATTCTATACAAATCCTACCTGTGGTAAAACCCTTAACGGCTGGGCACGCAGCAAAAATCTTCTGGCTGTATACAGCCAGCCTAGCACGAAAAAAAAAAATAAAAAAAAATTACGATGTGGGAAACTTACTTGATGGCACCATAATTTCAATGGAAAGATATTTAGAGCATTTTTGAGCTATGCACTAATGCAATGTGGACTTCTGTCAAAAGCTGTGACTAAGATATAGAATATGTTTTGTGTGTGTGTGTGTGTGTGTGTGTGTGTGTGTGTGTGTGTGTGTGTGTGTGTGTGTGTGTGTGTGTGTGTGTGTGTGTGTATGATTTACGTCCTCCAACGTTAAGTCATATCGGACGATGAATGGAATGGGTGAAATGATGCTCAAATGAGCCCAGGTTCCATAGAGCTTAGAGTTACCCGACATTGGTCTTTGAGGATAAGGGAAAGCCCTGGAAAAAACCTCATCCAGGTAACTCACACTGACCGAGATTCGAACTCGGGACCTCTTGAACGTGAGGCAGACACGCTACCACAACGCTACCGAGGCGGGCATCCAATATGAAGGAATTCCCTAGTGGTTACGGATCAGGCTGCGTACATGTTTCAAAAATTAACCAATTGAAACCTTTGTCCCCAAAGTTAGAATATAATGCTGGGCTCCATTCCTTATGACGCTTTTTAATCCATAAGGAATCAACACATCTCCAATCAATACCTTTCTACCTGATGAAGGTTTAGGTATCTAATATTTTGCCTGATAATGACTGTCACTAAGTTATTTCAAAAAGTTATGTTTATATTGCGATAACTCCAAAATGTAATTATATGTCTGCTAACTGCACTTTATTAGATTTCATTAAAGTGTACTTCTTCATCAAAGTGCTGGTTTCCATCAATCAGAAGATCTTCACGTAACAGTCAATAATTTTATGTTTGCGCACATACCAAAACGCTGTCAGCTGTTTCACTGCATAAGGTAAGACCAGTTGCATTTGTTGACTCAGGTAAGTGTTTAACATAAAAATAGTTTAACGTTAGATACATGCTTAGGAATAAATAGTACTAGGAATCTTGAACTGTAATTTTAGCAATTAAGATGCTCATAAGAAAATTATTAAACAAGCTTAATGAGCTATCGTATCTTAATTACTACAATTTATAGTTTCTTTCACATAAGGTAATTAATGATGCGTATTATAGTAAGTGCGAATTTCTTAAGTATGATTCGAAAGTTTTCAATTGTAATATAAGTTTACCTAACGGCTAATAAACATTACCTATTACTATTATCAACAGCCAAAAACCAAATAGGTAGATGTCTTAGCGTCGGAACAGGTTTTATAACCCTAATCTTGAAGTGGAACAAAAAGCTTCTTTCAATAACATAAGATACTGGAATATGCTGAAAGCAATCAATAGGCATTGCCGGTTTCTACCTCCTCTTCTTCTTCCAGGGAATGACAATACATCAGCAATCTTGTATTGTTCTTGTTCAACACGTTTTCCATTCTTGCAACAACAACAAAAGGGTGTCTTCCACACGACTTCCATACTTGCAACTAATTGAATCCCTATTTACAAAATACTAGTTTTTCTCTTTAGTATATTGAAATATATGTTACCTCAACCATTACCCTCCGATATGTGAAGACTGAATTGTAACAGCAGGTGTGGTGTGACCCTCAAATGTAGCAGATATTGACCCCATATTTATTTAGAGAAATTACTATAGAATCCACGTAAACTCTTAAGTTCGATGTCATAAGTTCAAATGTTTAGCGAAACATGAATAGGAGAGTCGTGTTGAAAAAGAATTTTTAGATCTTTATGGTTCCGAAGCTTAATTTTTTTTAAAAATTAACATTAAGTCACAAGTTAAGTCCTATTGGGCGGTGAATGATACGGATAACATGATGCTCAAATGAGCCTAGGGTCCATAGAGCTTAGAGTTACCCGACATTCATATTTCAAGATAAGGGAAAGTCCCGGAAAAAACTTATCTAGATAACTTTTTTTTAAATTTATTGATCGATCAGCAGTACAATGCTTTACAGATCAGAGTGAAAAGAAGGTAACAGTACAAAGAACAATAACACTCAGGGGTAGGCTAACATGCCGCCCCCTAACTACATTAAGTTAGAACTCCAATAATACTCTCTGAGAAATTATGTCAATATTGGAGATGTAAGATATATATCAAGCACTAGAATCACTCGAATCAGATGTATCACTTAGAAGCAGGTCCTGTGGTAGTCTCCTCTTCAAGCGTGAGGGCTGGCGCGTGCGGACGCCGATGTTATAATGCACATCTCCTGGAACTTCTTGCAGCGTGGAAAAGAAACGACGGGCGATCCTGCGAATGTAGTCGTGAAGAGGTAAGAGTCCTAGTTCGTGATGGAGCTGCTGATTACGGATGAACCATGGAGCGTTGGTAGCGATGCGCATGAAGCGATTCTGTATAACTTGAAGACGACGCAGATGACATGTGTGTGCGGCCCCCCACACTTGGCAGGCATATGTAATAAGCGGACGAACGAATGATTTGTAGAGTAACAATGAAGACTGTAGGCCGAGGCTGGAACGGCGATGCAACAGAGGTGAGAGTTTTGAAAGTCGCCCGGAGGCCAGTGATATAAGACGATCGATATGAGCACGCCAGGTCAGTCGAGAGTCCAAAAGCACTCCAAGGTATTTAACGGGAGTTGTAGTGGGGAGCCAAGGGACATTGTTCCTGTAGAGACACAACGTAGTAAGCGGAGTATATCGGCGAAGAGATCTACATAACTGACTCTGATTGAGATTCGACTCGGGACCTCTTGAACCTGAGGCAGACACGATACCACCCACGCTATAGAAGCGGAGGAAACTTGCTGCTAATACAGGAATAATACAACGCAACTCGCATAAAATGACAGACGCCTTACTCTGGCCTTTAACATTACTTTAAAATGATTTATAAACTACAAAAATGGCATTATTAATCAAACAGTTCCTAGAAATGCGGAAAAGTGGATTACCTTTGATTTGTGGTTCTGGTTTACTGTAGAATCAATTGATTTCGCATAACGCTCGAGACATTTAAAACAAAATTTAAAAAGTCGCTTGTTAATGTTTCTTGACGCATATCCATAGAGAGATTTGTGGACAAATATAAGACAGTTTAACTATTAGCCTGAAAGGCAAACCTTAGCCTTTTACAGCGGCCACTTTTGCATCATCTTATGCCGGGAACATTCTTTGTGTTAGGCATCATTTCTACCAACTATGAAGTGGTTATGTCTTACGTCAGGCATCCCACGTCATCGGGGGGGGGGGGTGAGTTTGAAGGGTCCCCAGAGAATACACTTGAGGCCTGGCACACAGATTCCAATATACCTAGAAGCTTATCTGTACATGTCACCTCTTTTACATGGTCGTTTAGCGAAGCCTGTCCAGTCTCGTGCCCTGGTTGATCCTCATCAATTGGTGGGCTCTCCTGTAGATTACTTTTGTTCCTGCAGTCCAATCAAGCACAATACTGAACAGGCTCCGCCCACTCACCATGTAAATAGGTAACCTGTACAGGTATATGGATATACCGAAACTTTGTATGGGCCTAAACTGGATGCTTTAGGATGCCTGGATTCCACCACAAGAACGGGATATGTTTATTGATTCCCAGTTATTCTTTTAGATCATTGTTTAAAAATTTACTGCGTTTCCGTTCAGCATCTTTTCAACTAATCACTGTTTCATATAACCTTGCCCCGCTTAAATGTATCACTCCGCGTTCAAGAACCCTCCCCCTCGCCCTAATTGGCTAATGCTTACGCGTCATAGGCCATAGGCGGTGCCTTCCCGTCACATTTAAACCTGCAGTAAATGTCGTAATAATTGCCGGGAAGATAAATAAAATCATACAAAAATCATACAAATAAGGATATGAAGGCATGCAAAAATACAAGTTTATAATGAATTGAGCAAATTGAAACAGAATGACTGAGCAATGAAACTGAAAGAGTTTATAATGAAAGGCCTTTGGTCTTTTCCACTGGGATTTTTTAAACCAGCACACATACCTTTCAAAAATGCTTGTCTTTCAGTCTTAAAAGTCGTGTCACACCATACTTTAATTTTCGTGTTTTCTTCGTGTATATTTTGCGATTTGTATCCCGGTGCAGTGTGGTTGTCCTTAAATAACGTCTTCGCCACACAGCAATATCGCCTGTCTTTTAGCACATTTTTCTTGCCTCTTTTTTCATTCACAAATCCCAGCTGTATAAGCAATCTGCTGAAATTTGGTAAATCTGCATCCTCATTTACAGCAGACGAAATGTTACTTATGTTAGGGAGTTCGTTTCTAAAGAAAAACTACACACATGACGACGCACAACACTTTTCACGTATTTTCTCTGAGCACGCACTTTTGTTTATTCCTGCTTTTGCCTGAAGTGTTAAGTTTTCCTGTTTCCTCAATTTCATGTCGCGATGTTCCTACGGATCTAACACTCACACCTGTAACTTCAGAGCACAGCTGTTCGACTTCTCTCACTGACAAAGACGGATTCTTCTCTGTGAGTGCATTAAACACATGCAACACAATTCTTTTTTCTCCTCTTTGTAAATAATTATCCTTGCGATACTTCAGCGAAAAACTGGCGGTAGACTCTGCCATTATACATATAATAAGTACATGCGCAATAAACGATCAATAAAATAATTTAGCTCCCGCACTCTCGAATGGCGATGCATGACTAATCCAGTTCAAAACAAGGTCAGCGATAAAAGTCATATAAACAAATGTCATCACTACCGCTAAATCACGTGCTAACGTGCCATGTGCTTGAGAGCAAAGGAACCTCCTCTTTACTTCGTTTAAGAATTAACATGCATTTCAGATAAATCAACTCTGTTGCGTGATATATTTAATTAAAACAGTTACGAAAATATAAATTTGACAATTCTCTTCCAACATATAATGATATATCACCATGTTAAATAACGAACTAATTTTTACCGCACGACAGTCATTACCACAACAGAAACCACTGAGAGGTGATTAGGTCACGTGACTGTTAAGAGATACTGGGTAAGCTTACGTGAAACAAGGTATAAATATTCAACCGATTCCGTTTAATGATATGAAATCTTATGTTGATTTTATACCACTTATTTTGACAGCATATCTGCTCATTTAAGTACCGATTGTTAACCATCATTTCTTTTTCTTCTTATAACAGGTCCGCGTAGTAAGAGATGCAGCATCAACCTGTTTCCGAAGTCAACAAATGATACATCTGCTTCTCTTATAGAGCCAATATTTTGACGTTCCAAGAACCCCTTACTAAAACATACAGCATCAGTATTTTGATAATACAAACTCTGATAAATTATTTTATTAATCACTAAGTTTCCACCCAGATTTGATTGCGGAAATAATTTTAAGCCAAACCAGTGATAATATCAATTTATTGAAACACCCAGATTAATTTAAAAATGAGATGTATTGCATTCATGTCTCACTCAGATGCCTTTCTATTGACGTGTATACGTTTCGTTCCTGATTTAAAGGTGATAAAGTGGACTAGGGTAGAGGGTAATGCAGGGAACACCTAGCATCTCGACCCCAAGGGATCTTTTATAATATATCCCGAAGGAGCGGATGAGATTTAAAGAACTGCAGTAGAAGTATGTGCTGCAGCACCAGCTAACGCAGACTGCAGAGAGGTAAAGGGTTTTCTAACAGTTATAGGATTTACCACCGGCTGACTTTCGACGGTGATCCGCCCAAACCACTGGATTGCCTCCTCTCCAAGAGGAACAAAGCTTGACCAAGAAGTGAAGGCCCGAACGACCACTTTCTGGCGGAGCCGAGGGAATGTTCTAAATGGCACGTCCCGGAATCAACTTGCAGCGTGAAATAGATGAAATGGGACAGAGAAGATCGGGGTTGGATCAGGGAAAGCCAGAAAAAACCGTGGTCAGAATGGGCGTCCACAAGGGATCGAATCTGGGTCTCCTGAATGCGAACCTCACCAACCTGGGAGCCATCTCGCTTGGTTACAATAGGTTAAAATCGGTATACAAGGGATGCTCAATAAAGAATGATCACAATTTTTTTTTTTTTAGACAAGGCATCTTTACTCATCCTCATAATTTTGATGGTTCTTCCCAAATAGTCTCCCCTGAATGCGATGTACTTGTCCCAGCGCTTCTGCCAGCTTCAAAGACATGCTGGAAACCATTTTTGAATGATTCTTCAAAATCGGCTCCGCAGCCTTCACCACTGCTTCAGATGATGGATAATGCCTCCCACGAAGGCGTTTCTTCAAGTTAGGGAATAGAAAAGAGTCATTTGGGGCTAAATCCGAACTATAGAGAGGGTGAGAGATACACTTCACGTTGGTTCTTGCAAGATATTCAGCAACAACATTGGCAATATGAGGCCGCGCATCATCGTAGTGCAGCATCCAGCCTGCTTCACGGAAATGTGTTCTTTTGCGCCTGATATGGACTTGCAATATTTTCAGGACATCCCTGTAGTATTGTCCAATTACTGATGTGTGTGCAGGTACAACATGCTGATAAGCCATTCCATGACTATCAAAGAATGAGATAACCATAATATTCCCAGCAGAAGCAACCACTTTTGCTTTTTGGGGGTTTGATGATGAAGGAGATTTCCACACTGAGCTTTGCTATTTGTTCTCAGGATCAAAATGATGTAGCCAAGTTTCATCAGCAGTGATTACGTTTGAAAGAAACTCCGGATCTTCCTCTAACATCAACTTTAACTGCATGCAGACCTGCATGCGAATGTCCTTTTGTTCGGGAATTAAGTGTTGGAACCCATCGCGCACAAACACGTCTCATGTGTATTGTTTCTGTCACCAACTTGTGGGTGGCACCCAACGAAATTTTCAGTACTTCAAAAAGTGATCTTAAGGTAATTCATCGATCCTCTCACACAATGGCAGCAGCAGTGTTGATGTTTGCTTCCGTAAGAGCAGTAACTGGAGTACCAGGTCCAACTTGCTTTGAAATTGATTGTCTCGCCTCTTTAAACATTTTAAACCACCTTCGAGCTGTGCTGTAGGGAAGGCCATAGGCCTCCTGTAACATTGTATAGGCCTCAACTGAAGATTTGTTGAGATGAAAGCAGAATTTCAAAGCCGCATATTGTTCCTCGCGTGTTACCTCGATTGCAGCGGTAGGCGATACTGAACATGTCTGAACTTGCCTGGTTCTCACAGGCGGGGACCAGGAATACCAGCAATGCAACTACTACGTTATGTTTGTTTCACATTAAGCAAACAAAATATAATAAGGTTGTATTTTAGTGCGAAATTTATGACCGTAAAAAATTATGATCATTCTTTATTGAGCAGCCCTCGTACTTTTTAAAGGCTGAAGGATCTGTTAAATTACAAAAACAGGTACAATGCACTACATTTGATTAACTCTCCACCTTTTATCAGTTTGTTTTATACAAATTTACATATTATTTTTACAAAACCTTATTTTTATGCCTAGTTTTCACTTGGCAATTGTACAAACTTAAGTGTTTCTTCCAAATGAAGAGCACTGTACGAGATTTTGTTTTGTTATTTGCTCACTTTTTCAAAGAAACTTTTCTAAACGAGAAACTCGCTACATATTTCTTTTTTCTTGTGATAACGCAATCAAGACTTTCAAAACCAACATATTGCATCCACTTGCAACAGGCTTGCTACCGGATATTTCTTATACTTACAACGAAGTCAGTAAGTGTGAATTGAAGTTTCTTTGGATTAACAAAAAGTAGAAGGAAGAATAAGACACTTTAAGTTGTTAGAAGATTGATAAAGAAAGTCGAGTAAGTACACCGTACTAGAGAGAGAGAGAGAGAGTGAGAGAGAGAGAGAGAGAGAGAGAGAGAGAGAGAGAGAGAGAGAGAGAGAGAGAGAGAGAGAGAGAGAGAGAGAGAGAGAGAGAGAGAGAGAGAGAGAGCTTCGATTACTTGCGAGTCTCAAAGTGTACACTTGGTGTTCTTTAAAACTAAAACCCAATCATGATTTGTCAAATAGCCCAGAATTTAAATAGGTGACTGATTGGATTACTCTACTGAATTGAGAGGAATGGGTTTAGGAAAAAGATACCTCAAGACTTAGTACGCAGTAGCTGTTGTAACAAAAATGCATATTTTAATCCATTTGAAATTAATATTCATTAGATTAATAAACATCTGAATAAATACAACCATTTTCATTGCTTCTTTTTCTTTGACTGAGATTTGCGGCTGCAAAGTAATCTGTACATTTTTCTGATGATCATGTAAAGTACGAGAAGTAAGGATATTCCTGCAATAGCCAGGAACGCAATGACGTCCAATAGCAGATACTGGAACCAATACAGGTCTAGTGCTGCAGAGCGCATATGCGGTGCTCCTTTGTGACGTATGACGTACTCTGTCCAGTACACAGCAGTGTCCAGGGGACTCATTGGCTGATCTCTGAACAGCTGTGATAGTTTCTGTGCATTCGCTCGGTACCTGAAACACATATGGACAAATAACATTTTTGAAGTCACAAATTTTTCCAAGTAAAAATCAAGTCTTGTTGGAATACTAACAAACTCATCTACAACTTCATCATCACACATGAATATCGCGATGTATAGAGAGTAAGCCAAGTCCAGGTGGGCTTTGGAAGCAAGTCTTAAATGGTCTTAAAGCAGAAAAGATGTTTCTAGTGGTAATGAAGTTTAGAAAAATTGTAATATATTAAGAAAACATGAAGGATTATATTCCAGATCCTCTCGGTAAACAAGCCAAGTGAAAAGACGATTAGAAATTGACGTTTCTTGAACGTATATCACTCCCATCAGGATATTTTAAGAAATGCTATAACCACAAAACTGTTTATAACACAAGTATCAACAAAGACAAAATACTAACAATGTTCGCAGTACTGAACAAAAGACTGTCAGTAAAATAAATGCCAGGTCAGGAGATGGCGTGAGTGTAGAAAATTAATTAGGTCAAAGAAACGTAACTACTTAACTTTGAAGCTGATTTTTCAGATAATTCGAGAAATTCTTTAAAATTTCCATATATGGAAATGTAATTCAAACATGGCCCTCTGAAATTAATGAAAAGGTTAAACCAAGATGGCTTTGTTTGTGACGCAACAGATTGCCTAGGTTTATTATCATTCCAAGTTATGGAACTTTCCAGAAATTCAACCTTTGTCGTCAAGCCAATCAAATTCAAGTTTTGGTCCCTTAGCAACAAGACATTGTAGAATGAACCAATCCGAGTTCAGTAAAAATTTTAATTTGATTTCATCTTCACTTGTGAAAAGTCTGAATCCTTCTTGTTCTTTCGATGTAGTCAGACGTGTTATAGATATCGTCTCGGACACAGACGCACTATTAAGTTGCAAGAGGACTGCTAGGTTCCTGCAAGTTACAAAAGTAATTTTATCTACTGATTAGCGATCAGTGAAAAGACTCGTCGAGTACGCGTCGCATAAGAAAATACGTAAATGATGAGTGGCACGCTGCTGCATTCAATACGCCTGTAAAATCACGAAAGATGTTTGTAAATCATGTTTTAAAACATCGCCTGTGTAATAATTCAGTGAGAAAATACATTTTCAAAAAGTGAAGCAGTGTTTGAAATCAATTTTGTTGCCATCATCCACCATTCCGTTGCTGGCGTCGTGCCACTGCCCTAGATTACAGAGTTCATCGCTCAACGACGGAGCTGCTGGCGGATAGTCAAGTCTACATCATCGCAGTGACAAGGAAGCTGGAGAGATCATCGGTTCTCCATCCTGAGGAAGGTAAGTCGCCTCACCGAGGGATAATAAGAAAACTTATTACAACTTGATGATCAAGCTGTATAGAAGTATGCTCCTTAAGCCGGCGGATTTCCATTTTAAGGCCGGTTTCCAAGAGGAGCTAAACTGAAATCCAGCATCGCTGTTAAGCGTGCTCCTTTCAGAGGAAATTGCCAAAGCCTCCTTAATTCTCCAGTCCCAGTAACTGTTGCACATTGCCAAGATGATCGTCTCCCGAAAGTTGGCTCTATGGTCATTATCAAAACAATGCTCTGCCACCAGACTTCTCAGGTTGCATTAAACGAATGCTCCGCTCATGCTCATTTATTCTGGTAGCGATGGCCCTTCCGGTTTGTCCCATATTCGGAAATGACCAAAGCCTCCTTAACTCTCCGTTCCCAGTAACTGTTGCATTTTGCCAAGATGGTCGTCTCCCGATGGTCGTTATCAAAACAATGCTCTGCCAGTCCAAACTTCTCAGGTTGCATTAAACGAATGCTCCGTTCATGTTCATTTATTCTGGTAGCGATGGCCCTTCCGGTTTGTCCCATATTCGGAAATGACCAAAGCCTCCTTAACTCTCCGTTCCCAGTAACTGTTGCATTTTGCCAAGATGGTCGCCTCCCGATGGTCGTTATCAAAACAATGCTCTGCCAGTCCAGACTTCTCAGGTTGCATTAAACGAATGCTCGGTTCATGTTCGATTATTCTGGTAGCGATGGTCCTTCCGGTTTGTCCTATATTCGGAAATGACCAAAGCCTCCTTAACTCTCCGTTCCCAGTAACTGTTGCATTTTGCCAAGATGGTCGTCTCCCGATGGTCGTTATCAAAACAATGCTCTGCCAGTCCAGACTTCTCAGGTTGCATTAAACGAATGCTCCGTTCATGTTCATTTATTCTGGTAGCGATGGTCCTTCCGGTTTGTCCTATATTCGGAAATGACCAAAGCCTCCTTAACTCTCCGTTCCCAGTAACTGTTGCATTTTGCCAAGATGGTCGTCTCCCGATGGTCGTTATCAAAACAATGCTCTGCCAGTCCAGACTTCTCAGGTTGCATTAAATGAATGCTCCGTTCATGTTCATTTATTCTGGTAGCGATGGTCCTTCCGGCACAGATCTACACAACTTGATCACGTTAAGTAGTTACGCTTCCTTGACATAATTAATTTTCTGCACTCACGCCATCTCCTGATCTGGTATTTAATTTACTGAAACAGTCTTTTGTTCAGTACTGCGCATATTGTTAGTGTTTTGTCTTTGTTGGTATTAGTGTTACACCCAGTAATACATTTTGTGGTTATACCAATTCTTAAAATATCCTGATGATGGGATCCATGTACGTTCCCAAAACGTCGATTTCTAATCGTCTTTTCACCTGACTTGTTTCCCGAGAATATCTGGAATGTATTAGTCGTCAGGAAAGCTTCAGGTCTTATTTTATGAAGGATATGTTTGAAGATTCCAATGTAGATTGCTTTCTGAAAAAATACTTCTCCTTGGGAGAGGTTTTATCTAAGGTGTTCGTGATTGCCTTTTCTTACCAAATTGTTATTATTGCTGGTGCACCAAGAAAGAAAACCTTCGGAAGTAGTGCAGAACCCTTGGACCCCATTAAATGCGCTGCTGCTAAGAAATCCTCAAACACTTCTTAAATTATGGAAAATATGTGCCGATGGCTTACTTTGGCTGAAGCACTTCATTGATGGCCCACAGGAGAGACTTGGAGGTGATGTTCTTGAAGTCCAGCATGACTCCAAACCCTGACCTGACTACAGTCATCATGTTGGAGGTTTGTTCGTGAATGAAGGGAATACCCACAACGGGAACACCTCGCATTATAGCTTCCTGTGTGCTGAGGCCTCCACCATGGCTGATGAATAGTTGGACGTTCGGATGCGCTGAAAAACAAGATCATATGGTAATCAGCTCCATAATGATCTACTCTGATAAAGCAATTAAAATAAATATCACATAAATGTTAAGTTTTTAAATTATTTCTAAATATATTTTAGAAAAGAATATACAATATAAAGACTAAAAAAATCAGTCCTCAAAGTCGCATTTGTTTAGACAAAATTTATCTTTATTCTGTGAGGTATTATAAAAATCTGACAGTATACAATTAATAGGATTGTCTCCATTTTTACAAAAATGTACTGTTGTATATCTTTATTTTAATCTATATCATTTATATCACCTATTTGCACATTTCATTGTTGGAATAAAAAGGATACAGTAGATAAAAGAAAAATATTGTGACTTTGTGGGTTCGTGAAATTAAACATTACGTACAACTCCTCCAATGCACGTGCACAGTCTTCCAGTCCGTTCACTAGCACGGCGCTCCTCCCCGCAAAGTGAGATTTTTTGGTGGACAAAACAGCGCTGGGGCGGGTTTTCTCCGGGATCTCCGGTTTCCCCCGCCATCTCATCCCACCGGTGCTCCATTTTCATCGCATGTATCATCAGTGTCATCGCCTGCGGTGCCGTATGTAGTAAAAGCGGGCGTTAAACACTACACATTTCATTTCCGGCTGCTCGCCAAGAGGTGAACTGACTCGCCAACTGCAGGCCTTATATAGGGAAGATCGCCGTTTCTGGAAGTCTCGCGGTTCAGTGAATCTCCCCGATTGTTCCAGACGTCAGGAAGGGGGAAAGAGATGGCTAGTGGTGTTTTTTCAACCATCCCCCTCGTTAGCGCTACAAGATAAATGGGTAGGCGTGGCCTGAATGCCTCCTGTCGCCCTCCCAGCCGCTAGCTGGTCGGGCCTTCCGATAATTAGGGGACTATAAATTATCCACGTTCTCCGCATGATCACCAGCAGAAACGAGTAACGACTTGTCACTTGAAGTGTAAATATTAGGAATTTAAAAACATTAACAAATAATTTATCAGAAGCGGCCAGTGTCACTAAAAATAGTATTTGAAACACTATGTATATTAATGAGGTCTACTTTTTGGACCACTAAGATGTTGTCTATCGCGTACAGCTTACCAGTTATTATTGCACGTCATTCCTAATAAAAAGAGTTTTACAGGCTGTAACGAAAATCCAAGATATATACTTTATTTTTCCTGAAAATACTTTATACAGCTCGTTAGTCATTTCAGGGAAAATGCAAGTAGAAAACAAAACATGTTGAAATGTAAAGAGTAGATTGCAATGGAGTGATTTGCTTCTAAATCTTCGTGTCATCTTACAAAATGCTGCTTATAAATAGTAAGTTTGCTTCTAGATTTTGCCGCTTTGTGTTATTCTGTCCCTTCTCCCTTCCCCCATCTCTGACACATACAATGCACCATTTTTGTTTTGTCTAAATGTGATTGTTTTTAATTCAGGGAATCTTAACATATGGTGGAATGTGGTTATCGAATTTTTCTGTGAAATACAATGCTTCCTCTTACTTACTATAGCAATGTAGTGAGAAAGCATAAATTTTAACTCCTTGAAACACAACCACATAAGATTCCTTTAATTTTGTTTCGTTTTTAACCAAATATTTGTTATGAGAAGATGCTAACGTACAAGTAAAATGTATGTTTACTTGAAAACTTTGGAGTTATGCAAATGTAAACAAGATCTCACCTAAATGTATTCACAGGGTGCATTTCAAATAAGTTGGCAAATGTTCGACTTAAATTCTCCTATTTAGGAGCCATTTTACAAAGCAATCTCAAAAATTATTATCGATATCAATTGTTTCTATGAACGTTCGTGTAGCAATATTTATTTACCTCTTCGAATTTTCTTCTCCACATACACACAATCTAATAGTTCTTTACTTGCATAAATCCTTTCAATTTCGTAAACATACTACCTAAATGAGTGAGATTTTACTCTTTCATTTTATGCTGGATGTTTTACAATCAAAGGTCTTATCTCATTTCAATAATAGATGTATTTTAATCTAGTTAAAGTTGAACAGTGACCACACAGTTCACCCTTTAAGCTTACTAGTGTAATGTACGAGGGCTGTTCAATAAAGAATGGTCATAATTTTCACACTAAAATTCAATCCTATTATATTCTGTTAGCTTAATGTGAAACAAACACGCCTTAGTAGTTTCATTGTTGGTACTCCTGGTTCCCGTCTGTGAGAACCAGACAAGTCCAGACATATTCAGTGTCGCCTACCGCTGCAATGGAGGTAACATGCAGTTAAAGTTGATGTTAGAGGAAGATCCGGAGTTTCAAACCTAATCACTGCTGATGAAACTTAGCTACATCATTTTGATCCTGAGAGCATGCAGCAAAGCTCAGTGTGGAAATAACTTTCATCATTAACCCCAACAAAGCAAAAGTGGTTGCTTCTGCTGGGAAAGTTATGGTCATCTCATTCATTGATATTGTCGCGGCACTGGTCATAAAAGTTTCGGCACAAATAGATAATAGACGGCGGATAATGTTCCACGAGCTTGCATAAACAGTTAACGATAGCGCGGTGAGTGTCCACAAAGCCGGCAAACAATGTTATCTCAGATAAAGGAATTGCCGGCACAGATTTATGTCTGGAAGTTTCTCGAGATATCTCGATTGACGGAGAATGGTTGTTTTTCTTGTTTGCTCGAGAAGTACCTCGATTTGTGGATTAGATATATAAGTGATTGTGACACGCCACAGTTAGTTGTGAAACAATGTTGTGAAATGAGAGATACAGTCCAAACACTGGAGTGCAAAGGGAGATACAGCTATAAAAAAAAAACCTGCTTTTTTCAGCTGGGAAAGTGATGGCGACTGTTTTTTTTAATAGTCATGGAGTTATTTTAATCGATTGTCTTCAGAAAGGAAAAGACATTACAGGAGCACACTGTATGCCCACGACAAGAAGGGAGGGTATGAAGGGCAGAAGAGCTTGAACTGTTGATCTGCTCCGGTAGCGTATCTGTTTACTAGGAAATGAGTGAAATAGAGTGCATATGAGTCACCCATAGCGCCAGATGTAATGTTTGTTGCAACGATAGGTATTATGTAAAGGTGAGCTATGTGACAGCACTTGTGTATTTTAAACGAACCTTCCATCCTTGTCATACTCGGAAGGCGAGCATACACTCCAAGGAGACAGGCTGCACATTCCTCTAGCTTGCCTTCTTGTCCTGGGCAATTACTCATCATTACTTGACAATCTGAAGGCAGAACTTGTGGGAAAACGGCCAAGACAACACACCGTCTCACACCTCGGCGGTTGCAATGGCGAAAATCCACGAATTACGCTTTAAACTGCTTGACCATCCGTCTTACTCACCAGATCTAGTCCCAAGCGACTTCTTTTTGTTTCCTCATCTGAAAGTTGCGCTCGGAGGACAGAGATTTTCGTGAAATGAAGAGGCAATCACCTTCGTGAACAATTATTTTGCAGAGAAAAACGCCGAGTACTATTTGGACGGGTTACAGAGATGGGAGCATCGCTGGGAGAAGTGTTTAGAGTTACAAGGAGACTATGTTGAAAAATTAAAAAAAAATCTGAAAAAATGTCTCATATATTACCACCCTCATATATTACTCTAATACATGTACACAACATTCCTAGGCGAGAGTAAGGAGTGATTTGGTCGCTGGCGTCACACATCATTTAGATGGTTAACATTGATTTACAGTTAGAGCTCGTATAAACATTCCGAGAGAGAGAGAGAAAGAGAGAGAGAGAGTGTGTGTGTGTAAATACATACCCAAAATGTCGGTTTGCGGCAGCCACTTGCCTAACTTGACGTTATTTGGCTGGCCAGGCAAAACGTCATCTTCCCATTTCCAGAGGATTTTCTTCTTCAGTTGAGAGAAGGCCTTCAAGATCTCGTTTCTTGTCTCTTCAGGCATATCTGCACTTCTAATGTTCGATCCTAAGCTGAAGAAAATAACTCCTTCTTTGGCATCATCCAGATACTTTTGAAGATCCTGCGGAACAATATTGAGATAGCTTTAGTGATAAACGCTGTCGAAATAGTGATACCATCAGGTAAATGGGGCATGTGACATGAATTGCACAACTTGGTCCTGCTGACATGAACAGTCAGTGACCTCTTGTTTAGAAACTTCGCTACCACAACCAGTATCAAAAGTTTACAATCTGAAGATTAGAGTTATAAATTTCTGCACAGTACAGTATGAAGTAAGCCAATTAAAATAAGTAATTAGACTTTATATTTATGATCACTCTATAACTGTTTTGATATTGAACATGAAATGCCATTTTATTTTACTGCACGGGTCTTTTACAAGGTTTTAGGTTCCTGCCATAAATCTGCGACGTGAGACTTTTTGTTTTACTTCCTTTCCGAAACAGGTCAAGTTGAGAATTTTTACGTTTCTGGAAAAAACTTCATCTCTCTCTGCCAAGTTTGAACCAGAGACCATCATTTACGTCAAATCTCCTGCAGAGAGGCAACATGGTTGTAGCGAATCACAGGCAAAGGGTTTGCCTAGTCAGAGCTAGCTTGCCTATTGCTCGGATATAAATAGTTTATTAAAAGCTTAACACTTCTGTCACTTATAAAGAAAATGATTGACTAAGCATACACGAAAAAAGAGTGTAATTTTAGCTTCAGTAGTTTGGTATCTACACGCAATTATATTTTACATCTATTTGTTAATCAAAAGGCGACCTCACCATTAGAAGGGTGACAATGTAGCCAAATGTGTAATATTTTCAGCTTTGTGAGAAGTCAGTCCAGTTTTATGTTGTACATTTGCAAAGCTGTGAGTTAGTGTAACCATAGCCCGCTCACATCCCTTAAAGCCTCGGCACTCAGTCGAATTCCTACGCATTTAAGCTACCGAGCGGTGTTTGCCTTTTTTACCGCTTGGAGCTCTCAAAGCTGACCCCTAAAGTATCCCCTTCTGGCCGTCAGTGGCCTAGCCGACATTTAGTTTTGTGCTGACAGTTGAGCAAATTTTATGGTCTCAATTAGTATTGAAAGTGAATTTAAATGAAGTGCTGTTGACACCAATCTAAAGCAAGCGAACAAGAACACTGGGCATAAATAAGAGACAATAAGAAAACTGGGTATAAATAAGAGATAATATAAGTAATCATAAGTATGAGCACAACATGTCATTGTTTATTATTATTACTTTTACTGTTGTGCCGTAAATGGTGGCAGTTTCATTATCTAGAAGGTAGATTTTCCATGACAGCTTTATAGTACAAAAATTTTACAATAGACAGCACTATATTTCAAAGCTCTCCGTTTTCCCAAAGTTCAAATCTCAGAATCATATACAGCAATGTATGAAGTAAGAATTACTTCAAGAATCCAAATGTAAGAATTACGTTATATTATATTGTTTATATTATTATTTTTATTATTTCATCATCATTATCATCATTATAACAGCAGTAGTAGCAATAATTACAACAAACAGCATAGCAGCAATTATGAGCTCAATACTTTATATTTCAGATGGTGTATTGTTGCGTACCCTTCTGTAAAAGTAAGAAAGGAAAATCAAAAGGGATCAGTTTCCATGAATTTCCAGTAGAAGAAGAACCACGTATACAATGGCTAAAAGCTATATCGCGCTCTAATTTCGTGGTAAATCTAATTCAACAGTCGTGTGCAGTTTGCATTTTACTGAGGACGACTATAAGTCAGGCTGTAAAATTATACTGCTGAAAACAGGAAGTATTCCAAGCATTTTTCCGAACTATCCAGATTATAAATTAGTGAAACAAGCAACACCAAGGCGACAAATGTCAAAAATACGCTTACACACAGAAAGCAGAAAACGGAGACGCAGTTCTAGCAGAGAAAGCGTTAACAGTGCTGCTGATATTAATGCGCTGGATCATGTCACAGATGCACGTACTTATATCTGCGCTGCAATTCAGATTGAGGAAGATATAATTTACAAATTAAAGAGATTGGAAAGGGAGAATAACACCTTGAGATGTAAATTATGGGGAGCAAATAAAAGGCACAAAGAATTTGTAAACAAGCAGCAAGCAAATGAAGAAATATTTCTTTATTATGAAACCAATAATTTTCATAAATCAATTCAATTATTGATAAAAGACACCATTGTACAGCAACATAGCTTCCAGTCACAATAATCGCAATATTGGGCGTAATGAACATTAAAGGTAATGTGAATTTCCGTCTTATAAGACCTACTAACGTATGTTGTTAAACTGCTTTTAACTGTTTACTTACTTAGTTCTTTTTTTTTTTTTTTCTTTTCTTCCTAGAGAGCCTCGTTTCATGCAACAGTCCACTTATCACTGGCATATATAGAAGGTTTTATAGTTAAAAAAAAAGGCGGCTGAATTCTCTTGTGCCACTTGTCTTACGAAAGTGTCTGCCGCCAAGTGTACAACATCCCTGGTAAATCTAATATTCAAAAGGGACGGAAACTCCGCGTTCTATTACCCATATCCAGAGTTTGTTTCTCTTTTGACAGTTACAGAGAAATTTATAACAACTGCTGTACCTAAGCTACCTAAAGTATGTGTGAGAAAAAGCCTAGAGGAACACATAATGCCAGCAATGCAACATTGTTCTTAACTCGTGTGTGCAGAGAACTGAAAGCATTCAGAACTGCTAAGTGAACTGATGTGCAAACATTATATTCCTGTGATATTAAGGTGCATTGCTTCTGCGAAAGCGGAAGTGTTTGAAAAAAGGTAAATTCCTAAACTGTAAAGCACTACATCGGAAAGTTCTGCGTCTGTAATGTCAACACATTGCAGCTGTACGCTGGAAGAGGTTTGCAGAGGGGTCATCAGCCAGCGCCATACGGTGGGTAGTGGAGAAATCTGTAACTTTTAGTCATAACACTCAAGCTGGCGAGTGCCGAGGCTTAAAGCGATGTGAGCGATGTGAGCGGGCTATGGTGTAACACATCTCCAGCACCTGAATCTAATGTGAATCAACTTCAACGTGACCTTTCTCTGCCAAAATATCCTTTGAATAGTAAAACTATATGTTAATTTATTAGTATAATAATGAGTAAGATGCATTCAGTCTTGCTAACCTAACCCACCTGCGTGTTTAGCCATTTACGGCATTAATGAACTATACTATACCCTCTACACTATATTCTCATCGATGGCATTGTTCTGCTGCCGCGACAAGCGGGAGCCGGGCGCGTGGGCTGGAGAGCTGGACGTTTGCCAAGAGAAAGAAAGAGACAGAGAGAGGCTATGGAATTTTGTCTTTCTCTTTCCGCCGCGAATGTTATCGAAAGATCTGCGCCATTCAAGAAACAATGACTGGAGGTATAAAGACCCTCAAGGTTATTGCGACAGTGGACATTTGAAGTGTACCGCAGTAATTTCTTTCATTTGTTTACGTGCGGTGGAGCATTGAGTCGACCTTGAAGACAGCTGATTGTCAATTTCACGTCCTTTTACTGCAATAAATAATGTTATAAATTTCTGCAACCCAGACTTATGGTTCTACATAACCCTCGCAGTCACAATATCAAATCCTCCTGTATTATTGCAGACATTTAATGTATTTGTTAGTTGAATTTTACCATTTGTATCATACCTGTGCCTTGACTTCTCTCTTTAATTGTTAATATTTGCTTACAATTTATAGTCAATTCAAGCAGAAGATAAGTACGAATTGTAAGTTATTAATTTTTAGGGGCAGCAACCAGGTATGATAATTATCGATCACCTTATTATTTAAGTGTAGAGCAATATGAAGGAAAGATTAAGGAAGCTATGCGTTCGGGTAGTTGTTTCAATAAAAATAAATGTATTCTTAAGTACTATCCGACAAACGTTGGGGCGTGTTGACCTTCAGTGACGAGCACTGCGATCGTCATTTTTTTTTCTTGTTCCATTTATACCCCGCCTTAAACTACTATGGTCATGTCGGCGGCCGTTCTCCTTTGGAACATACTGAAGATGTTATCTCGTTATCTGTGGGTTTATTTATCATTAAATCACGCACACATTCAAACTCTCATTCGTACTTCCAGACTCTGGGGAAGATGGGGAATTATCTTGGTCGGAGAAAAATCCCCACTCACACCGCCGGGAATCAAACCCGGGACCCCTAGCACGGTAGGCAGGTGCCCTATCGACTGAGCTACGGGGCCAGCCTGCGATCGTCTTATCTGCTGTTTAGAAGAGTGTACAGAAATGGAGCACTTGCGAACGACGTATCTGATATGTAAGGTCAGTCAATTATTATACGCAACACGATTGCATAGGCATAAAAATGTCCTTAATGGTTATATGCAAAATATGTACCCACGTAATTATTTATTGCAATATTTTTCAAATAATAAAAATGAATCTAAACAGCCTTATCTCCTGCAATTTACACAAAGGAAAAAGAAGACAGCAACTAACTAAATTATTTACTACACGTTTGTTATTAAATGATTATTACAAGTATAGGAAGTGCACGGTAATATAACCAAATATCTAATGTAATCAATTTTTATAGCGGGAATAATTTTTAAAAATGTGATTTACTGAACTGAAAAAGGCGTAATGTCAAACATAGTATTGTTCCCTCACTGAAAGATGTCTCACTGTCATTGTCACCATTATTGCATACAAATTATCAACCTCGAGCTTCTTCTTTCAGTAATCCATCCGTTTTCCCAATAATTATCAATTATTTTAGTTCTTCTGGTTTAAAAGAACGCTATGTCATTAAGGTAAAGCTTTTCGTATTAAATACATAACTTCTGTTATTATAGGAAGTATATGGTAATAACTCTAATTTTGTGAAGCGTGATCAGTATCTATAAATAGTCCATTGCAGTAATATAAACCACATGATTTAAATGCATCACACTGTTAAGCTATACAAAATTATACAGGTTGTTTCAAAATACCACCGAAAGATTACAGCTGTTGCGTAGTTGATAGCTTAGCTAGTCCGAATTTCGGTGTCGCAGCTTTGAAGTTATTTTCGGAATAATTTTATGCAGCATTAAATATTACATGAATTTGTGATTAGACGGTGCAGGAACCACTGGTGTGCGGACCTCAAAAGTTGTTATTGGGACGTACCGGCCACGAAAACAAAAACATTACTCCTTGCTCTTTATCAGTGATCCTAGCCTAGCTTTCGGGTAATGGGGCAAAGGATACTTGTGCAAAAGTCGACTAATAACACCGATAGTTGCAAGGTTGATCTTCAGTGTAAAACTACACATTTCGTCCTAACAGGGAGGATATTGCGTGTACTTAGATAGCAAATCCAAGCAATATTGAGCGCTATACGAACGCCGAAATGACGGATATGGTTTCGATGGATGGAAGAGCTGAAGGGAGTTCAACGAACGCACGATTAATTTAGTTTCATTAAAAATATGAATTGTGAAAGTAGTTACATCAGTTGTAACACTTATTTGCTTAACTTCAGAATACTTTGTAATCTTAATTGTACAATACCTTCAAACAGTTACTGTAAATATCAACAGCTTCCTTTTCAGTTAAAAATGCTTTATTTAGTATTATCAAACACGTGAAATAAAATGCACGTCTCATTGTATAAGCCATTTAGTTTTGGTTAATGTATCTACAATTCTTTGATGTTGTTTTCTGTTCTGTTTATCATATAATGCTTCTATCCTCAACCTCACTAAGATTAACTTTCCTCTAAAAGGTATAAGTTGCATATGCCCACCAGTTATTTGCCATCATTAACTGCTATAACGGAATTTTGGAACACGTTAAACACTCATAAGCAATAATTAAGCAATAGCTTCTTTATTGTGGTTACATAAACCATAGAAATTCTTAATAGTAGCAAGCAAGCTACTGCGGAGTATGCCGGTATGTTTACAAACAGTTACAGCACGCGGCACGATGTGTGACCTATACCTACGAACTCCGACAGCGTGAGGCACGCGCCGTTGTTCCTGTCACTGCCTAATCCACACTCAAATCTCGAGCACTTTTTTATGCGGCTCTATTGGTGGCAAAAACTAGCTATATGTGTCACACAGAAGCTGAGCTTCGGTGTCGTTTTGAAACACTCTGTATGTATGTAGTTTTAGGTACTATTATTGCAATTACTAATGAAAAATAATCTCATGTTAGTTTAATAAAGATGAATCTGAATGAAAATATAAATAAAATGAACGACATATTCATAGTTTTGGTTTACATTACATTAAAATAAATCCCTCCTACGATATAGTTACTGAACGATATACAAAACATGCCACGGAAATGAAAGATAAACAATAGTTCCACTGACTTTGATTCAACGATCCTGGAGGATTAAAGTTCTATTAGGTATAATCCCAGACAATTCATCAGTAGTATCTATTGAGGAATCACAAGGGATTTTAATTTCCTCTTTTTTCCCCTTTTTTACAATATTCCTCTTGCGCTTGCCGTGTATGAAACGCTGTCCAGAAAAGATTGCTTCTGAAGAAAGTGTACATATACTGGACTCGCTGTGTTTGTGCGATAACTTCACGTAAACATCTCTATTTTTGGAATATTTTCCAGTACGCTTCCTCGCTTTGCCATGTAGTACAAATTTTCCCATGTGCCACCCGAGAACCGAGTCCTACAGTTTAGAACCACTAAAGACTTGGCATCTTAGCACCCTTGATAACAGCAGAATGCAAAATAAAGAATTCATAGTAAGTTATATGCTGCATTGTTCACCCTGTTATATCTGCCGGGTCCTACAAAAGAAATGAGTTGTAATTTTCTTACCTGGGGTAGTTTCTTGGGTGCTCTTACGTGCATTCCTCCAACTTGGACAGCATTGGGAGTTAATGGTCTCGGATCGCTGATGCTGAAGTGGGTGTTGGTGAGCATCAGAGAAGTAGATCTTAGTAACTCCTTTATTGGTGGCAGATCGTCGACGTGATCCTTGAAGTGTTTCCTCATAATTTCGTCCATTTTGGGTAGATACAAAAATTCGTTTGTTGTCATCCAGTAGAGCCGCATAACAGTGTTTGCCACTCGCTCAAGGAATGACATACGGCTATCCATTGGATAAACAGATTCCGTGATATAAGAAGGATTAGTTGGACTGCCTACCCATTCATACATCCAGTACATTCCTGTAAACGGACATACTTGGACATGGGGGGCCTTGAATTTGTATGCAAAAGCAACGTCTGCTTCATTGAAGAAAGCCTCTGTTACTACCAGGTCGAAGTGTTCGTTTTTGGACTGTATCAGCTTCTGGACCTCTGGCTGTGAGAGACACTCGTCCGTGTTGGAGACGGTTAAGGATGACATTATCAAGGGAGCCATCCATGCATTGAACTCCATGTTGAAAAACATTGATGGGTCTGTAACACATTGTTAACGGAATATAAACAACTATCTTTCCTTATTAAACAAAAATTACACATCTAAATGAAACAGATATGGAAGTGTGGGAACAAATAGAATACAAACTTGCCAATCTAAAATACTGGTAGACGAAGGGAATAGGTCTTCTATCTCTCTGATGACCGATTTCACCAACAGGTGCTAAGACGTAACAAGAGTTTAGCAATAGTTAAAACAAAAATTGCATTTCACCAAAAAGTGTTAGCGTAACACTCGCGTTAAATCTCTTGTTAAACTAACAAGCCAAATTTATGTTGTTAAGTCCTTAACAATTGTAAATAGTCAAGTTGGCGAGCATGAACTCAGCTGTTGATGTCGATTTGCTATATTTAAGACCGTCTAAATGGCATTCATAATAAAGTACGGACTATGAGGAGAAATTATTTTGAGGAGCTATCCGAAGAAAATTTTTACGGAGGTATAGACTGTCGAAACATGTAGCTATAAGGGTTACTGTGGAAGTACAAGAGAGGTTAGAACATGCATCGAAAGGAATATGGCGATATCGCCTTTGTTTCAAGTATTAATAACTTTTCGATTTTATAATTCACTGAATTATGTGGATAATACACTGTCCACCTCCCGTCTTGAAACGTTCAACTCACTCGTCCTTCTTCGCTCCTCGTTTTAAATTTACGTAATACTGAGCTAGAACATACATCGAAAGGAATATGGCGATCTCGCCTTTGCTTCAAGTATTAATAATTTTGCGATTTTATAATTCACTGAATTATGTGGATAATACATTGTCCACCTCTCGTATTGAAACGTTCAAGTCACTTGTCCTTCGCACCTCGTTTTAAATTTACGTAATACTGAGTTAGAACATGCATCGAAAGGAATATGCCGATATCGGCTTTGCTTAAAGTATTAATAACTTTATAATTCACTGAATTCTGTGGATAATACATTGTCCACCTCCCGTCTTGAGACGTTCAAGTCTCTTGTCCATCTTCGCACCTCGTTTTAAATTTACGTAATACTGAGTTAGAATATGCATCGAAAGGAATATGCCGATCTCGGTTTTGCTTAAAGTATTAATAATCTTGCGATTTTATAATTCACTGAATTCTGTGGATAATACATTGTCCACCTCCCGACTTGAGACGTTCAAGTCTCTTGTCCTTCTTCGCACCCTGTTTTAAATTTACGTAATATTGACAAAGTTGTTTGGTGCTTGTAGTAGTGACACATGCGTTTGAATTAAATTCGTTTCCAATATTTTCCCCGTGACATATTTCTCTTTTACATTTTATTTATGATTTTGTTCATCCGCCATTTTTAGCTTGTGCAGATGAAAATGAAAACAAAAGCGTATCACAGTACGTTCAGAAAATAATACGACTCAGCCATTGCCTTCTATAGCTGAGATATTTACCAGTTTCTTGGCGTTAACACAGGTTTGTTAACATTTTCAGAAAACAGGGTGGTGAAATGCAAGAAATGTAACATTAGTGTTAGCGCTGTGACCATTGTTACGTTACATTTGTTAACGTCCATTTTAACATCGGTTGGTGAAATCGGGCATTAGTAATACATGACAAGGCGTGGAAGCGTATCGGAAAATCGTGCATATACGACGAGACAATGTATGTGCACTCTGTTCAGATGTAATCACGTCTTGTGTACAGTAACATGTCTTACAATGACAGACGCGAGAAATCATATACAACATGACTGAATATTTTGACAAGGAGAAAGAAAAAGGATTAAAAAACCCTTTGTATGAAGTGACAAACGGACGGCTGCGGTGGTAATTTACACTTACGTATAATAATTGAATTGCTAACCTTTCATATGTGACATACAGCTCTGAAGTGCTCCATTTGTGTTTCATCACTTGTACGCCAAATTACTAATATTTTCTTGTTTTATTAAACATCAAAACAATCAAATGTAGACCTCGTCACTGAAGGTCAGTACACTTAAACGCTCTGCCAAGTAGTACGTGCAATTACAACATAAAACAAAACAAACACTGAAATTATTAATAATTTACTATTCAAGTTTCCATTGTAATGAATTGCTTATTAGTTTTATATATAACTAGTAGTGAAAGTGTTGCATTATTGTTTTTGGACCCTTTGAATCTTAAAAAAGAAAGCAGTCTTCAAAACATGTTCGCGTGCTCTCTGTAGAGCAATAGTTTTGATACAAAAACACATTTGGCAGTCGTCTTCACATCAGCTATATTGGCCAAAGTAGATTAAGACAATAATTCGTGATCTGGAGCTTTATGGTTCAAATTCTTCCTCACTGAGTTCTTATCAAGGTTTCTCTCAGTCCTCACAATTGCAAATTCTAGGAAGGTATCATAAACTTAGGTCTGGAACATATCCTCCTGAAATTTCTGTATTAATTTACATTATCACCTGTGATGCCGGGATTCAAATCATTGAACTTTTCAGTCCGACCCCAACTTTCCAAAGCGTATATTGTGAACGCAGCGTCATCAAATGCTTCCGATTGTTTCCGAATCGAACTTTGTTTCTAGTAGCTGATATTTCTTTCTTCGTTTGTTTGGGGAAACTTTCTTTTGTGCGACGCGAGAATATTTTCGAAGTCCAAAGGTGCACATATACGCATGCGCAAGCAGACGACCAAGCCGGTTCTCGCATTGCAGCCAACATGAGAAAGATATGTAAAACTTGTGGCCAACCTCTGCAAAAATGCTCCAGATAGGTGACGCACTCCTTGCGCAAAGGAACATGGCTTGAGCAGGCTAAGTTATCGCCCGGTCAAATGTTGCTACTCATGCACTGCTTTGCACATAATCCTACGATACGACGATAATGGAGTGCTCCGTAGCAAATACGTGTATGAGCTCACGGACTGTATCGGACCGGTTCGGCTACTGTCGCGAAGTGTGCATGATGTCAAATGACACCAAGTATACCGCAAGGGGGAAAATTGGCGGTCCCGACCATGTCGTTCAAATCAACGAACGCAAGTTTCATCGTGGGTGCGTCGTGGAGGGCAACTGGATCTTGGGAATGATAGACGTGGAAACGAATGAGGTGCGGATGACGATATGCCCCAACAACAGGAGGGATGCAAATACGCTCTACAGTCTAATTGCAGCACCCATGATGGAACTTGCGTTCGTTGAGTTGAACTACGTGGCCGGGACCGCCACGACCCTTGCAGTATGCTTGGTGTAATTTGACATCATGCACACCTCGCTGCAGTAGTCGAACCAGTTCGATACAGTTCGCGAACTCATATGTACATCTATTTACTACAGAGCACTCTATTATCGTCGTGTCGTAGGATTGTTTATGTGCAAAGCAGTGCATGAGTAGCAACATTTGACCGGGCGATAGTCTGCTAGATAATATAATTTCGGGACAAGTAAGACTGTTGGCAGCATTGTGTTCAGTGGAGAAACAAGCAGTTTGGCTGCACTGAATTCTTCAGTATGGCTACATTACGTAATAAGTAAATAAACAAACAATAACGTTAAAAGAATACCCTCCAACACGAAATTGCACTAAGAAGTAAAGAAATTATATTAAAAATCATGGTTCTATATAAAAATATCAAAATGTGTGAAGGAATTAGAAAAAAAATTGCCCGTCGCATATTAGAAAGAAGAGCCGTTTGTCTCACCCCGCTAAAGCTGTATACACCTACATTAACATTACCTAACTCGTTGATGGAGTGAAACGTTCAGTAGTAGTAAAAGACGTCAGGGTATTTACGTTATTGCGTAACTGGTTGTAAAGTAATACCTTTTATGCCTTTAACTACTTTACATGAGATATGCAATTCATATACAGCGCAATCTTAAGTCCCTCCACAGTTTCGTAGGTCAGAGTACTGCTAAGCTACTGTTTAGTGCATACGGCGGTACCACCATTCCTTGCCCAAGGCCACATCTATATTGTAATAACTCTTAAAAGCAATAAAACTCGGTGTTAGACTCGACCTGCGGTTGAGTCGGAGATGGATCCCTTGGGTTCGATCCGCCAAATACCTGGGTGTCCGACTGGACCGCGGCCTCACCTTCACCCCACATGTCCGTGAGAAAATCAGCCTCGGCCACACTGCACTCAGACAGTTGTACCCATATTCCGGTCAACCATGCCCACTCGCCTCAAACTACTGGTGTATCGTGCGATCATCCCGCCACTGATCCTGTATGGATGTGAGGTCTGGGGCTCGGTGGCTCGTACCACCATGCGCAGACTGCAAGCCATGCAGAACAGGGCACTCAGGATGATCTACGATACCGAACGTATGTTTCCATCACACATCCTACACTCCCATTCTAGCATACTTTACATTGAGGACGTTGTGCGTGAAAGTTCGCGCACGTTGTATCCCAGAATCACACCTCATCCCAACCAATTGGTTAACACCCTGGGTCAATATGACCACCATGCACCAAGAAGGAGAAATAGCTATCGCCTCCCTGAGGACGCCCTTGGGTGGTGAGTTCAGCCTTTCGTCCATTCACTGCCAAACTCCGTCTGTCCCGGCCATATTGGGGCTGGATTTGATTTGTCAACTGATCCCCGCCAGTCGAGTCCGTCCCGTGTAACCAGAACACGACCTGAACCTAAATGTTTTCCAGCCACCCGATTTCTCCCTCCTGTCCCGTCACACTGGATGGACGCTGCCAGCAGACCGTTCCTGGCGTGGCGGCATCGGGCACTGGCTTCCTTCCTGGACGCTCACCCCGCCGCCAGGAGCACTAGCAGAAGTTGAATCAGATCCATCATCTTACAAAGACATCAAAGCTTGAGAACTGACAAATCTATAAGACACACGGGTAAATCCGCTCAGCGGATACGTACCGTGGCGCTCTGTCCACCGTCCGCGAGCACCCGGACGACTTGTTCTCGCTCATGGCTCATGGCATGTTAGACTCTGTATAAGTTATTTATTTTAAATAAAGTTATTTTATTTATAGCCACCAACGTTAAGTCATATCGAACGAAGTATGAAATGGGTGAAATAATACTCAAATGAGCTATGGTCCATAGAGCCTAGAGTTACTCAACATTCATCTTTCAGAATAAAGAAAAAAAAAAACCGGAAAAAGTTGTTACCCAGATAACTCACCCTGACTGAGATTAGAATTCGGGACCTCTTGAATGTGAGCCAGACACGCTACCATCTTACACTACAGAGACGGGCCCTCTATGTCAGGGTTCACATTTGACGTAAGATTAACATCTCTGTCCCTCCGATATTGAGTATGTCATATTGATGAAATTAAAATGAAATGTGTAGTGTTTAACGTCCGTTTTTACTACTTGCAGCACAGCAGGCGGTGATACTGATAATACATGAGATGACGATGGAGCATCGGTGGAATAAGAGCCCACCTCGGTAGCGTAGATGGTAGCGTGTCTACCTCCCGTTTAAGAGGTCCCGAGTTCGAATCTCGGTCAGGGTGAGTTACCTGGATAAGGTTTTTCCGGGGTTTCCTTTATCCTAGAAGACGAATGTCAGGTAGCTCTAAGCTCCAAGGACCCCGGACTCATTTGAGCATCATTTCACCCATTTCATTCATCGTCCTATATGACTTAACGTTGAAGGACGTAAATTACAACAAAAACGGTGGAATAAGATGTCTGGGGAAACCGGGGATCCCAGAGAAAACCAGCCCCAGCGCTGTGTGTTCCACCACCACTCTCACTTTGCCGTCGCCTGGGATCGAAGCCGGGCCGCCTTGGTGAGAGTTGAGGCACTCAGCCACGGTGCGGCTATAGCCATATTGATGATCCACTATCTTAGATATCAGACTGAGAGGTTTACAAAATGTAGATCGAGCGACCTGTCATTGACTTCGATTCGAAAAGTCCCGGGTTAATTCGCCAGTCAATTCTGACCAATGAGTTTTTCGGGTTTTCTCTAGTCGATGTGTGAATGCTGGGTGTGTAATTCTAACGTCCATTGTGATCTATTTCGGGGTTGTAAGATCAACTGATGGTGTCGGACAGAGTGACTTAAATTTTTCCCTGGCGTCGGTCGGGACTTCCCAGTCAGTACCCTCCATTTAGTGGACTCCACCACGTGCGAAACAGCTATGGGGTGGATTGGACACTTTTGGATTCTTTCAAACTGGAAATGTTAGGAACCCAGCTCATACTTACATCCATGGAGATGCAGATTTAGTCTCCCTTTGAGTCTTATCCCTAACTTCTAGAAGATAAAAAGTGTAAATTTAATAAATTTTTTGTTTATAGAATTAAATGTTTGTAAAATATATGATTGGTGGATTTGGTAATTGATTAGTTCCTTTAATACTTGGAGCTCCTACATCAAATCACCACTTTGGATTTGAAGTAGCAGCATGATATTGACATTTGTTGATGTTATATGATTATTTTTATACGTTTGGCTCAGGGTAGAAGTCTAAAGTACCGATAGCCTGCGTGTGGTGCTCTGCTAGGGTTTCCTGAGCTCGATCATACCTCTACTTTTACAGCATATAGATAAATGTTCTAATTTCACTTATCTTCTTTTATATAATACGTTTATTAAGAAAGATAGGATTGTTTCTCAACTATACCATCTCTTGATTAAGATTATCAAAGACTGACAAGCTGTATCTTAACACAGCTAATCATAGCAAAAAATCATCATCCCAAAATTTAACTATGTATCTTCAATAGCTTTTAAAACAAGGGGCAATTTATATGGCAAAATGACATCCACAGATAAAGCTGTTCAAAGCAAAGCCGGAGAAAACAAACGCGTACATATTTGAAAAGAAAGAAACTACATTCATTCGAGTATTTAAAAACTGCAGTAACACTAATTTGTTGAACGAAATTCACCTAAAATATGATCTAAAG
The DNA here is from genome assembly GCA_030765055.1 of Mantis religiosa. Classification (NCBI taxonomy): domain Eukaryota; kingdom Metazoa; phylum Arthropoda; class Insecta; order Mantodea; family Mantidae; genus Mantis; species Mantis religiosa. Next base: position 229,324,747 of record CM060947.1, on the reverse strand, counting down.
TTTACCCCTACAGTACAAAATAGCCGATGATGTTTCAGTTTTAAAAACACATTTAAAATGCTTAGAATGTTTCTAGAGACAGTGTAAATATTCAAAAATAAATGTGAAACAAGTATTTGCACAATATTTTCCAAATTACGCTGTTTTTGGTATACTGTTTACGACTTTGGTACATAAATTTCGTGACACTATTCCCTTTTTTCGGACAGTTAAATGAGGAGATTACAAAGAGTTTTTCTTTATCCAAATCTTACAGGTTCGGTTTCCAAAAACGGTAGCCCTTATAATATGATTCCACATGATTGTTTCCTTTGGATATCTCATATTCAAAGGTTCATAAAAGTAAACTGAAAGGAACAGTCCAACTGTAATGGAAAATAATAAATTAAAGTAATACAGAGACATAAAGAACCTTAAATACATTTTCAAACTTAAACATTTGAATGTGTGCCATTAACCGAATGGGTGCATTTTTTACAAAATTGGAAGAAAGGATAAGTAAATCATGACCACTTTTGCCCCTCTGTTATTGCTTTCTGCAAACGTATTCCAACCAATTATTCACCACTGTAAGGGGCCACACAATGAAAATAAGGCATCAATAGAGGATCATCGAAAAAAATTGTACCAATTTCAAAAAAATCATAGCTTATGAAGTATTTGAAATATTAAAATGAGTACTTTTTTGTTCAGTTCATCAACTCAATTTTTTTTTTCTTGTGCTAGAATGTTCCTATGTGCGCTTAGTTGCTCTGCAAACGTCAAGCCGATGTCAATGTCGGACCAACAGTGCAGCATCAACTCCGGCGTGATTGTTGCAATAGCATCGATGGTCTTGTACCTTAATTGTTACAGAACTCTGATCTGATTACTGTACACAATGTTTTTGACGTATCTGCATAAAAAGAAACCTGGTGGTGTCAAGGCAGGGCTTCTAGGAGGCCATTGAATAAGACCGGCCCTACCAATCCATCATTTAGGGAATCTTGCAAGCAGAGCGTCTCGAACTTATAGGGAAAAGTGTTAGGGCGGCCATTTTGTTGAAATAATAACGTTGTGTCAATTTTCTTATTCAGTTTGGTCCACTTGCGGAAAACGCACTGTTTTAGGATGTCAAAGTAAACATGTCCTGTGATAGTCTGCTCAGAAAGAAAGAAGGGACCAATGGTCGTCCGGTGGACTTCTGTACATTGGTAACGCTGCCAATTTCCTGATACTGTTCATACCACCATCTAATGGTATTGGTATGAGGGGGATCACTACCATAAACACATGGGAAAGCACGCTGAACATTTATAAACTATTTAAATTCCGCTAACCAAACACGCAATGTACATTCTGCCGAACTGTCGCCATTGCAATCGCACGACAGAACAAGTTACGTAGATGTATCAAAACGAAAAGGAGTTAAAGTACGTTAAACTCACAAAAAAGAAAGTAGCATCTAACATCGTAATTTATTTTGTTGTGATTTCCATAGGCATTTTAAAGATTCCTGGTTTGCCATCTTACACGGTGATACTGAAATTAATTTGATGTTAGTAGTAAGATAATTTTATGTGACTTCATGTCTGACGATACATTAAACAGGTAAGATAAAGTTTTGGATGCATATTAAAAGAAAAATGTTTATATATTACAATTAATTAATAAATAAAGGATATAAATAATAAGGATAATATAAATAGTAAATAACAGTAAAAATAAGAAAGAAGAAGTAAGAAGCTGGCAAATAAATGAACATTGTTTTGAAAGCAGTAGTAGTCTAACGGACATATTTTGAATATATCATCAGAACCGTTAGTAGAGGCACGCCAATTCACCTCGCGTCTAGCAAGCAAAGAGAGCGGACCGATATAGCGTTCCTTCTCGAAAATTTACAAAGAAATCTACAATGTATGAAAATATTTGTTTTTATGAGTGAATTAGTAATATATATGTGATCGGCATATTCAGGTCAATTAATATTGAGTTTTAAGGCAGTAAAAATTGATTGAAAACGTAAATTTTGGTCTTTCTTACACTGATGTTGGTGAGATCTTCGAGAATTTTATCGATGGGATCGCAAGCACAGACGATATCAACAGAAAGGTAGTTAACAAGCCAACCAACACACGGCAAAGTTATGTGAGATGGCAGAATAGTCACATGATGAGAATCGCTCTCTGGCCAGTTTTTCGTCTAACATAGGTAAGCATAAAGTTTGGCCTTCAGTTAAATGTTTATTTGAATTCATTGTGAATTCCAGCTTAGAAATGTATGTTATGCTTACGCTTAATTTCCTTGTTAATGAACCTCAGCATCAAAAATTCCCTGAGTGTGTTTCCATAAGATTTTTATGTCACTTATTCCACCACTGTGGAGGAATTTGAAGATCACACTATGTTTAGAGTTGGTATAGTTTGAAACACAAAACAATCACCTTATTTCAGAGAGGTACTTGCCTATATTAAACGTTACCGCCTTGATCGCAACTTCTGTGACATTAGGATGAGGTTTGTCCGCAGGAATAGGTGTGACCATAGTGACCTGGTGACCTCTGTCAGCAAGACCGTACATCAGTGCCCTCATGACGATCAAGTGACTTCTTCCCGGAAATAGGAACACTCCAAGAATGCGTGCGCCATCCGTCACGCACAGCACTGCTGAGATTAACAATAGTAGTAGCTTCAGGGCCGCCATCTAGTAACAAAAGAAAAATACAAGAAATTGTTTTTATAGTAACTTCTCTTATCTGTACGTATGTTAAGTGTGTGGAATACTAAGCGCCATGATGTAGAAGTTCTTGAGCATTATTAAATTCATTTGGAACTGGTTGTGTTGAAACTGAATTATTAAATCAAAATAGTTTTTTCTTCGTTTTTATAAGTAGCTAAATCGTACACTGACAACTGTAATTTTCCTGTTTAGGCAGTATGACCTAACGTTTAACATGGCGGACACAAACTAAAAGCCTAGACTATAACATTATAATACTGTCGCCGAGCGCATTGTTGGTTGGAGCCGCCGCAAAGCCAGCGCCGGGCATGCGTGGGCAGGAAAGAAAGAGACAGATAGTGTTGCGATAGTTGAACGCTTGCCGAGAAAGAGACAGAGATAGTCTGTACTTTCCCGCTGCCATCGTGATTGCTATCTCTCTAATCTGAGCTGGAAATAGGTATCTTCCAGAGAGATCAGAGCAGACAAGGGAGGCCACGCCTGCTCACTTTTTTGCAGCAGCAGTAGCATTCCTTGCTTTTACAATAAACCTTTATCAACTGGCACGAAAGATGTAAGCAAGTTTGCTTAGTTTCGTCTAAAGCACCCGCATAGAAACAGTTTTATATCGGGCAGTGCTAGAGGCAAGCCAAACTGCGAATGTCTAACGTAAATAAACACGAGGCGTGTCTCATATACGAGGCTGTTCAATAAAGAATGGTCACAATTTTTTTATAACGTACCTTTACTCATCCTCATAATTTTGATAGTCCTTCTCAAAATAGTCTCCCCTGAATGCGATGCACTTGTCCCAGCGTTTCTGTCAGTCTTCAAAGACATGCTGGAAACAATTTTTGAGGGATCCTTCAAAATCGCCTCCGCAGCCTTCACCACTGCTTCTGATGATGGATAATGCGTCCCACGAAGGCGTTTCTTCAAGTTAGGGAATAGAAAAAGGTCACATGTTGCTAAATCCGGACTATAGGGAGGGTGAGGGATGCACTTAACGTTGATTTTTGCAAGATATTCAACAACAACATTGGCAATATGTGGCTGCGCATTATCATGGTGCAGCATCCAGCCTGCTTCACGGAAATGTGGTCTTTTGTGCCTGATATGACCTTGCAATGTTTTCAGGACATCCCTGTAGTATTGTCCAGTTACTGATGTGTGTGCAGGTGTGTGCATGCTCATAAACCGTTCCATGAACATCAAAGAATGAGATGACCTTAACTTTCCCAGAAGAAGGAACGGCCTTTGCTTTTTAGGGGGTTGGTGATGAAGGAGATTTCCACACTGAGCTTCACTGTTTGCTCTCAGGATCAAAATGATGTAAGCAAGTTTCATCAGCAGTGATTACGTTTGAAAGAAACTCCGGATTTTTCTCTAACATCAACTTTAACTGCATGTTACCTTCATTGTAGCGGTAGGCGATATTGAACATGTCTGGTTCTCACAAGCGGGAACCAGGAGTACCAACAATGAAACTACTACGGCGTGTTTGTTTCCATTAAGCTAACAGAATATATTAAGATTGAATTTCAGTGCGAAAAATTATGATCGTAAAAGAATTATGATCATTCTTTATTGAACAGACCTCGTAGTATCGTTACTCTATAGCACGGAGGTCCGACACTTACTGGCCTCTACAAGCGTGCGGTTGCAGGGGATTCAGCACTGCGTCCAGTTTTCATCTATTGTACGTATGCTCTCAAGTGTGGCATCCCCGGAAGGAAGTATGAGGTGAGAGGAGACAATGGGCAGCTGTCCAAAGGAATCACGATAGTGCAGAGGATATGGTCCCTACATTTTACTTTTATGGTAAAATCTCCCGACAGGCCAGGACAACGGACATTCCCTTACTGTGGTTCGAAACTGTTCCAGCCGCCGGTGAGGGGAACGGCAAACAAAGATACTCACACTCCCGAGCTTATTTATTTATAGATCTATTTTTCACTTGGTTAATCATAAGTTTCCAATGAAAACAAACTCAAGATATCCATAACTATGATACAAGGGGCAAAAATAATCTCGCTATTCCAGGACACAGAATGCACTTATATGAAAAGATGCCTAGTTATACAGGTATAACATTCTATAATGTACTTCGCGCTTCAATTAGGACCTTAATAATTTAAATACATTTAAAATCCTTTCTAATAGATAATGTATTTTATACCATCGAAGGATTTATGTATCACTGTAAAAATAACTAGGCTTTATTACTGAATTTAGCATATTATATTTATTTTTAAATATTACGGCATGGCTTAATTGTTTTCAAACACTGAATCGACCTACCTGAGGAGGAAGTAGTTCACTTAGAGCTTATCATCCTGCCATTCATCGCGACACTTCTATCACGAAAGAGAGACCACCAGATGTGAAATGATAATGGAGATGAAACGGAGGGACAGGAAATTCTGGGGATATAATTAACCTACCCAGCATTCGCCTGGTGACCCGGGAAAAACCCCGAAAATACCCGTGAGTCAGGTAGATCGAGTCAGGTAGGATATCGAACCCGGGCCTCCCGAATGCGGGCCACAGACGAAACCGCTGAGCCAACCCGCTCGGTCAAAAATGATTTATTTTCCCTTTTGTGTGTGTGTGTGTGTGTGAGGAGGAGGAGGAGGAGGAGGAGGAGGAGGAGGAGGAGGAGGAGGAGGAGGAGGAGGAGGAGGAGGAGGAGGAGGAGGAGGAGGAGGAGGAGGAGGAGGAGGAGGAGGAGGAGGAGGAGGAGGAGGAGGAGGAGGAGGAGGAGGAGGAGGAGGAGGAGGAGGAGGAGGAGGAGGAGGAGGAGGAGGAGGAGGAGGAGGAGGAGGAGGAGGAGGAGGAGGAGGAGGAGGAGGAGGAGGAGGAGGAGGAGGAGGAGGAGGAGGAGGAGGAGGAGGAGGAGGAGGAGGAGGAGGAGGAGGAGGAGGAGGAGGAGGAGGAGGAGGAGGAGGAGGAGGAGGAGGAGGAGGAGGAGGAGGAGGAGGAGGAGGAGGAGGAGGAGGAGGAGGAGGAGGAGGAGGAGGAGGAGGAGGAGGAGGAGGAGGAGGAGGAGGAGGAGGAGGAGGAGGAGGAGGAGGAGGAGGAGGAGGAGGAGGAGGAGGAGGAGGAGGAGGAGGAGGAGGAGGAGGAGGAGGAGGAGGAGGAGGAGGAGGAGGAGGAGGAGGAGGAGGAGGAGGAGGATAGCGTTCCATTTATACGCCGCCTTTAACTCCAATGGTCATATCGGCACCATTCTTCTTTTGAGCATATCGAACCATCGTTGAGTTTTAATCGTTAGATCACGCACTCTCATTCATACTTCCAGACTCTGGGGAAGATGAGGATGGAGAAAAATCTCCACCGCCAACACCGGGAATCGAACCCTTCCCCTAGCACGTCATGAAGCTGCTCTGCCGTCTCCTTAGAGCAAAAAATCGTTATAATTAATATTAATACTTACATATTTTAAAATATGTTACATCAGTGACCTTTTCTACTTATTCTGCTACAAACTAAGCTCTCTCTTTACCTACTTCTTGTTGATAGAAATAAACTTTGAGGACACATTTCACTGTAGGCAAGAAGGGCAGGTATGTGCACGAGCTAAAGCAGTAAGCTTTTAAAAAGCAGATGGCTATGCAATGGCTTTCAAATTCCATGCTGTATGACCCCAAACAAAGACGCAACATACCTAAGTATTTGAAAACCCTAAGTAATAACAAACAAGTATCTCGAAAAACGTTGACTCCATCAGAAAAGAAAATTACATGCTCTGGGGGTGTGAGAGGCCGCGCCGAGGCTCAGTGGTTAGACCGCTTGGCTCTCACCAAGGCGACCCGGGTTCGATCCCAGGCGACCGCAAAGTGAGATTTGTGGTGGACAACACGGCGCTGGGGCGGGTTTTCTCCGGGATCTCCGGTTTACCCCGCCATCTCATTCCACCGGTGCTCCATCTTCATCTCATGTATCATCAGTGTCATCGCCTGCGGTGCCGTATGTAGTAAAAACGGGCGTTAAAAACTACCCATTTCATTTCTGGGGTTGCGGGGTAAATATTTTCTCTAGCCAAGATTATTCCCTTTCTCCAAAGTCTGGGACTATGAACTAGACTGGGTGTGTGTCTGTGTGTGTGAACTTATGTACCAAACCCCAAATAAAAAGCAATTACATTAGAGTTAAGACACTACATATATTCGCCCGCCTCGGTAGCGTAGATGTTAGCGTGTCTGCCACGCGTTCAGGAGGTCCCGAGTTCGAATCTTGGTCAGGGTGACTTTTCTGGATAAGGTTTTTCCGAGGTTTTCCCTTATCCTGAGAAACGAATGTCGGGTAACTCTAAAGCTCTATGGACCTTGGACTCATTTGAGCATCATTTCACCCATTTCATTCATCATCCGATATGACTTAACGTTGGAGGACGTAAAATTACAAAACAAAAAGATGCCTATATTTCAAAGTTAAAATGCCACCGATAGGACCTTCCTAGGTGATTTATAAATAGGGGCGGGGGAGGTGTTCTGCTTTAATGAGGTCTACATCCTTTTGTGCAGTGAAATGTCTCTGTAGCGTGTCTGCTTCACGTTAAAAAAATCCCGAGTTCGAGTTACGGTCAGGGTGAGTAAACTGGATAAGGTTTTCTTCCAGGATTTTCACTTATACTGAAAGATGCATGTTTGATAACTCTAAGCTTTATCGACCCTGGGCTCATTTGAGCATTATTTCACCTATTGCACTCATCAACCGATGTGACTTAACGTTTGAGGATGTAAATTTGAAAAAAGAAGCTCTTAAGTTTACTGTCCGGCCGTTGTATCTCCGGCTCTGACGTTTTGCGACTGTAAAAGTTGGAAGGGGAAACCTAATAGTACCAACATACAGTAATGAGCAATTGAAAACATATCCTCAAAATTATCTTTAGAATGAAAATATAGGGCTATATTAACTTTAAAATACTGAAATACAATTTACAAGTTCATCATAATGCAAGATATTTATTACAACACCACTCTATTCGAATATTTCATTCACACCTTTCACACACACACACACACACACACACACACACACACACACACACACACACACACACACACACACACACACACACACACACACACACACACACACACACTAACTGCATGTGTTGGTAGTACCGGGAGTCTCTACATCCGGTGTCGTGGCCAGGAAGTTAAAACTGTCTGCTAGCGCCAATCAGCATTGTCGCTGGTAGGCGTGGCTTCCGAACCCAACACCGTGTTGCCAGCTTAAATTTGTTTGAGCCACGTGGCCTAATAGCGGCTTGCGCTGGTGAACTTTTTGGTATATTTTTCGTGCGTGAATTCCGATGTTTAGTGTTCGTAAGTCCTATTATTATCGCTATTATAATAATATGGCTACTGGTTAGTGAAATATGCAAATACATGAAATATTTAAAATACGCATTGTTCCTCTGCTTGAAATTCCCGCTAAAGAACTGGCAACATCCTGCTTCCCCCTCTCGAGAAATGTCAGAGCCGGAGATAGAACGGCCGAGGTATACTAATTAGCATCCAAAATATATTCAGAATGAAAGAAACTTTACAGGCAGTTTACAGAAAGTTCAAAATTGTTTGTCATGAGTGCCTTAAGATATAGAAGTTTAAAATCAGTAGCACGTTTCTTGAAAACATAAAAAATAATGCAAATTATTACTTTATCTAAAGAGTACGTATTTTATTTGTGGGAATTTTCTTGAAAACAATGCCATATCCTTAGAAGGTGGTGTTACATCTAGGTGGCGACTTTATCTTCCGGAGATAAGTTGTTCATAGACTAATGCCCAATTTCACCAACAGATGTTAACTTAACACGAGTTTAGCAATAATTAAAACAAAAATTTCATTTCACCAACAAGTGTTAGCGTAACACTCGTGTTAAATCTCTTATTAAACTAACAAGCCGAATTTCTAATGTTAAGTACTTAAAAATTGTAAATAGTCAAGATGGCGAGCATGAACTCAGCTGTTGTTGTCGATTTTCTATATTTAAGACCGTCTAAATGACATTCGTAATAGAGTACGGCCTATGAGGAGAAATGATTTTGAGGAGCTATCCGAAGAAAATTTTTTGCAGAGGTATAGACTGTCGAAACAAGTTGCTATGAAGGTTACTGCGGAAGCACAAGAGATGTTAGAACATGCATCGAAAGGAATATGCCGATCTCGCCTTTGCTTCAAGTATTAATAACTTTGCCTTTTTATAATTCACTGAATTTTGTAGATAATACACTGCCCACCTCCCGTCTTGAAACGTTCAGGTCACTCGTCCTTCTTCGCTTCTCCTTTTAAATTTGCGTAATACTGACTTAGAACATGCATCGAAATGAATATGCCGATCTCGCTTTTGCTTCTAGAATTAACAACTTTGTTATTTTATAACTCACTGAATTATTGGATAATGCACTGTCCACCTCCCGTCTTGAAACGTTCAGTCACTTGTCCTTCGCTCTTCGTTTTAAATTTACGTAATACTGAGTTAGAACATGCATCGAAATGAATATGCCGATCTCGCCTTTGCTTCTAGTATTAATAACTTTGCTATTTTATAGTTCACTGAATTATGTGGATAATGCATTGTCCACCTCCCGTCTTGAAACGTTCAAGTCATTCAACACTTGTCCTTCGCTCCTCGTTTTCAATTTACGTGATACTGAGTTAGAGCATGCAGCGAAAGGAATATGCCGATCTCGCTTTTGCTTCTAGTATTAACAGCTTTGTTATTTTATAATTCACTGAATTATGTGGATAATGCACTGTCCACCTCCCGCCTTGAAATGTTCAGTCACTTGTCCTTCGCTCTTCGTTTTAAATTTACGTAATACTGAGAACATGCATCGAAAGGAATATGCCGATCTCGCCTTTGCTTCTAGTATTAATAACTTTGCAATTTTATAATTCACTGACTTATGTGGATAATACACTGTCCACCTCCCGTCCTGAAACGTTCAAGTCACGCGTCCTTCGCTTCTCGTTTTAAATTTACGTAATACTGGCAAAGTTGTTTCATGCTTGTAGTAGTGACACATGCATTTGAATTAAATTCGTTTCCAATATTTTCCTACGTGACATCTTTCTCTTTTACATTCACCGCATCCGTCCTCTTATTTTTTACGATATCCTTACACTTCGTCACCATTTCAATTAACAATTCTTTCTCTATCGATGAGAAGTTTGTCTCACGGTTTTTGTTTACGATTTTGTTCACCCGCCATTTTTTCAGCTGTGTGCAGACCAAAATGAAAACAAAAGCGCATCGCAGTACGTTCAGAAGATAATACGACTCATCCATAACCTTCTGTGGCTGTAAAGTCTCTTGGCGTTAGTCGATTTTAACATCTGTTGGTGAAATCGGGTATAAGAGGCTTTTTGGTTGGAAGGGGGGGGGGGAGGGAGGGTTCAATATTAGTACTCCTGTGAAATGTTGGTAACAAAGTTTTGAATATAATACAGTAGTTGTCCTGCTTACTATAGATAAACAGTTCATAAAGTATGCATGTTAGCAAACGCCGGTCTTACCTCTTAGTTGCTAGAGCCCTGACTTGCGAAGATCCGCAGTGCTTCTACAAGCTATCTATCCTTGAGTAGCTGACAAAATATGTTATATCATCCGCTACGTCACTGGTGAAGTAATGGGCTAGTCGAGTTAAGAACGGCCTGCCGGAGGACAGAATATGGGTCAGAAGAGTTGGAGGTCGCTTTGTTATCGCAGCTTCAAGTATTGTCTTACACCCAAAATTTCATGTGTGTGAGTGTGTGTGTGTGTGTGTGTGTGTGTGTGTGTGTGTGTGTGTGTGTGTGTGTGTGTGTGTGTGTGTGTGTGTGTGTGTGTGTGTGTGTGTGTGTGTGTGTGTGTGAACAGCACAACTCTAAATATTCAGCAAATACAGTACAGTACAGTGGTACAGTAAAACCTTTCTAAAACGAAACGCGATCGTTTGGGCATGTACTTTCCCTTTGAGCAGGTTTCCGTCTTACATAGGGTTGTGTTTGAATAGTTACAGAAGCTATAGTCGCACAGGTTTACAGTGAAGGAATAATGTAAAATTAAGTGTAAATAATAAAGACTATTATTTACTACATTTTCAGCCTATGTTCAATAATTGTAGTTCATGGCCTAGTTTGTTTTTGTAATTTACGTCCTCCAACGTTAAGTCATATCGGACGATGAATGAAATGGGTGAAATGATGATCAAATGAGTCCAGGATCCATAGAGCTTAGAGTTATCCAACATTCGTCTTTCAGGATAAGGGAACACCATGGAAAAGAACCTTATCCAGGTAACTCGCCCTTACCGAGATTTGAACTCGGGACCTCTTGAACGTGAGGCAGACATATCTACTACCACCACGCTACCGAGGCGGGCTACAGTCTGATTTTTAAAAGAAGATACGTGAAGGTCATCAGGCAAGGGACCCGAAGTGTAAGAAAGGAAGGTCGTTGCTATGGTAACGTAAACAAAGGTTGCCAGATTGGATACACTGGTGAATCACATACTCGTCAGCTCAGTTGTCGCTAGTTGTATGCGGGAAACAGAGTTTGCCTAGTTACGCTGTGCATTGTTAGCCTACTTTGTTAAAACACAATTAAAATACGTTTTTATGGAAGCAAGACATGGTGGCGGTAGGATTAGAGGTGGACCGAGCAATCATGGTTCAAGGCAAAGATCAGCTTACGGTTGAGTTGTTACATTGTATAGCCAAACTAGAGAATTTGTCTGTTCTCTTAGAGAATTCTTCCAACAGGAAGACGAGAGTTTGCTCCTTATCAATGAACAGCTTATTCCTTTGATCCAAAAGCGACAGTCACATGTTAGTAGATATGCTTGCACGTAAAAGAATTCCTGTGGGTCAAAATTCTGGCATATCGGCGGCGTTGATATGATCAAGTCAATTAACAAAGTCGTTAATACTTGTATATTGCGATATTAATGCATACGGAACGAGGAGAGGTTTGAAAAAAAACGAGCCGCTTGCACTCTCAATCCCCGAGATTCCATTATGTGCTTAGCACATGCGTGTTGCACATTATTGTCTGCACTATATGTATTCATATGATACTGAATTGAGATTAGTTAAGATATTAGCCGAAATATAAATAAATATAACTGAATATAAATGTTAGATTTAAGAACGTGCATCGCCTATATGTGTTTCTATGGAGAAATACAGCACTGGTGAGTGAATGTCTACTTACAATGCATAGCAACAATAACGGTAAGTATGGAATATTAGTTATATAGTGCAAACAATTATTTAAAAGAACTCACACATGTGAAGACCCTACAACTCAGTGAATGTGAGAACAACTTATTTCTGTTTTTAAAGTAGGCTAATACAGATTAACTGTGCATATTTTTGTTGAGGTGAGATAACCCGAACCCTTGTTTATGTTTCGAGTGTTGAGAGGATAAAGAAAGGGGATCTGGTGGGCAGCATTGCACCACCCGCGTGGAGAAACCGATGACCTTCACGTATCTTCTTTTAAAAATAAGACTGTAGTTTATCGCCTAGTTTCTCCGTTTTGAATTTTCCCTTTCCAATTTTCACCTGTCTGTATATCAACATCATTTGCTTCACCCCACATAGCATACAAAACAATGTTATGGCGATGTTTGAAACTCTCGAGGCATACATTGGAAGATCTGAAATTGTCTTTACCTAATTCTATTGCTGTCTCTAATGCTTTGAGTCTGAATCAATGGTCCAGAAATGAGAATTCTTTTAGCGCGCACTAACAAACCACTCGAACACAGTACGATTTAGCTCCTCATACTCTGTAGATTTTGTCATGCGTCTCACATATCCCGATCTTCCTCTTAACCACTACTTTTTCATTTTCAAAATCTCATAAATCTGAGTTATTCCCTCTTTAAAACACAGTTAATTCTTTAGCTGTACGCTCGTTCTTTCTGTGTTCTTCAATAACCTTAATTTTTACCTCTACTGATAGTGTCTTATGTTAACTCATTTTACAGAATTTGTGTACACACAAATTATGCTTTTAAAAATCACCAAAGTTCACAGTTTTCTTCCACTTCTAACAACGAAACTGAGAATGAACACACTACAAAACAGTTGTATTCTTACCATGTTTGTTGGAAGAGAGAGTTGAGAGAGCTAATGCTTTGATTTCCGCTTTTCCTCGAAAGATTACATTTTGACTTTATGGTTCATGGAACTTCGGTGCAAATACAGTCGCCCTCAAAATTATAGTACTTTTTAAAATATGTACGTTGTAACCCATTAGACACAAAGCAATCCGTTTTTATCAGGTTATTTACACAACCAGTTTCCGTAAAATATTTCCGTTTCCTAGTTAGGCAGTTTTCCGGTTTAGAGTAATGTTACATGGGAAATAGCTCTGTTCCGAAATATATTTGACGTTTTCCCAGGTTTCCGGCGTATAAGGGGTCGGTTTTAGGCAAGTTTTACTGCACTTAATTCTCTCTTTTCTAATAATGCAAAGAGTTTTATGAAAAACTGCCCAACCCAAAGTAAGTCAAGTGCCGATGGATCAGGGCAGTATTCTAAAAATCTTTCACAAAAGCCTCGCCATTCTAGATTAGTTAAACGCTAAGTTTTTCAATAATTTTCCGTTTACTTCCGTTTTAATTTTTATTCCGAGCGGAAACTAATGTTAATCGCCAGCAATTGGAGGAGTGAATGGGATTGGCATAGCGGACGAACCCCAATGGAAAGAAAAACGTGGAACATTCAATTTCAGAACATAACGTAATCATGAGCAGAAATAACAACACATTTCAGCACTTGTATTGTGTGATCCACATAAACCTGAACCACTTCAATAGGCCAGTTATGAACCAATAATAGGACATACGTGCAACTTTGGGAGAATATACGAGGGCTGTTCAATAAAGAATGATCACAATTTTTTGTGAACGTACCTATACACATCCTCATAATTTTGATGTTCCTTCTCAAAATAGTCTTCCCTGAATGCGATACACTTGTCCCAGCGTTTCTGTCAGTCTTCAAAGACATGCTGGAAACTATTTTTGAGAGATCCTTCAAAATCGCCTCCGCAGCCTTCACCACAGCTTCTGATGATGGATAATGCCTCCCACGAAGACGTTTCTTCAAGTTAGAGAATATAAAAAAGTAACATGGGGCTAAATCCGGACTATAGGGAGGGTGGTGGATGTATTTCATGTTGATTTTTGCAAGATATTCAGCAGCAACATTGACAATATGCAGCCGAGCATTATCGTGGTGCAGCATCCAGCCTGCTTCACGGAAATGTCTTCTGCGCCTGATATGAACTTGCAATATTTTCAGGACATCCCTGTAGTATTGTCCAGTTACTGATGTGTGTGCAGGTACAACATGCTGATAAACCATTCCATGAATATCAAAGAATGAAATGACCATAACTTTCCCAGCAGAAGCAACCACTTTGGCTTATTTGGGGGTTTGGTGATGAAGGAGATTTCCACACTAAGCTTTGCTGTTTGCTCTCAGGATCAAAATGATGTAGCCAAGTTTCATCAGCAGTGATTACGTTTGAAAGAAACTCCGGATCTTCCTCTAACATCAACTTTAACTGCATGTTAGCTCCATTGCAGCGGTAGGCGATACTGAATATGTCTGAACTTGCCCGGTTCTCACAGGCGGGAACCAGGAGTACCAACAATGAAACTACTACAGCGTCATCTTTTTGGTCATTTAACCATGAAATAAATCCCGAAAATAAATTATTAAAACAATTAAATTGTCCCATAGAGTTAATATTGTAGGAGAAAATATTTATTTTGAAAAATAAACATCGCGTAATGAATTTTGACATACCGGCAATTGATTCTGTTTTTAGGTTTGTTTCGTATTCAGATGTTGGTAATGTTGGAAACGTAACATAACAGCAGAAAATAACGAAAATAACGAGATTTCCTTAACGGAGTTTGTTTAATAAACTGAAGACGAAGGCAATGTTCCTTCGAAATCAATCTCTTATAAAGAAGGAATTATTAACATTAACTTCTTAAGTTAAGTGGAGATTCTGTTACAAATATTTTTATTGGTGTAAAACTATTATGGCGTGTTTGTTTCACATTAAGCTAACAGAATATAATAAGATTGATTTTTATTGCGAAAAAGTATGACCGTAAAAAACTATGATCATTCTTTATTGAACAGCCCTCGTAATACACAATTGGGAGATTACATTACACTACATTTATCTCAGAGAAAATGTTGGAAATGTCCTCCACCAGCATCTATACAAGTTTGCACTCGTCTCACCATATTCTCTGAAGTTTTACGGAGAGTATCCTCGCCAAAGTTACTTATTTCGGTTCGAATGGATTCCTTGAGAACATCAATTGTCCATGACCTATTCTTGTACACTCTTTTTTTAGATACCCCCACAAGAAAAAATCCTGTGAGGTTAGGTCAGGTTATCTGGGGGGCACAGACCTTCTGAGATTATTCGATTTTCAAAGGAACTGGTTACAAGTTCCATGGTGTCTTTAGATGTATGGCATGTTGCTCCATCTTGCTGGAAATAACCTCTCAATTCGATATCGTTTCCGTAAAAATTATGGACAACGTTGGAAATGTCTTTTCCACAAGTTGTACTTTTAAGCGACACTATAACATTTGGAAATTAATTATTCTTTCACACTGGTCGTGTGTAGGCTAAATTGTGGAAACGTCCACTTGTGGAAAGTGGACTAACATTTCTTCTAAGATATTTAATTAATTATCAACTCTTCTCAGAAATACAATTAACCACGCCTCGTCAGATCTGTCCACTTATTCGTCTAGGGCTGCGAGTAGAGAAAAACATGTTAATGACCTTATTTTGTCCTTTAATTGCCTTTCCAAATCACAACCCAATTCTCGTTGTACCTCGAGAGAGATTGGCTGATGCAAATAAATCGACTAAATCGGTACAAAATTCCTTCGCAGGAACTAGCAAGCAGTTTATATGAAAGCGGTGCCACATTTTCAACATTAGGGTAATTTTAACAGGTGGTTTCATTTCTTCCAGTGATCTGGCTTCACCTAGAACAAAGATATGCTAAACGTTAGTAGCAACGCCACTGACTGCAACCTGTCTCCCACTGCCCTGATCAGTGTTGTGGGGAAAACAACACGTGTAGGGGAAGCAAGCTTGTGCTGTACAATTGAGCCCCCCTGTGTTATTTCATTATCTGAATATTGCAAAATTCAAAGAAATGATAAGGAATGTCTCGGAAATTGTTCACTCCATAAATACAAAATGTATGCGGTATACATAAATTGTGTTTTAACTAGATCTACTTTTTTGTGCAGTAAGACTGCGCATCTAAAAAATCATTCAGAATGAAAAAGAGTTCTGAAGACATTCCACGAAAATTCATAATGTACATTTTATTTGCCATGAAAATATCCTAAACATATGTTATTTTAAATATACCTAATCTTTAAACCCACTTTTGAAAGAAAAAAAATCAAAATTTTTCGAAGAATGTTTCTTGTAAAGGATGGCTTGTTTTGAAGATCGTGTTGCTTAGAGAGCAAATAGAGGGGGGCGGTTTTTCCTAATGCCTTTTTGTGGATTCAAAGAGTCCCAAAACATCCATTTGCGGGTAAATGTGGATATCGAAATACATAGTAAAGAAAGTAAAACCTCACATTTGAGAAAAATATTAAATATTAAAAACTCTAAAAAAGACGTATTGAACATGACAGCAAATCTTTAACGAGACGTTCATTTTTGGTACATCAAGTTTGGATACGCTATCAACGTTTCGCAGAGCGAGTTGAGAGAGGGACTGCCTCTTTTAGGCTTCTCCCTGTATTACTCCCCGCACAGCACGAAAGTGTCGTTGAAGGTGAACCCTGTTCCATGGAGCAGGGGCCTTCGACTCTTTGCCATCCCGGGACACGTCCCTAACTGGCACTTTGTGGGTATTAAGTCATCGGGCGGTGGGTAGATGGTTGGTTTTTGTGCCGATGTTTCTTTTATGTTTGATAAGAACGAGAAGAGATAGAAAGATAGAAATTGTATATGATGGGGATGTTAAGATTTATGGTAAGTCTAGGGAGGCTCTTGGGTGTTTGTAGGTAGCCCCGGGGTCTATATCATATTCCCCGAGGCCCCTGATAAGATAGTTGAAACTGGATGGTAGGTTAGAATAGAACTTGTGTGAAAGAGTTAAGATGTAGTTGGTGAGAGTGGGAAATGAGAGGTCATTGTGTATGTTGGTGTTGGGGATATACCAATCAGCACCTACAGCAATTCTGAGAAAACGGTTTTACAGGACCTGGAGTTTGTTTACGTGTGAGGGTGCTGCAGCACCCCTGACTTGACATGTTATAAAGCGGGTATAGCATGCCCATACGCTTTGTGACTTTCGAGGCAACGGATACAGTGTGCCTTCCACGTGAGACGCATGTCTAGCTGGACTCAAGATATTGGGCCTGATTGCTCCAGGGAATGTCTTCTCCTGCTATGTGGAGTTCTGGAACGTCTTGGATTTGGCGACGGGTGAAGGTAAAGCAGAGAGTTGCCTTTTCCGCCTTCATTGGCCGTTGAGGACGTTCTCCTTGTTAGTGATGTAGAGAAAATAAATAAATTTAACTAACAGCACTTTAAAAAGAACATTAAAAAATAATGCCAGTAAAAACTTGATAGTAAAATTGTACAAATCAATGGCAGTACCAACTCTGATATATGGGTTAGAAACGTGGAATGAATGAATGTGTAGTGTTTAACGCCCACTTTTACTACATACGGCACCGCAGGCGATGACACTGATGATACATGAGATGAAGATGGAGCACCGGTGGAATGACATTGCGGGGGAAACCGGAGATCCCGGAGAAAACTCGCCCCAGCGCCGTGTTGTCCACCACAAATCTCACTTTGCGGTCGCCTGGGATCGAACCCGGGCAGTAGAAACGTGGAAATTAACAAAAAGAAATAGTACTAGAATACAGACGTCAGAGATGAAATTTGTAAAAGCTGGGTACACCAAAAAGACGAAAAGCGAATTCAGGATATCTGGAAAGAAAAGTAGAAGAAATTTGTATTTTTTTTCATCCTTTTTATAACATAATACATGTTTGTTGGATACGTCAGTTAAATTTATATTACATATTAAAAACATACAATATTACACAATTATATAACGTTTCACATTATTAATAATAACAATAATAATCATAATATATTTCTATGTAATTACTTTACATATGATAGTTACATTAGTTTACACACCATTCTACAACAATAATTATTACTCTCTATTTAGATATTCCTCAAGCGAATAGAAAGAAGATGTTATGCAGAACTCTTTTACTTCCCTTTTAAATCGGTTTATTTCTTTTATATTTTTAATATATTCAGGTAATTTATTGTAAATCTCGGTTGCCGCTGCTGTAGGTTTCATATTGTATTGTTGTAACGCATGTGTTTTCAAATTCTTTTCATTATAAATAATCCTGAACATATTTTATTACACAATTTGTCTATATGTTTGTGCCATTTCAGATGTTTGTCTACCACTAACCCTAAAAATTTTGTCGAGTCTACTTCTTTAACTTCTTTATTCTCAATGATAATTTTAGAATTTGCACAATTTCTATTTTGGATGGTTTGGAAACGTATATAGCTAGTTTTATCTGAGTTTATAAAAAGGCTGTTTTGTTTAAGGTGCAGGATAATTTGGTTAGTGTTCTGATTTGTTACATATAAACCATATTATTGCTAACAATAGAAATCAATCGGAGAAAACACGCTCAAACAATGAATAATAACAGAATACTTAAAATAATCATAAACTATAAACCCAACGGTATAGTAGCCGCGTTCACTCCATCCCAGGCCACATCAAAGCTTTCCCTTCTGACCACACATTTTCACATGCAAGCAATTATAAGGGTCTACCACACTTAAACATATGGGGTGGTTCTTCTTAATACGTTCACCAACTTAAAGCGTTGTTCCAATATTTTTCTTGTTTCCTTAGAAGTGCAGTTCCTTCTATTAGACTGCAAACGTACTTCTTACATGTGTTAATTAACCTTCTTATATTTATAGAAGTTACATAGTGTTTTACTTAGTGTAGTTTTATAAATTTATTAGTGTTTAATAGCTATTGGCGTTTAGCACTTGCTTTATTTAATTAAGATGTGGAGACCGTGGAAATCGAACCTAACATGGATATGCTAACATGGATTTCCATTCATACTTGTAATATATACCTAACAGTATTTCTAACCTTTCTTGAGTTTTAAAGTTATGACATTTAATTATTATGTATGTGAATATTTATTTAAATTTTGTTTAACAGAAGCCTCCACCCCAAACAAATTACACTGCTTAACTTTATTCAAACTTCTAAAATTAGCAGACATACTTTTAAAAAGGTTCCAGCATTTAAAAAGAGTATTAAAGTTTCCTTACTAGTTTTCTTTTATTCCTTAGTTCGTTTTCTTACTTTTGAAGTATTTACTGCTTTGATAAAACAACTGAAATTCACCACCTGTAGCTGCCATAGAATATAGGAAAATGTTTTAGGATAAATCAGCTCACGATTGCAATAAACAAAGCTCTAACGCGTAATCTTTGCTTATAAATTATTATTAACTACCAGAATATCCAAATTGCTACTTTAATTTGCAAGTAAATATCCCTCGCAAATTCCTGCACATTGATGCAATTTGACCTTTTTGAAATTGTAATGATGTTTTACTAAGCTTTCCTTGGCTATTATGCTAACAATACGCATTTAGTTCTCGTTGGTAATATAAGTATTATTCCATAACAGCATAGGTAATATATCTCTTTTCAGTTATGTTATAAAGCGTTGTAACATTATGTATTATTATATGATACATTAATTATTTAAAATTTATTTAAATACCCTGGGTATTTTCAGCTATAGACACGAGCCTAACATTCTTCACCCCTCCGCCCCGGTAAGTGTAACCTAAGATGTTTATGACATTTTGGTTAGAGGTAAAAACAGTTTTTCCTTAAAGTCTGTCTGGTCAACGTGAGTGCAGTTGCCTCACAAAGGAAACGGACCCTACCGCCCACTAATGACCGTCATAAATCTATCTCCACACTTCAGAAATAGAACCCTGTCGTTGAGGACCAATAGCAACCCTGATTTTCTCGAAGTGACAGTCGCATGTCTACTCCACGTGGAGTCTCAGTTGCCAAAGTTCCAACTTCTAGTTGATCTGTTTCATTACGTGCAGAAATTCGTTGTGTGTCTCGATGTGGAGACCGTGGGAGGGAAATGCAGCGGTAAATGCAAATGAAGTAGCAGATAACTTTCAGTCAAGTGAAAATAATCAAAGTGATGACAATAGACAACTGGGCCGAGTTATGTTATGTCAAAAAACAAAGTTTCAACGGGAACTCTTTCTAAGCAAATTCAAGCCCTGGTTTTGAACACATATAAATATTTGCTGACAAATAATCTTGGTAAGGGGTCGTGCAATGAACCTGATGATAAATTCTGGGTATTCACAGAAATACAGTAAGAAATATTGTGACGAAAGGAATACCAAAGACGCCGATCAAGTGCGAAAACAAAAGCAAACGTTTCTCTAAAGTAAATAATTTCACATGCAATTTAATTCGTCGAGAAATTGATAGATTCTATGCAAAAGGGAGAGCACCCATCTTAGATAAATTGGTTGCACATTTGCAAGAAATTTGTGATTTTCCTTATGGGCACTGCAATTTACACGGTATCCTAAAAGAGCTGGGTTTCAAATACCGCACTTTAAGATAAGGGTTATTATGGAATCCAGTAGAATTTAGCTTGACGCAGTAATAGACATAAGATAATTTATTTAGATGAAGCCTCGTACGATACCCATGACGTATCGAGAAAGGTGGCAACCTTGCAGAACGGACTGGGAGGAGGGCCGGGGTTTTAAGACGATTATAAGGGTTCGTCAAAGGAGGCGGCCGACGTACACATGAGTTAACTAAACAGACTCTACAAAGTAAAGCGCCTGGGGATGCTTTAAGCGCGGCCACTATACAAGAAATCGGGGAAGACCGGAGAAAAGATGGGCAGACTGAATTGGAGCCGGAACGGATTGAAGATTGAAAAGTACAGGAAGAAGAGGAGAAGGAGAATAAGGAGGAGGAGAATAAGGAGGAGGAGGAGGAGGAGAAGGAGGAGGAGAAGAAGAACGAGGAGGAAGAGATGGAAGAGGAGGAAGAGAAAGAGGAGGAGGAGGAGGAGGAGGAGGAGGAGGAGGAGGAGGAGGAGGAGGAGGAGGAGGAGGAGGAGGAGGAGGAGGAGGAGGAGGAGGAGGAGGAGGAGGAGGAGGAGGAGGAGGAGGAGGAGGAGGAGGAGGAGGAGGAGGAGGAGGAGGAGGAGGAGGAGGAGGAGGAGGAGGAGGAGGAGGAGGAGGAGGAGGAGGAGGAGGAGGAGGAGGAGGAGGAGGAGGAGGAGGAGGAGGAGGAGGAGGAGGAGGAGGAGGAGGAGGAGGAGGAGGAGGAGGAGGAGGAGGAGGAGGAGGAGGAGGAGGAGGAGGAGGAGGAGGAGGAGGAGGAGGAGGAGGAGGAGGAGGAGGAGGAGGAGGAGGAGGAGGAGGAGGAGGAGGAGGAGGAGGAGGAGGAGGAGGAGGAGGAGGAGGAGGAGGAGGAGAAAAATTTACCAGTTATTAAATTCAAACGTCATGCCAAAGTAAGAGCACTTCAGAGATTATTCCCAAAAATGCCTGATACTACACATTTTATGTGCAAAAATCATATATCAGACACGTACTATTTCAATCAAAATCCCTAGACATTTTTGACGAGAGAGTAGACGTTTTTAGAAAATGTTTCGTGGGACACTCACTCTAAGCAAGGGCACATACAAATGGAAGGGTTTTTTGTTTTTAAATCTGCTTTGTTTGCATTCATGGCACTTTTCCTTAAACTGCAGAAAGACGGCGTAGCAATATGGCGAGCTTGGTGTCATGGCTGGAGCTTTGCGAACAGTGAAAGCATGTTTTCGTTGAGAATACCAACAACCTTGTAGTGATACTGCAATACGTAAGGAAACTGGCAGTGTAACCACTCTAGTCTGGCCAGTTTCAATTTGTTATAATTTGATTTGTGCATTAGTATTTTTGTAATTATTAGTGATAATTAGTCAGTTTATTATTCTTCCTTCATATACACCTCTGTAAGGAATGTTTTCTGAACTTCAAATTGTATAAGCGACTCAATAAAAGTAATTACACAGATTCTTACATTAATAACTGCAAAATATAACTTCTGTTCGCCGGTTTGCGATCTGGAATGAGTTTTAACTAATTTCAGAATGATGATCTCCATTTTTCTCTATCACTTAAGATTTTCTCACAAATCTCAAAATAATAATTTATAATTAATAATATTTATAATTTTTATGTAATCGTATGTTACTAAATCAATAAAAAATAAACATTTCCGATTAATAAGTCACAGAAGTACTTGTATATCTGTAAAATAAGCTCGCGCTGATTGAAGTTGCGATTAAGGAACTTCCATTTTCACCCACCCATAATAGTAAGCTCGCAATTTTCCATCCACCCTGATATCTCTTGTCCACTTCTTTGATTTCTTGATGAACAACTTGTTTCCGTGACGTCATTCCATGCCAACCGTGTTTCTGCAGTTTAACTGCATTTTCAATATTAGTTCAACCGCCTTTTAAAGAAGCTTCAGAATAAGTTCCACCGTTCAAAACTGTCAATAAGGCATATATCGTGCAATGCAGCAATTCTGCTTTGACTTATTCAAAACTTTTAATGCAGAACTGCTAATGTAATTGTGCTGCAAATCTTATTTTGTGTAAAAGGCAATACTGAACGCCAACGGCCATACCATGCTGAATACACCGGTTCTCGTCCGATCACCGAAGTTAAGCAGCATTGGGCGTGGTCAGTACTTGGATGGGTGACCGCTTGGGAACACCACGTGCTGTTGGCATTTTTTCCCCTTTCTTTTCTTTTTTTTTTTCTCCATCTGTTTCGTGTATATCTTTAAAGTTTACCAGATATGCAACATTCATAAAGAAAATGACAAAATATATGAAGACATTTTCGGAAAACTTGAGATATACATTTTATTTGTTATAAAAGTATTTCAAACACATCGCATACTAATAGAAACCCTGGAGTCATTTTTGATAAAATAAAATCCTTGAAAATTATCTAATATAAAGAGTAGTTTGATGACAGGAGGATTTTCTTGGACATTTTAATGCTTTGGAGGATGCTGTTTAATTAAGTACTAAATGTTCTGTTTAACCGAATTTTCGTTTTTGAGCTATGCTGTTCACGAGCACAAATGCTTATACTCAACATTTTTCTAAAAGTACTTTTTCGGGGGAGGGGGGGGGGTTCAGGGATATCTCAAAACTTATATTTCCAGTGAAATGAAAATTGCTTGTGGAATGTGGTAATTTCCTGGCTATCCTTGGAAGAGAAAGTAATTACGACTTTGTTATGGAAAAATAATGTGTATAAAAGTTCTAAATTAAAAGTTCAATTCCTGAGCATATAAGGGCTGGGCACTATTTATAGAACAGAAAAACAAGACAAGATTGTGAGTCCTAATTGTTCCACTTCGATAGTGCAAAACTGGAACCAAGGAAAAGAAAAAATCACTGTCAGATCACTTATAACATAAGAACAGTTATAAACTTATAATTTACAAAGAAAAATAATTCCTTAAAACAACTATGAAATGAACATAAAGACTGATACTGTGCAGGAAGCACGGTCTTTAGCAGAAGTCTAGGTGTCTGTATATAAGTTTAATATGTACTAAGAAAGGAACATTACTATAAAAGTTTTGAAATCTTTTGTAGAGGGAATGTGTGGGTACAGCTACGACAAGCTCAGATTATATTCAAGTAGTATTGGAACCAAAAAAATTCAAGTATTATTTAGTTTAATATGTCAAATTAAAATGTTTTTATTCATTGCACTTTAACTGCTGCAGCTTTTCTCAGCATCCCAATCTATATTTGGCGTGAAATACCGATACATTTTGTTCAAAGGTCTCCTCTACATGCCTGAGGCTCCTTTACGATAACTTTTCTATGTAATTGTCTTTTTTGTCAGCTATTAAATTTATATCATTTAAAAACCTGGTATAAAAAGTTATTATAACTTAATTTAGATACCAAAAGTTCTCGTAGGCAAAACTAGTAAAACGTATGGAAGGCAATTCTAATTCGGTTTGTAACCAGTTTTGCATATAGACGTTATTAAAGTCAAACAAACGATTCAAATCGATTTCTATATACATCTGTAAACATATTTAGTAGTCGTTTCAGCATTTAGGAAGCAATAACAACGGAAACTGAATTTAGAAATTGTTTTCACCAATGCGCCATGGAATATTTCTCGAACGAAGACCAAAACTATAGTGCTAATAAAACCTTTCAAGTGGTTTATCTGCTCCCAGTAACTCTCCGATTTGTTTACTTAAGGTAAAAAATCATGAACTTCAGATAAAAATCCCAGAGCAACCAGATTCGAAATGTATTCGTTACAGAATAGAGAATAGAATGAGCTCCTAACTGCTGAAGAAGCTTTGCGTTCCGATCAAGAGTATTACATAAATTGATATATTTATAGAATCACTAAAATTTAAATTCATTACCAATGTAAGGTTATTAATGTTAAAATGGCGTTATCTTAGAAACTAAGGTGCACTTAGTCTTGTGTGGGGATGTAGCTCAGTGGTAGAGCGCTCGCTTCGCATGTGAGAAGTCCCGGGTTCAAACCCCGGCATCTCCACTACTTTTTTTTCTCCTTACCTATTTTGTTTATATTTAATGTAATGTTATAATATGTAACGAATCTTCAAATCATTCTCAGTTACATCCATATATAACGCCTACGTAATAGGGCGTTTCTTTCTTAGATGTTGAAGCATTTATCAGTAGATGTGCCTTCAATTATTACATATTTATCAGTAACATGCAGTTCATTTTAAACAGGACACATGCATCCAGATACCTATTTGAGTTAGAACTAGAAAATTATATCACAATAACAGACGGTGATATTGAATCAAATTAATTGTGCAATATACAGACAAATGGTATTTGTATTCATGAGGACTTAAAACTATGGATATGAAGTAAGTAAATCTATGTCCATATATTTGGTGAATCATTTAGTCTATTTATTTTTTTTTCTCTTTCTTTTTCTTCTTCCTTTCTTTTTTCTCTACTATTTACCTATGGTAGAGGAAGAATTGCATTATATTAAAAAATGTAATATTGAGATTTCATCCAAAATACAATTTTATCTTTATATTATGTGGTGTGTCACTGAGGGATTTTTTTTTTTTTCAAACTAATATTAGAAAAGGAAACATTTAAAATGTACTATTAAACTGTACAACATTTTACTAAACAGTATCTATTTAGACGTTAATGAACAGTTGACATAAAAATGAAAAAGAATTAAAATCATTAAAGAATTCAACTCAGTTTATTAACATTTTTATGAATAACTAACTACATTAAGGAAAGGATACTAATTTGAGATGCATGTTATTATTTCCAAATATTCTAAAACCATTTTCAATAAATATATTGACAGTTGTCAGATAAAAAGAGGAAAGGAATAATGCAAATAAGCAAATTTTACTTATGTTTAACTCATATAGAGGACTTTTCCTGACAATTAGTTTTAGAATGAAAGTGTCATACGAAATTGCAATAGCTAATTGGTCTGTTTCATATTAATGAACAGCTTATATCATCTTCATAATTTAATTATGTTAAACTGTTATTGCTGAGCGAAGCCAAAGGAATGAACCTATTAATACAATTTTGAGTCAAATTAGTTCGACTCAAAATTGTATTAATTTTGTGCTTCATTGTATCATAGTCTTTAAACAACGGAATGAACCTATATTCCAACATGGAGGTTTGAAGGGATTCTCCACAGCTGTTTGACCCCATGAGTGACAGATAAACTCTTAAGTTAGAACTGTCATCCATTACTTCTAATAATTTTATTTTCATCTTTTTGAAGCTCGTGATAGAAAGCCTTCAACTAAATTATTTATTTCCAGTTGATTGTTTCTATCATGGTTAACTAGTGCAGTTTTCTATTTATTAGTAAATGCATCACTTATTGAGAAATCCAATATAGATATCAAATAAATCTTGTGCCTCAAACTTCTGTAGCAATAAAGATACAAATTTGTTTATGAAAAGAAAGAAACTCTGGGTTCTGATGGTTGAATACAGTCAAGAAACAACTAAGAGACATTTATTTTGTGCACTGGCTGTACTTCACTCTTATACTCAGTATAACCCATTAACTCAGTAGCTTTTACTTCATTTTCTTCAAAGCTTCTTGTTTTGTTCTTATGAAGCTTGCTGGTAACTGATGTACTGTGGCTGAGTGGTTAGACTGCTTGGCTGTCACAAAGGTGGCTCCATGTTTGACCCCAGGTGACCACAAAGTGAGATTTCTGGTGGACAACACGGCACTGGGGCGGGTTTTCTCCAGAATCTCTAGTTTCTCCTGTCATCTCATTCTACCGGTACTCCATCTTCATCTCATGTATCATCAGTGTCACCACCTGCGGTGCCGCATGTAGTAAAGGCGGGTGTTAAACACTACACATTTCATTTCATTTTTTGGCAACTACAATACTGAGGTTAAAACAACTGTATTAAGTGTTAACAAGTGTAGCGGATATTTTATGTTGTTCTTGTGGCATCTATTAGCGTGTGTTTCAGTGTGATGGTTTGGATGACATATTCAAGACATCCATAGAGTAAAAATATCACTTGACTCATAAAATAATTTTGCTTGCATTAACTTGCTTTTAAACAAACGATTAGCAGAGACTACATTCTTGCTATGTTAAACAAATGAGTAGCAGTGTAATATAAAATTCTTCTGCATGTAACTATTGCTGAATATGGACGTGTGTAAGTGTCTGTCCAAAATCTTGCAGATTTTTCATGAATGCATTTAGCATTCATGGTTTGCGTGTGTCCTCAAGTATACTAAATAGCTAATACATCAGGCATTCTTTAAGAATGGACAACTTTATGATTATTTGTAAAGTATAGGAGAAAGTTGATCAGTAATTCTAATTGAAAACTGAATTGTATCGATTCAAAGAAGAACTATTTTGTAAAGTGTCCTCAATAATTTCAAAATATTTAGTTATAATTAACACATCAGTTTGCAAAGGAAACAAATCGAATGAAGAGTAATTATTTCATTATCCCAAAAGATTATATTATTTCTCCATTCTGAGACTACGACCCTGAGTGCAGAGATCATCGCTCGAGAACAGCTGTGGTGAACAATAATTCTGCAAGAACTTCACCAAAGGTGAGAATTACATCATCAAACACCTTCATCACTCGAAATAAACCGCTGCACAAGACACGTTTATTTAGCCTATTAAAACTAATTCTTTGTGAAAGGGAGGAGAGTATGTAAATTCATAAGCTGCAGTTTAAATAGATTGCATTAAAATGTGAAAATCTATCAACAAATGTAACAAAGAAATTAAGTAAAATCAATATGTACTGGGAAAAATAAGTACATAAACGGATTTTAGTACAGAGAAAGGCATAGTGCTTTAACTATTACCAAGCACACCTAAGTTTTCATGCCATTTCTTCAAAGACACCAGAAACTTGGGAAAATATTAAAGAATAACAAAATAAAAGGTTTTATAAATCAAATTCTTCGTCTAATAACTGGAGCAGTCAAAATTATCCTACTACTTGCTCTACAAATTTTAATACATAATCCAAGATTTGATCTTGACATTGAAAAAGCAGCCATCACACAATATGAAACATTAATCAGACTGCCTTATAACGACTGAGGAAAAAAGAAAATCACAAGTAAACTTAAAAACTCAACAAAATTTTCATACTAAAGTCAAAGAAATCAAACAAATATTAAAACTTCCTTACTTAAAAGAAAACTTACAAACAAATATCAACCCTTTAGAACTGTTTGATATTGAGCACTATCTAAACTTAGCTGCAGAAGTTGCAAAGAAAAACAAAGCATTTACCCGAATAACTATTATAAATATCATTATATTTCAGATCATGAACATATGGAGCTTACTTAAAGAGGATGGGGGAGCGACTGTAAGATATTTATAAAATTGTGTTGATCTAGGTTCAGCTGAACATGTAACTTATCATTGTAAAAGATATGCACTGTAGAATGAAGAAAGAAGCAGATTGGAAGGTAAAATGGTATCTACACTATATATTAAGGTAGAAGAAGAGTACAAAATAGTACATAAAATGGTATAAGGTTTGCTAATCCGGGCCGTATTCCTAACAAAAACATTGGGGGGATGCACACCCAAAAAATTTTCCAGATGCTGGTGAACCGATCAGAATTCTGCACTTGTAGATTCGCCTTCCTGCTTTGGTTGTCCTCAGCATGCATACAACCTTTTATCCATTCATTTATTTAATCCTCTGGGTTCCACATATGTACTGTAAGTCCATTAATTGACATAAACATTATTTGAATGTATTTTGAATGTATATATTTTGTATTTTTGCAGTACCTTGAATGTTAAATTAAGAAGCGTAATGAATTAAAAAAAAGTATAAACAATATTATTAGTAAGGAGACTGCAAAAAATAGTGAGGGGACAGCATACATCTGCGTTCCCCCTCCATTACGGCCCTGGTCACCCAGAAAATAAAATAGAATAAGTGGGAATAGAAAGCAATTAAGAAGTCAAATACCACTAGAAAAAAATCTTTAAGAATACAGTAAATAATTCTTTAACAGCAGACAGATGTAGGACAGGAAGTTGGACAGTATGGAGAATTGAGGCAAAAGAAATGAGGATGAGGCCATGATAGATGAAAGAGAAGTTGGAAAGATAGAAGAAGGTTTATAAAGAGCAACAAGAAAGTGCCAAAAGGAAGATGTAATCAGAAGGGGGAAATGGGTAAATTTACTTTCACAGCCCAGGAGGAAAGTTGGGGAATGAGGAAAGGATTATGACTAAAGGTATCAATAGAACGTTGGATGGAAGAAGTGGTGTAGATTAGAGCAGGTTGAGTAGTGGAGAAAAGAAGAATGAAGATTGAAATACAACATAAAAGTGAAGTGATGTATGTCTTATCTTAGTCAAGTTAACTAAAGTGATATTCACGGAAATAATTGTTGAAAAGGAATGGTAAGGTGTTATAAAGCATAAAAAAAATGACATGAAAGTGCAAGTAGTTTTGACTTTATCATTTTTGTGATGGTTATTTAATATGTTACAGCAAAAAATCAAAGAAAAGGGAAATACACTAGAGTCTCAATTATCCGACCTAAACTGGCACTGGATAAGGTTGGATAGTCGAAAATGTCGGATAATACAAAATAATTATTAAATTTTAGATGAGTCGCGTTTTTTACACATCTGCTTCACTTTCGTACCTATTTTGAGGACATGTTTCGCAAATCTTTGTTTGCATCTACGGCTCTTGTGCGACTGACGCTAGATCCAGCGGTGTGGGTAATTCTGGGGTTGTTGCTGCCATCTGTTGATTTAGTGATGAACTGAAATGTGGGATTCTCTTCTAGCGGGATTTCAAAGTTCATTAGTTGGTTTTTATGTTTTTCTATGTATATCCTCTCCCATATGACGAGTTCACTATGTTTTTGTACGTATTTTAGTAATTCTGTGCTATCTTCAATTTCATGATTTTCAGACCAGAAATGAGCTGCTATTGCGGACTTATCAATATTTTTGTATCTTAAGTGCCTGAAGTGTTCTTTCTTTCTAGTGCCTATGTTCCTTTTTGTCCTTCCTATGTAAATTTTTTCACAGTCTTTACACTTAATTTTGTAAATGCCTGACTTTTCTTCTGGTTTTATCTTATCAGTATTATTACTGTGAAGTAGGTTTTTAATGTTGTAATTGTTTTTTGGTGCCAATGTTATATTGTATTTCTTGAATATTTTTTGGAACTTTTTTGTGGCCCAGGGGTGGTAAGTAAATTTAGCAAATCTAGTTTCTTGTTTTATTGGTGTGAGAGCTGTGATCTGTTTTAATTTCTTTTGAAGTTTGAATAATTTTAGTTTTTTATCTACAAGGTTTTTTCCATATCCATTTTTAATTGCAGTTTTTAAGATTTGATGGTATTCGTTTTGATATTCTTGCTGGCTGAGAGGTAGATTTACTAATCTGTGTGTCAGACTGTTGATGGTTGCATGTTTGTGTGGAATTGGGTTGAAACTATTTGCTTTGATGTAATTATCTGTGTGTGTTGCTTTTCTATGAATGCCAAATTCTAGTTTTTCATTGCCTTTTTTGATTTTAAGGTCTAAAAAAGGTAGAGTACAGTCCTCTTCAGTTTCTACTGTGAATTGTATGCTGGGTTCTTGCAGGTTGAGTAGTTTCAAAGCATCATCTATTAGTTTGTAGGGCACTATTGCAAAGATGTCGTCTACGTATCTGTACCATGTTTTAAACATATGAGGGAAGGCTTTAGTAATATGTGTTTCGAAAAAGCTCATGTATAGATTGGCCAAAAATGGTGATTAACTGAAAAAATGGCTAAATTCTATAATCCTGGATGCCAATGCAATAGAAGAATATGTGGCAATGACTGAATTATGTATACATCAAAATTATTTTGTCTTCGATGGAAAATATTACAAACAAATTTCAGGACTAGCTATGGGAAGCCCGCTATCACCATTTTTGGCCAATCTAAACATGAGCTTTTTCGAAACACATATTACTAAAGCCTTCCCTCATATGTTTAAAACATGGTACAGATACGTAGACGACATCTTTGCAATAGTGCCCTACAAACTAATAGATGATGCTTTGAAACTACTCAACCTGCAAGAACCCAGCATACAATTCACAGTAGAAACTGAAGAGGACTGTACTCTACCTTTTTTAGACCTTAAAATCAAAAAATGCAATGAAAAACTAGAATTTGGCATTCATAGAAAAGCAACACACACAGATAATTACATCAAAGCAAATAGTTTCAACCCAATTCCACACAAACATGCAACCATCAACAGTCTGACACACAGATTAGTAAATCTACCTCTCAGCCAGCAAGAATATCAAAACGAATACCATCAAATCTTAAAAACTGCAATTAAAAATGGATATGGAAAAAACCTTGTAGATAAAAAACTAAAATTATTCAAACTTCAAAAGAAATTAAAACAGATCACAGCTCTCACACCAATAAAACAAGAAACTAGATTTGCTAAATTTACTTACCACCCCTGGGCCACAAAAAAGTTCCAAAAAATATTCAAGAAATACAATATAACATTGGCACCAAAAAACAATTACAACATTAAAAACCTACTTCACAGTAATAATACTGATAAGATAAAACCAGAGGAAAAGTCAGGCATTTACAAAATTAAGTGTAAAGACTGTGAAAAAATTTACATAGGAAGGACAAAAAGGAACATAGGCACTAGAAAGAAAGAACACTTCAGGCACTTAAGATACAAAAATATTGATAAGTCCGCAATAGCAGCTCATTTCTGGTCTGAAAATCATGAAATTGAAGATAGCACAGAATTACTAAAATACGTACAAAAACATAGTGAACTCGTCATATGGGAGAGGATATACATAGAAAAACATAAAAACCAACTAATGAACTTTGAAATCCCGCTAGAAGAGAATCCCACATTTCAGTTCATCACTAAATCAACAGATGGCAGCAACAACCCCAGAATTACCCACACCGCTGGATCTAGCATCAGTCGCACAAGAGCCGTAGATGCAAACGAAGATTTGCGAAACATGTCCTCAAAATAGGTACGAAAGTGAAGCAGATGTGTAAAAAACGCGACTCATCTAAAATTTAATAATTTTTCGCTTCACTGTGGTGTTCCAATACAGTTGAATCTCGAAATACAAAATAAGTTGGAAAATGGAGTAAAACATGGTAGGTATTCTGTATTATTAAAACAATTGTTGGTTTTTCTGTATTTACCGAATAATAAAACCAATTATACATGCAATATTGAACAAAAAGTAGCTCCAAAATTCTTAAGAAAAGAAACTTCTCAAAGAAGTCAGCTTGCCTGCTAAATGATGTTTCCCTGCTGCAAGATTTTGCCATCGACTAAACGTTAATACCACAGTTGCACTTGCCTCCTGCTGTTGCTCCATGTATCTTAATGCCATCTCTAAAGTACTTAAACCTTCAGCATGATTCGTCTTTTTCTTGTTTTGTTCTTTAATTTCCTGTTCTGCTTCATCCTCTTTGTCATTATCATTTACAAAATCAACAATATCAGAGTCTGTGAGTTCAAACTTCTACTACTGCCATCTTGAATCGTAATGTGTTCACAGCCAGGAATGTGCTTCAGTAAGGGAATGATATCACCTATGTCTTCTTGTACCATCTCTTCTTTATTTTCATCATCACCTAACAGTATGTTCCAAGACTTTGCTAATGTTGTTTCGATTTGTTCCCAAACCTGAGCCACCCAGTATGCAATGTCTTTCATGTTGATAGGTCTCAACTTTTCCATCATGTCCTTGCCATTGCCTATTTCCTCTATCAGGAACGAAAGGAGTTGTCACCGATATTTACTTTTCAATGTTTCCAGCACACCTTGGTCCATTGGCTGGCATAATGACGTTAACTTAGGTGGGAGAAACAAGACCTAGATATCACCACATGTAAGTTCTTTTGCATTTGAGTGTAGTGGAGCATTGTCTAGGAGAAGGAGAACTTTTCCTGGGATGTTGTTGGAAGCTAGAAACTTCTCTATAGATGGCACAAACTGTGTAAAGAACCATTCTTTAAAGATGGCAGAAGACATCCAGGCAGAATTCTGGGTAGTGTAGGTAATGCACTTGTAGAGCATTAATAGAAATGTTTTTAAATGTCCTAGGCCTTTTAGATTCACCAATTATTAGCAATTTAGCTTTAAAGTTCCCCTTTACATTACATCAGGCAAGAATAGTAATCCTTTCAAGTATAAAATTGAAAGAAGCGTAGAGACAGTGAAGCACAACTTAGCACAATTACTACCAAAGAAAAACAGGAATCAATGAGATCAAATGTGAAACTTGCCCTAAAATTTATATAGGAAAAACAAAAAGAAATATTGACATCGGAACTAGAGAACATATAAGAAACATTAAAAATGGTGAAACAGAAAAATCAGCAGTGGCTTTTTAATTTTTTTAATGTTATAACTTTACGTCCTTCAACGTTAAGTCATATCAGACAGTGAATGAATTGGGTGAAATGATGCTTAAATGAGTTCAGGGTCCATTGAGCTTAGGGTTACCTGACATTCATCTTGTAGGATAAGGGAAAACCCCAGAAAAACCCCATCATCCAGGTAACTCACCCTGACCGAGATTCGAACTCAGGACCTCTTGAATGTGAGGCAGACACGCTACCATCTACACTACTGAGGCGGGCAAACACAGTGTTCCAAGGTAAGTAATAGATCTAGGTGACTTAGACAAATGTGTTGTTAGAAGAAGGATTCAAAATGTTTATGTTCAGGAAAAAGTGCTCCTACTATTACTTATTATTTTAAGAGAAAGCATTAACATTCAGGGGTAAGTCATCATTAAAAGCTTAGTGAGAGATCTACAATAGCAATTATGATTGCATTAATACGAACAGATTCGAGCAACTAATTCAGCTGGTAAATTGTGTGGAAATTTTTCTGCAAGGACTGTACTGCATTTCTAACGAGTATTTTATCTGAGTAACATATGAAGCTGATGCAACAATTTTCTTAATGCTATCCACGACAAGAATGGCAATGAAGAACAAGATGATGGTGAAGATGATGTGGAGGCAGAAAAAAACATTCTGAATGTAATGAAGTAATAACTCATTTAAATAATTGGTTCTGTGGATGGGCAAGCAAAATGAATCAAAGAGCATTCATCTCCATCTTCCTCAATATGCAGAGAGAAATGTAGCATATCACTGCCTCAAACAAAACTCTGATTTTTTTAAAACAAAGAAAAACTAGGTTGGGTAAAATATGTACAGTGGAACATAAATCAAGATCAGATGCGGTTGGAATGTATCTCCCAGCATAACTGGTAAGTTATTTTACAAGTATTGTAATAAATTTACCTAATATGTGACAGTTTAATACTGTATGTAATTTATTATTACATGCATATTTCAATCTTCCAACTGGACTGACTTTTGTTCCTTCTAGTGTTGCATCTCTATATACTGTGGTAAGGATATAATGGGAAAACGATGTCCCCCAACAACAGGGGCTTCTCGTCCTTACGTGCTGCAGTGCTGCAGTACACTCTTTTCTCTTTTGTAAATGACATTGTAGAAATTTTAAAATACCATGTAAATAACACTGCATTATTGTAAGTATAAGAAATCGAGTAAGAATAATAATATACTCTTGATGTATGGAAAACACCTGCGTAACTAATGGAATGCATCTGTGACGTCAACATGCTGAGAGCCAGCAAACTCGGTAATGAGTATTGCACATGCATACAACCTTCCCCTCTTGCCTCCCTGATGTCCTAAGTTCCCTAAATTTTTGCACAATTGTGTGCTGCATCTGGGTGTTGCGCGGTGATCATTTGCTGCATGGTGAAGCAGGGCCACCAACACTCATAGTTATAGCTGTAGAACTTGAATATGCATTGAAAATCATTTAGCAATCTATCATTGCTTTATATTTTAGTTCTATAATCTAATTCCATCCTTCTTACGTAAACAGATCCAATACCTAATGGTTATTAAATCACAGGGCAGATTGTTTGTGACACACCTATCATGTTGGCATGTTACTCTACTCCTGTGACCATAACGAGAATCCCCATAACAAGTGCATGTGGTTTGCATGTTCGCACTGTATCCAAGTAAACTTTTGTGTAATGTTATTTAGTAGCTGATATCAGTTTCTTATTTTGTGTGCGAGTGTGAAACATGCTATAAATTCATTTTATTCAATGTATGAGTAACAAAAACTTTAACCAATAAATAGTGAACATGGTTAATGAATTTAGTTAATTGATGGAAATTAATTATTTCTCCACACTAGCCGCCTATAGGCTAAGATATTTGATGGATAGAGTCAACATGAAAAATTCAATGCCATGGCCGGGATTTGAACCACGGATCTCCTGGTTTCCGTCCAGTCGCTCTTAACCTTTGAGCTACCATGGCCAACGTGCCTTCCTGACATTAAATTCTCCAGTTGACTCATATATTTCCCCGGTAGACCACTAGGGGTTCTCGCATCCGAGATACACCGTTTGTGGCGACTTACTATTGTAAGTACTTAAGTCCCAGGCTTCATCATTTAACTCATATTAATTTAGTTAATTGATGGAAATTAATTATTTCTCCACACTAGCCGCCTATAGGCTAAGATATTTGATGGATAGAGTCAACATGAAAAATTCAATGCCATGGCCGGGATTTGAACCACGGATCTCCTGGTTTCCGTCCAGTCGCTCTTAACCTTTGAGCTACCATGGCCAACGTGCCTTCCTGACATTAAATTCTCCAGTTGACTCATATATTTCCCCGGTAGACCACTAGGGGTTCTCGCATCCGAGATACACCGTTTGTGGCGACTTACTATTGTAAGTACTTAAGTCCCAGGCTTCATCATTTAACTCATATTAATTTAGTTAATTGATGGAAATTAATTATTTCTCCACACTAGCCGCCTATAGGCTAAGATATTTGATGATGAGTTAAATGATGAAGCCTGGGACTTAAGTACTTACAATAGTAAGTCGCCACAAACGGTGTATCTCGGATGCGAGAACCCCTAGTGGTCTACCGGGGAAATATATGAGTCAACTGGAGAATTTAATGTCAGGAAGGCACGTTGGCCATGGTAGCTCAAAGGTTAAGAGCGACTGGACGGAAACCAGGAGATCCGTGGTTCAAATCCCGGCCATGGCATTGAATTTTTCATGTTGACTCTATCCATCAAATATCTTAGCCTATAGGCGGCTAGTGCGGAGAAATAATTAATTTCCATCAATTAACTAAATTAATATGAGTTAAATGATGAAGCCTGGGACTTAAGTACTTACAATAGTAAGTCGCCACAAACGGTGTATCTCGGATGCGAGAACCCCTAGTGGTCTACCGGGGAAATATATGAGTCAACTGGAGAATTTAATGTCAGGAAGGCACGTTGGCCATGGTAGCTCAAAGGTTAAGAGCGACTGGACGGAAACCAGGAGATCCGTGGTTCAAATCCCGGCCATGGCATTGAATTTTTCATGTTGACTCTATCCATCAAATATCTTAGCCTATAGGCGGCTAGTGTGGAGAAATAATTAATTTCCATCAATTAACTAAATTAATATGAGTTAAATGATGAAGCCTGGGACTTAAGTACTTACAATAGTAAGTCGCCACAAACGGTGTATCTCGGATGCGAGAACCCCTAGTGGTCTACCGGGGAAATATATGAGTCAACTGGAGAATTTAATGTCAGGAAGGCACGTTGGCCATGGTAGCTCAAAGGTTAAGAGCGACTGGACAGAAACCAGGAGATCCGTGGTTCAAATCCCGGCCATGGCATTGAATTTTTCATGTTGACTCTATCCATCAAATATCTTAGCCTATAGGCGGCTAGTGTGGAGAAATAATTAATTTCCATCAATTAACTAAATTAATATGAGTTAAATGATGAAGCCTGGGACTTAAGTACTTACAATAGTAAGTCGCCACAAACGGTGTATCTCGGATGCGAGAACCCCTAGTGGTCTACCGGGGAAATATATGAGTCAACTGGAGAATTTAATGTCAGGAAGGCACGTTGGCCATGGTAGCTCAAAGGTTAAGAGCGACTGGACGGAAACCAGGAGATCCGTGGTTCAAATCCCGGCCATGGCATTGAATTTTTCATGTTGACTCTATCCATGGTTAATGAAGTTCTGAAAACTCCCTTTTCAAAGCGAGCATTAGAGGGTTGGTATAAAAGTGTTAGGGCGACCAATATCCGATCCAAAAATTGAGCAAAAAGCGAAATGAAGTAGAAATTCTGTTTATAGTCGAAGAACCTTCGGCACATGGACTTCATTTTTGAAAACTAGGTGAATTGCATGGACTTTTTCCCACATCATGCTGTTATTTTTCGGCACGAGCCGCCACAGCCCAACAACTACATTATTTTTGGCTTCTACTGTATTGTTTTCATTTACAAGAACAATGAATGTTAGTTGATTGTTCTAACACACACACAAACTTTGTGTAGGCAAACTGAAAGGTAGAATAAGAAGTAAAAAATTCAGTCTCATAGCCAAGATTTCAACATATTGCTTTATTTATTTAAGATGATTAGAGATGGAGATTCTGCTGCCTTTTCAGCAGTTAAGCACCGGTTTCCAGTAACAGATAATTAAAGAAAAACGAATTGAAGTTTTGGTTTAAAATTAGATTAAGTATTAGATTTTAAATTAATTTAGGTAGATAAGGTAATAATATGAGATGAAACAGATATCCATCAAAAGTGTTTTGATATAATGGGGATATATATAAATTTTTTGTTGGTGCAAAATACAGTTTAAAATTTCTGATGATATATACTGGTATAGATTCAGGGAGTTAGAATGCAGACTTACAGATGTTATTATTTATTACTGTTTTTATATATGACTTTATATACAAAGTGAAACTTATTTAAAATGAAGGTGAGATAGGCTTTAATTTCTTTCGTGTTTTTCCAAGATTTCTGTATCATTTATATATTCTAGATGTTTTCTTATGGATTAACATTAATTACAAGCACAGTGACAATAGTTTCAATATTATAATTTTATTAAGAAGACACTCATCTTAGTACATTGTAATTTTGCAATAAAACTATGTTACATATATATTAATTACTTTGGTCACTCTCTACTTCCACAGAGTTACATTTTGCCACATTTAAACTGTAGTAGTAGTGCTTTCACAGTGGGTTTCTCTTTATCATTTAATTTGATAATTCTTTATTTATTCTTTAATGAACGTGCCACAATTTTATGCAATTTATTTACCACTAAAGGCACAGTATTTTCGCATTGTACACTGTTCCCAGAATATACAGCACTGAAAAACACACTCTTGCAATTGTAACACTTTTGAATACAGTTAGACTGAAAAATTCAATGCTATAGCTTGGATTTGAACCACAGATCTTCTGGTGTCCATCCAATTACTCTAACCACTGAGCTACCATGGCAACATGCCAGCATGACATTAAATTCTCCCATTGACTCATATTTTTCCCGGTAAACCACTAGAAGTTTGGGCTGTGCCATGGCTGAGTGGTTAGACTGCTTGGCTCACACCAAGGTAGCCCAGGTTTGATCCCAGGTGACCACAAAGTGAGATTTGTAGTGGATAACATGGTGCTGGGGCAGATTTTCTCTGGGTCCTCGGTTTCCCCAGCCCACATTCCACTGATTGCTCCATCATCATCTTTCCTATCACCTCATCTCACTCTCACACAATCATCCACTTCCTTCACCCTCACAGCAGGCATCGGGCTGATCACCTATCCTGGTTCTCTATCACGATCCAGAGCTTCGGCTGCTTAGGCCTGTCATAAAGGGACAGAGGAACAAGAATCCCCTAACACTTCAATAAGCGGTACTACTAGGGGTCAGGTGAAGAAGAACCACTAGGAGTTTTCATGTACATATAGCACAACGGTCTTAATGGTGAATTATTATGGTATAAGCACTTCACAGCTCAGTGATTAGAGCAATGTATGTATTTATTCACTGCAATTGGGTACTACCCGGTGGCAGAGTTAAGAATACAGATCAAATTACAAATATTAGATTTACCACAATAACACAATAAACAATACAAACATGAAAACAAAAACAGTCAGATGGGAGACCAGGAGATCCATGGTTCAAATTCCAGCTATGGCATGAAGTTTTTAGTATGACTCTACCTATCCAAACCTTGTCCTACACATGACTAGTATGCAAGAACAATTAATTTCTATGTAATCCCTTTTGTTCATCCTTGATATCGTTTCCATTAAGGATATACATTTACATCTCATTTACGTAGAAAATGAAGTTAGCTACAGTGAAATAATAATTATTACACAAATATAACTATATTTAACAAAAAAATTCACTTATCTTAAGAAAATGATGTCAATTTTTTATTAGTTGATCGATTTCACAAATCCTTGCTCACATTATCATTCAACTCACTTTGTCGTCATGGATAAAGGTTACGATGTTACTATTTTTTTTAATAGTTTGATTTATAGATTAATAAATATACCCCTAAATAAAAAGGAATTTAATAAAGAATATAAACACATTATTAATACTGCTTTAATTAATGGTTTTAATAAACACTTTATACAAAAGAAGATTGAAAAACTTAAAAATGAAAAAAACTGTTAATGATATTTCTACCCTTAAAAAAATAAAAGACGATTATAATTTTAAAAAATTTACTTACCATCCTTGGGTTAATAAACATTT
This sequence comes from Mantis religiosa, assembly GCA_030765055.1. Lineage (NCBI taxonomy): Eukaryota > Metazoa > Arthropoda > Insecta > Mantodea > Mantidae > Mantis > Mantis religiosa. The sequence goes on along the minus strand of CM060947.1, from coordinate 229,285,588 downwards.
TCAAATTTTTTTTAAAAAGCTTGTTATTAGTTCCTCAAAATATAGTATTAAAAATTTACTACATTTCTCTATAAAAGATAAAATTCCTGATAGTAAGAAATCTGGTATTTATCAATTTAATTGTTTAGATTGTGACCAGGTTTATATTGGAAAGATGAAAAGTAATTTGGAAACCAGAACGAAAGAACATTTTCATAATGTTAAGTATAAAAACTGATAAATCGGCCGTAGCAGATCAGTTTTGGTCATTTAACCATGAAATAAATCTTGAAGTTAAATTATTAAAACAATTAAATGGTCCGATAGATTTAATGGTTTGGGAAAAGATATTTATTTTAAGAAACAAACATCGGGTAATGAATTTTGAAATACCGGCAGTTGATTCTGTTTTTAGGTTTGCTTCATTTGCAGATTTTGGTAATACTGAAAAAACGTAGTAACATAGTAACCTTTATCCTTGACGATGAAGTGTGTTGACTGATGATACAAGCAAGGGTTCGTGAAATCGATCTCAACTAATAAGAAAAACTAACATCAGTTTCTTAAGATAAGTGAAGTTTTTTCTTACAAATAGTTATATTTGTGTAGGCCTCATTTACCTCAGTGGTCTATATTTGTAGTTTCCTCAGAGATACAGATTCTTCCAAAATAAAATGGGTTTGATAAAATGTTTACATTTTCAATGGATGCATGTATATTCCAAAAATAGTATAATGCGATACTAATGTGGTAAGCAATGTATACGGAATGAAGAAAGGTTGAAATACCACATGTGTACTGCATACTATTTTTTTGCACTATGTGTATTTATATAATTGTACAAATTGTAATATGACAATCAATATTTCAAACTTACTGCACTAGTGCAGGAATGTAAACATATGATGCATAGCAACAGTAACAGTAGGTATGGAATATTAATTACACAATGCAAAAATGTATATTAATGCTGCATATATTCATTTTAAGCATTTATGGATGATTTCCACTTTTACTTTAAACTGTTTTCATATTTTTCAAGAAAAATCATACATTAAATATATGATATCCATCAAGACTCAAACCTTTTCTTGAAGTAGACAGAATCCTAGCTTATTCAGTGTCTGATTTGGGGATATCAACTAATAATTTATCATTTTCAGAAATAAAGTTGTTTAATAGATAGAGTCAACATGAAAAATTCAATACCATGGCCAGGATCTGAACCACGGATGTCCTGGTTTCCATCCAGTCGCTGTAACCCATTGAGCTACCATGGCCAACCTGCTGTTTTGACATTTAATTCTCCATTTGACACAAATATTTTCCCGGTAGACCACTAGGGGTTTTCGCATTCGAGATACACTGTTTGTGGTGACTTACTATCATAAGTACTTGAGTCCCAGGCTTCATCATTTAACTCTTAATATTTTAGTTAATGGACCATTTGACTCTATCTATCAAAGACCTTAGCCTATATACGGCTAGTATGAAGAAATTATTAATTTCCATCAATTAACTAAAATATTAAGAGTTAAATGATGAAGCCTGGGACTCAAGTACTTATGATAGTAGGTCGCCACAAATGGTGTATCTCGGATGCAAGAGCCCCTAGTGGTCTACTGGAGAAATATGAATCAAATGGAAAATTTAATATCAGGACGGTATGGCATTGAATTTTTCATGTTGACTCTATCTAATAATTTAGCATTTTCAGAAATCAAGTTTTTTGCTTAATTTCATTTGGCACTTTCTGATTTCACTCACTTTTTATCTACTCTTTGAATTTAAATAAAATTTGGTTTCCGTCAACTTCTTTTCTTCTTTCCAGATACAGTTGGAGCAGCAGGATAAGATCTGCCATATATTTTCCTGATCACGGCACATGTGATGAAGAAGATGAATGAAAAAGTAGCTATTCCTATTGCTGCAAGGAATGCAATCACATCTAGCAGATAGTATTGGAACCAATAGAGATCTAGAACTGCAGAACGCATGTGCTGTGCTCCCTTGTGTCGCAGGACATATTCTGTCCAGTACACTGCTGTTTCCATTGGAGTCATGGGCTGGTCCTTGAAGATTCTAGATCGTCTTTGGACATTGTTTCGGTACCTTTAAACAATATTATTACTTATTAATATAATTATTGTAATCAATTATTAATTAATACAAATAAGAAATATTAACTGTTGGTAGCTTTTATCACTAGACATTGTAAATGGATATTTACTTTTCTCCTCAATTTTGATAGCTTTTAAAACACAGCACACACTCACTCACTCTTTCCTCGAAAACTAATAATCTAAAGGCTGTTTTTAATCTTCAGAAGGCTGTCATTTGTTGAAACACTGGTATTTAAAGAACAGAAACATAAATTATAGTCATTGCGCAGTTTGAATGACTGGGAAACTGATACTCCTTACTTTATGCAGCTGTAAGACAGAGCTGACTGGAGGACTAAGCTACAATAGACTTGACTGCCAAAACTGAGTGATGTAATTTTTGAATTTTTGAAAGGAGAACATACATAATAGGAAGTATCGTGCCTTAATTTTTACTGGTGACCAGCCGGGCAGCCTTCTATGGTGGCACTGTGCATCTGCTGCAGCCCTAACTGCCTGCCAGTTGGCTGGCCACCAGCACTGTAGAAAACATTTTATTTTGCGGGGGTAAGGAGGGGTATGGTTAAGTGAGGGGAAATGGAAGATGGGTGGTTATTTAGAAAATATTAATAAGAAATTTAAGGGATAAGGAGTTCTGCATTTAGCAAGTCTATTCAGATAACAGATGAAAGGCACCTATCATTAACAAGTAGTGGGTAAGGTGAAAAGTATAGGCTGCGCTCATGACAGCAAAGTGGTAGATGGTGATATTGATAAGTGTCTTCTACTGCAGTTCTCTGAATCTTGGCTGTAATTGCTTGCATCACCTATCTTTTGTGCAGGATATGTTAGAAAATTATGCTGTATTATGTCCACCAGATACAAAGACTTGCTAGAAAAACTCTACCAATGAATTCTCCCATATTTTGTGATGAATATGTACCATCTTAAGATTCGGCAAGAACCTTCATAGCATCTGTTCTGCCAGTTGTATCCCAGAATGGTAGGTTAGTTTGATATATTCCCTAGTTATGTCAAGGGTCTCATTACGATAGAAAACATTATTAAGACTCTGGTGTTATAACAAGTTATGCCCTGGCTATAAGCCTGAACAGGTTAGTTTTTATTTACTCTTCTGTAAATATTTGTTTGAATTTTCTATATATTTATCACCTTTTCCAAAAATATTCTCTACTAAAAACACATTCTGCTGAATCTAAAACATCTTCAACTTAAATGAAAACACACTTGTACATCAATAGAGAAAAACTGATACCCATCATTTACAACCCTTATTAAAATAGGGATGATGCTTTGGGCATGGAACGTGAGGTCATTGTTCTTGGCAGGTGCTATAAAATATCTTGGTACCAGTTGTTTTAGGAGTATGCTGAAGACTTTTGGCCTAAGGTACTGTACAAAGATTAAAATATCACATTATGCAATAATGTACCATTGTGTTGAGTTGTTTATAAATTTGAACAAAGCATTACCTTAAGTTAATTGGGAGTCGATTAATAACACAAAACAACACTCACTTTTAAACTTTCCCGGAACCGGTTTCTGAGGGCTTCCCTCTATCTTCAGCCGGACATCGACTAGTTCTCATTGGTGTAGCTGGCAATATTTTGTCTTCGGTCTCCTCTGGTGGCGGTCCGAGGAACTTGCTGAACAAATCTACTGGGGGATGTCGAAATTGAATACTTTGTTCCTATTTTTTGAAATAAAGATTTGTTCCCATGTGGACAGCTCTTCTTTTCCTGTTGTATGTTTTAGTAATTTTGGTTCTGGATTTATGTTGTGGTTTTTTTCCCAAAAATGCATGGCAACTGCTGATTTTTCTAATTGTTTGTACTTTATGTTCCTAAAGTGTTCCTTTGCTCTTGTTTCTAAATTTCTTTTGGTTTTTCCAATATAAATTTGATTACAGTCATAGCATTCAATTTGATATATACCAGATTTTTTGTTAGATGGAATGGCATCTTTGATGTTTGAGCAAATTAGGTTTTTTAAGGAGTAATGGTTCACTGGAGCTAGTTGAATGTTTTGTTTTTTGAAGACTTTTTTGAATTTATCAAAGGCCCATGGATGGTAAGTGAATTTTTTGAAGATCATTTTAGTTTCTGTAGCTGAGAGGGTTGTGGTTTCCTTTAGTAGTTTCTTCTTTTTTGCTAAGTTCACTTTTTTGTCTACTAGTGATTTGGGAAAGTCATTTTTCTGTGCTATTTCAATAATTTTGTTGTATTCTCTTTTGTATTCTTCTGCTGTGAGAGGGATGTTGACCAGTCTGTGTGCTAAACTATTAAAGATTGCCTGTTTGTGGGATCTTGGATTGTAGCCATTAGCTTTTATGTAGTTGTCTGTCTGTGTTGGTTTTCTGTAAATGCCAAAGTTTATTCTATTTTTATTTCTGATTATTTTTAGATCTAAAAATGGTAAATACTCGTCTTTTTCAACTTCTACAGTGAACTTGATGCTTTTTTCTTGAATATTTAAAAGTTTTAGTGCATCACTGATGTGTTTTTTTTGGCACTATGGCAAATATGTCATCTACATATCTTTGCCAGAGTTTGAACATCCATGGGAAACCTTTAGTGATCCTTATTTCCAGTGCACTCATGTACAGATCAGCCAGGAAGGGTGATAAGGGGTTGCCCATTGCTAAACCAGAAGTTTGATGGAAATATTTTGTTTGAAACTGGAAGAAATTCTGTTCTATGCATAATTTGGTAAGTTCGATGTAATCTGAAATTTCAAGTGATGACATTCCAAGTGATTTGAGCCATTTTTCTATCAATGTTGGGAGTTGTTTAACTGGTATGCTGGGAAACAGTGATTTAACGTCAAATGAGACTAGTGTGTCTTCTTCATTTAGTTCAGTATCCTTAATGTGTTCTATAAGTTCATAGGTGTTTTTGATGCTTAGGCTATCGAATTTTGGAAATGAGTTGAATTTGTTTGTTAGCCATTTTGCAAGTTTGTATGTTGGTGAATTTATACTGCTAACTATAGGTCTCATTGTTATGGATGGTTTGTGTATTTTGGGTAAGCCATAAAGTCTGGGTAAGGTTGGGTTATCTGGTTTAACTGCATATTTGTTTGATATTATACTTGATTTTGCTATTGTTTTTTCAAATGATTTTATGCAAGCTGTTAATGGATTTTTGTTGATGGTTTCATATTCACTGTTAGTTAACATTTCTTCCATTTTTTCAAGGTAATCAGATTTATCCATTATGACTATTTTGTTACCTTTGTCTGCCTTGGTGTATATGACGTTTTTTTGTTTCAATGAACGGATAATATTTTGTTTGCTCTTCTGAACGGATCTGGTTTTTATTTCTTCCAAAATATTTTCACATTGGCTTTTAAGTGGGTTTTGTTTTGATACTGGTAGACACTGTGCCGAAATGTTTATATCTGCAATGTAGTCCTCAATTTCGTTTGAAAAACTTACGCAAGTTTTTAATCCTTTGTTTAGAAGACCTAATTCTTTTGTGGAGAAATTTTGATTTGATAGATTTACGACGTTTTCAAAGTTTTGCGTGTTTGTTTTTCCGTTTACGCTACTTGTTGCTGTTTTGCATTTAGCGTGTGGACTAATTGCTGCAGGACTCAAGTTTCTATTTCCGATGTGTCTCTTATTCTTAAACTTTTTTTCGGTATGGTTTCGATGTGAAGAAATGTTCATCAAATTGGTCAATTTGTACTTTAGTTTTTCGGTTTTTGTTTTCATTTTCTTGCTTAGCAGTGCCAAATAGTTTTGTTCGAAATTATCCCACATTGTGTTTCCCAGTGTTTTCGTTAAATCTGAATGAAGTTTATAAGCCTGGTTTTACTATCCTCCGGACACCCCGATTTGTCCGGAGGATAGTAAAACCAGGCTACGGGAATCAACACAGAGCGGCTGAGAGAAAAGTTTTACAGCTAGAAATCAATAAACATTATAAAAATTTGGAAGAAACGGAATTGAAACTTTATAAACTTCATTCAGATTTAACGAAAACACTGGGAAACACAATGTGGGATAATTTCGAACAAAACTATTTGGCACTGCTAAGCAAGAAAATGAAAACAAAAACCGAAAAACTAAAGTACAAATTGACCAATTTGATGAACATTTCTTCACATCGAAACCATACCGAAAAAAAGTTTAAGAATAAGAGACACATCGGAAATAGAAACTTGAGTCCTGCAGCAATTAGTCCACACGCTAAATGCAAAACAGCAACAAGTAGCGTAAACGGAAAAACAAACACGCAAAACTTTGAAAACGTCGTAAATCTATCAAATCAAAATTTCTCCACAAAAGAATTAGGTCTTCTAAACAAAGGATTAAAAACTTGCGTAAGTTTTTCAAACGAAATTGAGGACTACATTGCAGATATAAACATTTCGGCACAGTGTCTACCAGTATCAAAACAAAACCCACTTAAAAGCCAATGTGAAAATATTTTGGAAGAAATAAAAACCAGATCCGTTCAGAAGAGCAAACAAAATATTATCCGTTCATTGAAACAAAAAAACGTCATATACACCAAGGCAGACAAAGGTAACAAAATAGTCATAATGGATAAATCTGATTACCTTGAAAAAATGGAAGAAATGTTAACTAACAGTGAATATGAAACCATCAACAAAAATCCATTAACAGCTTGCATAAAATCATTTGAAAAAACAATAGCAAAATCAAGTATAATATCAAACAAATATGCAGTTAAACCAGATAACCCAACCTTACCCAGACTTTATGGCTTACCCAAAATACACAAACCATCCATAACAATGAGACCTATAGTTAGCAGTATAAATTCACCAACATACAAACTTGCAAAATGGCTAACAAACAAATTCAACTCATTTCCAAAATTCGATAGCCTAAGCATCAAAAACACCTATGAACTTATAGAACACATTAAGGATACTGAACTAAATGAAGAAGACACACTAGTCTCATTTGACGTTAAATCACTGTTTCCCAGCATACCAGTTAAACAACTCCCAACATTGATAGAAAAATGGCTCAAATCACTTGGAATGTCATCACTTGAAATTTCAGATTACATCGAACTTACCAAATTATGCATAGAACAGAATTTCTTCCAGTTTCAAACAAGATATTTCCATCAAACTTCTGGTTTAGCAATGGGCAACCCCTTATCACCCTTCCTGGCTGATCTGTACATGAGTGCACTGGAAATAAGGATCACTAAAGGTTTCCCATGGATGTTCAAACTCTGGCAAAGATATGTAGATGACATATTTGCCATAGTGCCAAAAAAACACATCAGTGATGCACTAAAACTTTTAAATATTCAAGAAAAAAGCATCAAGTTCACTGTAGAAGTTGAAAAAGACGAGTATTTACCATTTTTAGATCTAAAAATAATCAGAAATAAAAATAGAATAAACTTTGGCATTTACAGAAAACCAACACAGACAGACAACTACATAAAAGCTAATGGCTACAATCCAAGATCCCACAAACAGGCAATCTTTAATAGTTTAGCACACAGACTGGTCAACATCCCTCTCACAGCAGAAGAATACAAAAGAGAATACAACAAAATTATTGAAATAGCACAGAAAAATGACTTTCCCAAATCACTAGTAGACAAAAAAGTGAACTTAGCAAAAAAGAAGAAACTACTAAAGGAAACCACAACCCTCTCAGCTACAGAAACTAAAATGATCTTCAAAAAATTCACTTACCATCCATGGGCCTTTGATAAATTCAAAAAAGTCTTCAAAAAACAAAACATTCAACTAGCTCCAGTGAACCATTACTCCTTAAAAAACCTAATTTGCTCAAACATCAAAGATGCCATTCCATCTAACAAAAAATCTGGTATATATCAAATTGAATGCTATGACTGTAGTCAAATTTATATTGGAAAAACCAAAAGAAATTTAGAAACAAGGGCAAAGGAACACTTTAGGAACATAAAGTACAAACAATTAGAAAAATCAGCAGTTGCCACGCATTTTTGGGAAAAAAACCACAACATAAATCCAGAACCAAAATTACTAAAACATACAACAGGAAAAGAAGAGCTGTCCACATGGGAACAAATCTTTATTTCAAAAAATAGGAACAAAGTATTCAATTTCGACATCCCCCAGAAAGATTTGTTCAGCAAGTTCCTCGGACCGCCACCAGAGGAGACCGAAGACAAAATATTGCCAGCTACACCAATGAGAACTAGTCGATGTCCGGCTGAAGATAGAGGGAAGCCCTCAGAAACCGGTTCCGGGAAAGTTTAAAAGTGAGTGTTGTTTTGTGTTATTAATCGACTCCCAATTAACTTAATTTATACAACAACACTGTTTTCAACACTTCCATGAAAGGATTTATAAAGCATTACCTACTTACATTGAGTTGTTGAGGACTTCCTGCACAGCCCAGGTGATAGATTCTCTGGTAATGTTCTGGAACTCTAGCAGGACGCCATAACCAGCAGAAACAGATTTGGCCGTGTTTAGCATTTGGTCAGCATATATTGGTATCCCTACAAGTGGAACACCTCTAATGATGGCTTCTTGCATGCTAAGAAGACCTCCATGTGAGATGAATAAACAAACATTTGGGTGTGCTGAAAACATGAAAATTTTTTTAGATATATGCTCTCATTTTTCAGAGAGCTCCACATTGATGTGACAAGAAAAGTAAAACCTCTACTTCTTTTTCTTTTATTCACATTTGTAACATCAGGTAAATGATACTGTACACTATGAAAAGAAAGTTAAAGAAAGTTGGAAAAAAATTGAGGTTGAAATGGAAAAATTTCCAAAAACTGGTCCCTCAAAAATTATCATTATTTAATTTGGAAGGTACTGTTACTAAGTTCCTCCAAATATAAATTAATTAACTAAGCAGTTGATCGGAGTGTTCAGGAGATGGCCAATGGCTTCTACAGTGTAATTGATGTACCAGCATTCCTTTTTACTCATTTTGATGCTGTATTTATATATAATAGGTATCTTACTTAATTGCTAATTTAAGTAGCAGAGCATGTTCCTCGACTAAAGGCTTATGAAGTAGACTAGTAAAGTGGTGCAGCTTTACTAGAATTGTTTAATATTTCTCACAATGTGATGGATTTCAAACTCTGTCCCTTTAAACCACTTTTCAGTGAATGTAGAGCCATCTTTCTAAGCATATAAATGAGCAGTTAAGGAAAACATATGTGTCAGCTTAGTTCTGATGTGTTTAATTTTTACTTGACTTTATTTTACAAAATATTGTTACAAAACCCGATTCTTCTATCTCTTCCTGTTAATTTACATAAACATAAAAAGAAAATTGTTATCACAAAGTTTATTGTGGGTGTAAGGAGAATACAATAGGTTTAAGCCATTCTTTTAAAAGTGTGTTGCAATATATGGCTTTGAAAATCCATTCTCTTTGCATGAACACGAAAATATAAATATAAATAAGTACCAACTGTACTTACAACCAAATACAAAGTAAATACCAACCTGAGAGGAATGTGCCATCCAGTGCCACTCTTAGATGGTGGGACAAGGACAGCAAATGTGTGTGACAGAGATTGCATGCTTCACAAGCAATAGAACCATTAAAAAACATGCGTCCTATTCACTATGTACACTAAAACTAGGAAGATTTATTCGTTAAAATAGAAGCTGTCAGAATGTTTTTAAATGGTCTGTAGCTTAACTGACATGGGGTGTCATAAACCTATCCAGGGAGGGTGTAAGAAACCTTTCGCAGCCCTCCCCCCTGCATCTCAGGCCCCGGAGACTTTCTTTGCTATGGTAAACTGTATTTAAGAACTTAAATCAATAAGAAAACCCTAGAAATAATGTCAGAAGATATGTATCTGACATAAATTGTATATTTTAACTAGATCTATTTTTTATGTAGAGTGAACTTTGTTTGCCTATGTTACAGGATATGTTTGCAAGATACAGAAAATTTTACACAAATATAAATATTTGCTACTAAGTCTCCACTTATCTTAAGAAATTGATGTTAATAGTTTTTTCTTCTTTCTACTGGAAATCGATTTCTAAAGCAAATTACTTTCATCCTCAGTCCATCAAAAACAAATTCCGCTTTTTTTCTTTCGACTGAGGACGAAAGCGATTTGCTTTTGAAATCGATTTCCATTAGAAAGAAGAAAGAAGTACTAACATCAATTTCTTAAGATAAGTGGAGCCTTAGTAGCAAATATTTCTATTTGTGTAATATTTATTGCTTCACTGTAACTAGCTTCATTTTGTTATGTAATATAGAAAATGTATTTAGAACTAAAAGTCTTCACAGGCTATTTGCTGATAATTAATTTTTTTTTTTTGGGGTCCCCTAAATATTCAGCTTCCGTTTCCTCCACTTAAATTATATCGTGGGTGATAGACTTTCAGAAGTGGAATAAATCTTCTTTTGTCCTTTCCTCATATCTTCATTACAATTAATGCCACATTTTGGCAAGAAATTCTCTATCTCTTTCTTGGTAGAATCTTTGGGCACTTTCAGATAAGATTCAATGTGCAAAGTTATAACTAAAGAAGATGAGATGTGTTGAAGAAACATTTCTGTCAACCACTTCAACCACTTAGGTGGTTCATTTGTTCACAGAATCTTCACTGGTGCTTCCTGCCTTAAAAAACAGTTTCGCTGCATTTACAAACCGCTTCTTCCCCCCAGCATGAATAGTAAAACATTGAACCGATTGCCTGCACTGTATTTTTTGACAACTTCAAAAACCACATCAACTGCCAGAATCTCTTCTCGGGTTACTGTGCAATCAAATTTCATCTAAATAAATAAGTTTCTACTAGATTTCTGCAAAACTTTAATATGTAAAAGATACTTATGCCACTGTAGAATTAGGTTTCTCAATTGAAATCTTGTGTTTGCTTCCACACTTTTTATACTTAGAGCCAATAGTTTTTTAAACTCTTATTAAATATTTTGTGATCCAAAGAAAATGTATCCTGTGCTTAACAATTGGATGGAGTTTCTTTGCTTTTGCAATTACTTCCTGCATTTTTTAGAATTCCTGAACAACTTCCCATATAACATATTTATCAAATTCACCCACAAATACTTTTCGGTTGTCTTTCAGTGTATTTGTTGAAAATAAATCAGAATATCCACTCTGCTCCAGAAGTTGTTTATGCTCCTTTCTAACCTTCAGAATGAAATTTTCTGATTTTCCACAATAGTCTGCTGATTGTGCCTGTAATGCAAGTGGTAGTGTGTCTGCCTCATGTAGAACAAAAAGAGTTCTTTTTGTTCAAATTATTGTTTTTTCAAGAGGCCCGAATTTGAAGCTTGGTCAGTGGGGATAAGGTTTCTTCAAGGGTTTTCCCTTATCCTCAAATATGAATTTTGGGTAACTCTAAGTTCTGTATATGTATGTATTCTGCTGCCCCTTTGTTATCTGCTTGAGTGGGATATTTAAGAAATAATTTTGCCTGGATTCCTTGTGACATTTTTCTGTTATAATCCAACTCATGAACCTCACTATGGAGCATAAGATTTAGTTTATGAATGGCCTTTGATGAACCCTCATCCTAAGCAATTTACAATCGCTTGGCACTTGTAAAAAACAAATGCTTAGAAGCAAGAGCACTGCCACTGATTCTCATGTAAGTAACAATAACAATATCAAGTGATAATTTCTATTTATGCAAGCAGTGCAACATGTCATCAGCTTACTCCCTTTAACACACCGCTCCTTACCCTGCTTCTCACCCCGCAAACACAGTACTAGCAAGTTTCAGCAGCACAAAACAAAACAGGTGGTTTTATTGTATGAGGCCAATTTTAATTATTGATTAGCTCAGTCTTTCTTTCTTTCTTCTCAGTTTGCAAATTACATGTTTCTCTAATGAAAATGTAGAAAAAATATGATGCATTGTATTCACATGATTTTTTCTACTCTTGTACAAAGTGATGTTACACAAATGATTATTCTTTTATTTAATTTATGTTAGCTGAGATAAACTTTGCAAAATCACCTTATTCCTAATTTTCTTATAAGCTCAAGGGGAATATGAGTATATCGTAAGCTTTATGCCACAGTCAAATCTTTAAAAGCAAGTTGCTATGTGACATTTTTAAAATTATATTTTCTTGGCATGGACAAGAACGAAAAAGGAGAACAATAATATTGCTATTTGAGAAAAATATGAATATTGGAAAATTCAAACAGTTAACAGGAATATCTTCAAAATACTTCACTCCACAAAAAATTGTATTTGAAAAAAAAATTGTGTAGTAAGATTTTATCTACATATTAAGGTTTACTAGTTATACCACACAAATACAGAAACTTGTAACAAAAGCTTCACTTATCTTAAGAAAATAATGTTAATTCTTCTTTCTAATTGAAATTGATTTCGCAAACTCTTGTTTGCGTCGTCAGTCAAAGAAAGCCACAGGAGAAAACAAATTCGCTGTTAAGGAAGTTACTATGCTATGTTTTTTCAGTATTCCCAAAATCTGAAAATGAAACAAATTTAAGAACAGAATAAACTGCTGGTATTTCAAAATTCATTACGTGATGTTTATTTGTTAAAATAAATATCTTTTCCCAAACCATTAAATTTATCGGGACATTTAATTGTTTGAATAATTTAACTTCAGGATTTATATTATGCTTAATTGATTAAAAATGATCTGCTAAGGCCGGTTTATCAGTTTGTTTATACTTAATGTTATGTAAATGTTCTTTCGTTCTGGTTTCCAAATTACGTTTTGTCCTACCAATGTAAACCCGATCACAATCTAAACAATCAAATTGATAAATACCAGATTTATATTATTAGGAATTTCATCTTTTTTAGAGAAATGTAGTAAATTTTTAATACTATTATAAATATAAATAAATCCTGAAGTTAAATTATTAAAACAAGTAAATGTCCCGATAGATTTAATGGATTGGGAAAAGATATTTATTTTAAAAAATAAACATCCCATAATGAATTTTGAAATACCAGAAGTTTCATTCTGATCTTAAGTTTGTTTGGTTTTCAGATTTTGGTAATACTGAAAAACTATAACAACATAGTAATTTCCTTAACAATGAATTTGTTTTCTCCTGTGGTTTTCTTTGACTGATGACGCGAACAAGAGTTCATGAAATCAATTTCAATTAGAAAGAAGAATTAACATCATTTTCTGAAGTTAAGTGAAGCTTTTGTTACAAATTTTTGTATTTGTGTGGTATTCGTTGCTTCACTGTGGCTAGATTCATTTTCTACGTAATTTACTGGTTATACATAAAATTGAAAAAGTACATTTCATTACTTATGCAAATATATTAAACACATGTTATCTTAATCAAATTTGTTTAGGGACCATTTTTGCAAAAATAAAACATAACAACATCAAATTCTTTATATAGAGTGTAATTTGGGATATGTGTTCTTCTGAAAACTTTATGTTGCATTCTTGAAAGATGCTTAACTTGAATAGCTATTTTTTTATTTAGCCTTATTTTGATTATATTTATACTCTTTACACATGCATACACACATACATGCACATATACATGCACATATACATACAGGGAATTCAAAACATGAAATCCAGATGAAATTTCAGTATCAAACTTTGGGTGGATTGCAATACTTCCTCTCTGTAAAGTAAGTGGTAAAAGGTTTTAAGAATAGTTGATCATATAGGTTTGGTTAATTGTACAGTTTACAAAAATTATCTTTAGTTGATAAAGTTTAAATAGAAAATGAATATTTCTTACCTAGAATGTCGGACTGAGGCAGCCATTTTCCTATTTTAACATTATCAGGTTGACCTGGAAGTGTTTCTTCTTCCCATTTCCAGAGAACCTTCTGTCTGAGACTTGCAAAGGCTTGAAGAAATGATTCCCTTTTCTCTTTTGGCAAATGAGTACTGCGTAGAATTGAACCCATGCTGAAGTAGATAACACCATGAGGTGCATTGTCTAGATAATCCTGCAGATCCTGAAATTGCAACCCAAACATCACCCAGACTTGTCTCGGACCAAGTGATGGTTCAAGCTCCTTATCTACATAATCATACATAACTATCGCTGGTGATAGGTAAGCACATGATTCACACATATTCACAGTATTGGTAGTTATTTCAATTATCTTCAAATAAATAAATAAATAAATTCTTTTTATTTTTCTTCAGAAATACTTTTCTCACTTCTGGTGATTCCCAAATATATGTAGCTTTACAGTGACATTTAAGTTTGTGTTTGTTATTTACTTGTAGGAAAATAAGAACTTTTAAAAATCCTTGAATTAGGGAGATTAATACTCAAGCTTTGGTCACTTGCATTATAATGAAAGGTGCTGTTGGACCACCTGGGCACCTCATATGAGCAGAAAGTCCCTAAAGATATAAAAATACAAAATCATATAAAATATACTTCAGTTTTAAGCAGAAGAATTTCCTTTCATGGAAGTGTTGAAAACAGTGTTGTTGTATAAATTAAATTAATTGGGAGTCGATTAATGACACTAAACAACACTTACTTTTAAATTTTCCCAGAACTAGTTTCAGAGGCCTTCCATCTTCAGCCGGACATCGACTGGTTCTCATTGGTGTAGCTGGCAATATTTTGTCATCGGTCTCCTCTGGTGGCGGTACGAGGAACTTGCTGAACAAATCTTTCTGGGGGATGTCGAAATTGAATACTTTGTTCCTATTTTTTGAAATAAAGATTTGTTCCCATGTGAACTGTCCACTGGAGACGATTTTAGGAACTTAAAGTTGGAACATATTCTGGGATGCCAAAATTTGAATGTTTTTTCATGTTTCTTTATGTAAACCTTTTCCTAAATATTTTACTCATTTACAATGTTTATTTCCTTCATCAAACATATTTTTCTGTCTCTGTCCCTATAACCCATATATGGCATATACAAATATAACAATTTGTAACTTAAAACTTCACTTATCTTATAAGAAATGATAAGACTTTTCTTATAAATTGTATGGGATCGCAATTTCATGGAAATTCTTCCACAGCGTCAGCCGGAACCAACAAAACTGTCGCCATCGTTACAAATGCTAGATGTTAATATGTTCTTGTTACTACTACCAAAATCTGAAAATAAAACAAATTTAAAAACAAAATCAGCTGCTGGTATTTCAAAATTCATTAACGCGATGTCTGTTTTTTAAAATAAATATATTTTCCCAAACCATTAAATCTATTGGACCATTTGTTTTAATAATTTAACTTCTGTATTTATTTCATGGTTAAATGACCAAAAATGATCTGCTATGCCCAATTTATCAGTCTGTTATACTTAATGTTACGAAAATGTTCTTTCGTTCTGGTTTCTAAATTACGTTTTGTCTTTCCAATATAAACTCTATAACAATCGAAACACTTAAATTGATAAATACCAGATTTTTTATTAATAGGAATTTTATGTTTTTTAGAGAAATGAAATAAATGCTTAATACTATATTTATTTTGAGGAACTAAAGTTATACCGAACTCTTTAAAAATTTGTTGAAAATGTTTATTAACCCAAGGATGGTAAGTACATTTTTTAAAATTATAATTGTCTTTTATTTTTCTAAGGGTAGAAATATCATTAAGAGATAGATAGAGTCTACATGAAAAATTCAATGCCATGGCCGGGATTTGAACCATGGATCTCTTGATTTCCGTCCAGTTGCTCTAACCCATTGAGCTACCATGGCCAACATGCTGTCCTGACATTAAATTCCCAGTTTGACTCATATATTTCCCCGGTAGAACACTAGGGGCTCTCGCATTTGAGATACACCGTTTGTGGTGAGTTACTATCGCAAGTACTTGAGTCCCAGGCTTCTTCATTTAACTCTTATTATTTTTAGTTAATTTGATGGCATTGAACTTTTCATGTTAACTCTATCAATCAAAGACATTAGCCTATTATGGCTGGTGTGAAGAAATGATTAATTTCCATCAATTAACTAAAAATACCATTAACAGATTTTTGATATTTAAATTTTTCAATTTTTTATTTATAAAGTCTTTATTAAAACCATTAATAAAAGCAGTATTAATACTATGTTTTTATTCTTTATTAAATCCATCTTTATTCAGTGGTATATTTATTAATCTATAAATCAAATTATTGAGAACAGCAAATGTATGTGAAAAAGGGTTAAAACTTTTATTTTTTATGTAATTATCAATATGAGTAGACTTCCTATAAGTACCAAAGTTTAATTTATTATTATTTCTTATTATCTTTAGATCTAGAAAAGGAAGAAATCCATTAATTTCAGTCTCTAATGTAAATTTTTATAGCTTTATCTTGCAAATTTAGTAATTTTAAAGCATCATTTATGAGTTTATCAGGAACAATAGCAAAAATATCATCAACATATCTATACCAAACTTTAGAAATTAAAGGGATTGCTTTAATATACACCATATATGGCGTTTTGGAAACAAATCTTTTTTGACAGTATAAAATTTTATGCTCTATGTGGCTGAAATTTAAAGGTTTTTATTTGCATTAAAAGTTCTGCGCTGTGGCACTGCAGGTTGAGTACAGAGTTCTCGTTCCTGCTAGGAAGTGCACTCAGGATTTCATCTCATACTGGGATGTGGATTTCAAGTTTCAAGTATAGAACCAATATTCACTTAGTATTTTGTGAAAAGTGATGAGCTGCAACATTGGCTCTGTGAGCCAACTTCTGGGTGGGGAATTGTGTAGTTGACCATCCATATCATTTGAACACTAATTTTGCACGTTAAGTTGGCATGAGGCCAGCAGTCAGGTCTGCCTTCACAGGACCATTGAAATTTTTATTAATGTACAAAAGTTATCCCACTACCTAATTTTTGTACACAATATATAAAATATAAAGATTTTTAAATTATTTTTTACTTTCTCTGCTACTTGTCTACAATAAGCTGAGGTATTGCTTTTCATTCAAAAATAGATACTGTCGCGAATCCGATCGCGATAGCGCAGCTTGTGCACACAAAGGAACTGATAGGCAGCACAGAGATAAAGAGTATGCCAGAACAAATAAATATAACATGGAGATAAAAGACTTGCTGGCACAGATAAAGTTTCATGTCTAGAAAATTTGTGTTTCGTTAGTGACAGAACATTTGATTTCTTGATTGTTACAGAACAGTCTTGAATTATCAATGAGGTATATAAGAGATTGTGACATGCCAGCGGGCAGTAGTAAACAGTAGTGTGTGTGTAGTGTTTAACACCTGCTGGAACAGTAGTAAACAGTGTCGTAATGAGAGAGTGCAATCAGAACTGAATAGTGTGAACACTTTTGCTTGTGGTCAACGACCTTGGTAGATTGTAATTGTGTATGTGACATAATTCTGCTGTAATCTGCAAGTGTACTGAGTGTATTTCTATGGAAATAAAGGACGTTTTGAATTTTTGCAATATGGACTTTTAATTCTACGAACCCACAATGTCATACTACTGAGATTTCATAAAGTAAAATAGATGTTTTGGGGTCCCCTGAATTAAAACAGGCATTTTTTAAAAAAAATTCATGTGTGTGAACAACATAACTCAAACAAAGCATTTAAGTTTATCTTCCATGTATGCAACCTACAGATTTTCAAGAAAATCCTCTCAGTTCCTTTATATAGAAAAAGTTTTATTATTTTCAATTTTTATCCCAAAACATTCTTAAATATTTTGATTAAAATGCATATATTTAAGATATTTTCATGACATATGAAAAATGTACATCTTGAATTTTCTGAGAGTGTTCTCAAAGGTCCTTTATGTTCTGGATGATTTTGCATTATTCCACTTACTGTACAAAAGAACATAGATGTCTTTAGAATACACAGTTTATGTTTTGTTTACATTTTTGTTGTAGAGTGAATTGTTTCAAAGATATTGCTTGCTATACGTGTGAGTTCTCCAATACTTATGCTTCTCTCAAATTAGCCATTATTAATTTTTTGATGTCATGGCCATACAAAGAGCACAAACTTTCAAAGGCATCGCACATTGACTAGTTTTTTAAAGAGTTGACTCTCATTTAAAGTCTAGCATTCCCATATTCTCATTGTATTTACAAGAAAATGATCAAGAACATAATGTTATCTCAATTAACATAAAGTAAATAGAGCAATAAGTAGGGTTTCCAGAATGACCTCGAGGTAGGCATGGAGACCAACCAACTGGCCATGGAGGAAAGAAAAGCTAAAGAAAAACACAAATATAGTTTGTGTAATCTGGGAAAAATTGTTAATAAAATTTTATGTATTATTACAGTGACAATTTTTACGCAGATAACAAAAATCTATTACTGCTTACTGCTAATACTAATGCTGTTATTACCACTAACCGAACCTATACCATACCAAATAAAATAATAGTATAAAATGTTATTGTTATAAAAGCCTACCTTAGTTATTATTCATCATATTTTATTTTAGGATCTCACTGCATTCAGAAGAGTCTTGTTTTTAAGAACACATGATCCGAGTGTTCCAACAATTGTTCCAGAAAGAGCATTCCAACAATAAGTTGATAATTGACAATGAACGCATCAGCGCACACAAAAGTAGATTATAAGACCTGAAGCTTTCCTGGCGACGAATGCGCTCACTTTCTTCTCGGGCAGCCAGCCAGGTGAAAACATGATTATATATCAACATTTCGGGAGTGTGCATCTCTCCCATCATCAGGATATTTATAAAATGTTATAACCACAAATGAAACACTGGATATAACACAACTATAAACAAAGACAAATCACTATCAAAATTCGCATTACTGTACAAAAGACTGTTTTCAGTAAATTAAATTCCAGGTCAGGAGATAGCATGAGTATAGAAAATTGTGTCAAAGAAACGTAACTACTTAACTTGATTATCAAGCTGTATTGATCTTTGCTTCTTAATTCGACGGATTTCCAGTTTGTCTTTCACTAGTCTCAACAGCTGTTTAATCTTCGGAGGTGGCTTGTGGATGGTCCTGATGTTGTATTTGGCGAGAATTCTGCTGATTCTGCCGGATAGATTGCCGCCAAACGGGATGCAGACTGCAGCGGTAGGCTTAGCTGACGTTTGCTGTATTACAGGTTTCCCTTTCTTAGCTTTGGTGATCGAGGCTTCAACGTCATATTCGGAGTAGCCATTTTGACGGAAAGTGAGTCTCAGGTGCTGTAATTCTTGTTTTAGGTGGCTGGGATCAGAGATAGACAAACTGGACTTCCAAGTTCCGGTAGTGTACCGCATTCCCTGTGAATGTGGGACACCGTATATAGGACAAACCGAAAGGATCATCACTACTAGAATAATTGAACATGAACGGAGCGTTCGTTTAATGCAACCTGAGAAGTTTGGGCTGGCAGAGCATTGTTTTGATAATGACCATAGAGCCAATTTTCGGGAGACGACCATCTTGGCAAAATGCAACAGTTACAGGGGGCGGAGAATTAAGGAGCCTTTGGCGATTTCCTCTGAAAGGAGCACGCTTAATCGTGATGCTGGATTTCAGTTCAGCTCCTCTTGGAAACCAGCCTTAAAAATGGAAATTCGTTGAATTAAGAAGCAAAGATCAATAGAGCTTTATAATCAAGTTAAGTGGTTACGTTTCTTTGACACAATTTTCTATACTCACGCCATCTCCTAACCTGGCATTTAATTTACTGAAAACAGTATTTTGTTCAGTAATGCAAATTTTGATAGTGTTTTGTCTTTGTTTATAGTTGTGCTATATTCAGTATTTCAATTGTGGTTATCACAGTTTATAAATATCCTGATGATGGGAGAGATGCACACTCCCGAAATGTTGATATATAATCATGTTTTCACCTGGCTGGCTGCTGAGAAGAAACTGAACAAACGTAGATGTTGCTACTAGCCACATTGCCATGACTTGCCAGTGTTTATATATTGTGTGAGCCGAATATTACACATGCAACAATGAAAAATTGTAGAATAAGAATAGAAACCCAGTGTTTTTTATACTAAGAAATTGATAATCAAACATAAGCTGTTCAAAATAATTAAGGAGTATGGTCATATTCGAGCTTGTAGTTCAAAGTCAAACCCGGGCACTTTGGGCGTAGTCGAGAGATCTGGCAACACTAGCAATAAGTGCTTTTAGGTATAATTTGTGCAACAGTAAAGAAAGTCCTGTGAGTTCTGATTGTTTTGAAGTGTAAAGGTGCTTTTGCCTTTTTTCTCCTGTTTTGTGGTTCTTTACATGGGCACCTATCTCCTTGTTTTCCAAGTCTGAGATTTGTTCTTTCACTCATCTGAAAGTAAAATAGCTACTGAAGAACCTGTACAGTAAGAAAATAAAATCATTGTTATCATTTAAGATAAAACTGAAATCTCAGTAGTGAAGACAGCTCTTTCCTTGAGATAATTGTTAAATTAGACTTAATAAAATTTGAGGTTACTACATAAGTTAAAACAAGTTGCCATAACAATCATAGTTGTCATAATTCAGGAAACCTCATATGTGACCTTCAGAACATAGCTATATACAAAGAAATACCCATAATTACACATCATTTAAGCAGTTTATTTAGTATGTGTTCTAGAAAACTTGGCTGACAGGAAATTAGACCAAATCAGAGAAAGGTTAGAATGGTCACCTCAAAAATCTCATAGGCGCCTTGCACAATAAACTGACATTTTGAAAGCTTCATATCTAAAGGAATGTATGCAGTGATGCATATATAAAGTTGACAGGAGTCATTTTGAGCACCTACAGTAGTTGTTAAAAATGTTTTCTGTTTAGTTCAGTACAGTAGAACACCGAAATAATGCACAGTTGGAGAAGGATAATATTCATTCAATAATAAATTACAGTAAAGTATTGAACACTAGTATATAAGCTAAAGCAACTGTGAGGTTGCAAGTCTGTTTACCATAACAGGTAACTGCAGAACCAAATGAATTGTTACATCAGCTTCATATGCTACTCAGATAACATACTCATCAGTAAAACAGTGCAGTCCTTGCAGAAAAATGTCCACCAATTTACCTGGCTGAGTTAGTTGTGCAAATCCGTTCATATTAATGCAGGTGCAATTACAGATATTGTAAATAAATGTATACAAGTTGTTCAGTACTAGATAGACTCTCTGCTTCACCAGGTACATTTAGAATGAATGTCGTGCTTTTCTATAAGCATTTTTGTTTGTTTTAAAATTATATCCATTTAAAACCCAGTTCTCTCACTGTTCTGTTTAAGGATGACTTACTCCCCTGAATGTTAATACTTTCTCTTAAAATAATAAGTAATTTAGCTTTTGCAGGAACACCTTTTTCATGAATATAAGACATTTTGAATCGTTCTCTAACGACACATTTGTCGATGTCATCCAGATCTTATTACTCATTTCGGAATGCTGTGCTTTTTACCTGGAGCTCCAAAAAATGTGCTCTGATTTACATTTTGTTTGCATTCTTTAACAATTCTTTTCATTTCTTTCTGACACTGCTGTATCATTTGATAAGCACTTCAGCTTTTCCAATATTTCTGAAAAAAATCTTATGATGTAACCAGCACTTTGCTTTCAGCTTCTTTCTTCATGTTTGCTCATACATTCAAAACAATTTCTCAACCCTATCTGTGTCATATTTTGGATCCTATTCTTCAAAGTGATACACTGATTGCATAATTAATTTATGCAATGATCAATGTGTGACAAATTGGTTATACTCACCCCTTATTGAAAAGCTCTAATTATGTCTTCAGTAGCACACTGCACAATAAAAAAGGAAAAAAAGAAACAAAAACTGTGAGGCTGTGTCTCAGATGCAGACATCACTACCTTTTCCCTTCGCTCCCCACCTGCAGGGCGTGAGTTCATGCAGCAGTATTATATAAACTAGTGAAAGAGACAACAGATATGGGTTCGCCTACAGGACTTACAGTCAAGGTCAGGGGCCAAGAACGGTGGTATTGTTACTTTCCTGGAATGCAGCAGTCAGATCCAATGAACAGGGGTGGTGGTGGAAATTATACTGCAGAACGTCTGTTTGCAAAATATTTTTATCTCAACTTTCCAAATAAAGATAAAATAAAATAATTAAATTTTTTTAAACTGGGACATACTTTTACCTACATTAAATCCAAATCCATGGTATTTCAGATCACGCTATTTCAGGCTTCTACTATATTTTAGTTTTTGTTTTAAATCTTTTTCGTATGTTTCGTAATCTGTACTGACTTCAGTGGTCCTAGTATGTAAACAAAGCATTGCTAGACATGGGTTTATTAATAAAGAATACAACATGGTAACCATACACCTACCATCAAGCGCTGTAACATGTATGCATTTAACCCCTCACTTACCTTGGGTAATTCCTTGGGCGGTTGAATGTGCAAGCCTCCCACTTGAACAGTATTAGGTAGCAGTGGACGAGGGTAGCTGATACTGAAGTGACTGTTGACCAGGAGTAGTGACGTAGAGGTCTCAAGTTCTGCCACAGGTGGCACATTTGGCCCAAAATACTTTCTCATGATGGCGTCCTGCTTCGGCATATGAATGAAATGTCGTCCCAAAGCCTTCACAGTTCCCACTATTGTGTTTATCATTCTTTCCATAAAGTTCATATTGTCTTTGAGGTCGAGAGTATCCTCTGGAACATATGAATATGGCGAAGAGTTCCCCATCCAGTCGAACATGGCTCTACTACCAGCATATGAACATATCTGGCGACAGAATAAGATAAATGAGCAGCTCAGATTTGTCTGAAGAAATACTTAAGCTTATACTTAATTCTAGTGGAGAACCAAGCTTACATATATTGAAATTACTAGTGTCGTTACGTAGAAAAACTTCCCTTCTGATATTTCACCCTGGTGACAGAGAGGAACAGGAGCATTTGAAGGTGAATACTGTCCAGCAACACAAAGTAAGTCCCTGTAAGGAATGTGCCATCTAGTGCGCCCCTTACACAGTGGGACAAGGACAGCGTATGTGTGGCAGAGAACGCCTGCTACACAAGGAGTAGAACTGTTAAAAAATATGCGCCCTAATCACTCTGTACACTAAAACCGAGAAGATTTATTCACAAAAGTAGAAGCCATCAGAATGTTTTTGAATGGTCTGTAACTGTACTGACATGGGGTGTCATAAACCTGTCCAAAGCCCTGCTTCTCATGCCCGGGAGACTTTCTCTTCTGCAGTATACTGTACTTCGGATGTTTCCTTGTCAATTCCACCCTTACTGCTGAGCAGTTGTCCTGACATGGTAACGTACCTTGAATCTATATTTGGATGAACAATAGCATGTGGGGAGGCAGGTGTAAAGCATGTGCACTTGCTGGCGTGACGGTCTGACTCCTTCCACAGCAACTACCAATTACAGGGTTCTTCATTTCAAACCTAACGAGCACGGCGTTTCGCTTCTCCCACGACCTGGCTGGATTCCCCAACTACCAGCTGCCGTTGTGCGCGGAGGCTAGCATTGTGCATTATTCTTAGCCGTATTGTACCGGCCAGAAACATGACTCCAGATCAAGCGTAAAAGTTATTATAAATGGGAATCGCCAAGCCGTGTTCGCACATAGTAGGTATATTCAAACGTTCCGTGGTGAAGTGTCTCCTTCCAGATTTACAGTTCACGAGATTGTGAAGAAATTAGAAACCGTAGTTTCTGTTGCCCCCCCCCCCCCCCCAAAAAAAAAGGGAAAGCGTAAACGTACAGTGTTAAGAAAGGATAAGTTAGACAACATAGGCGCACGTTTTAAACTTTCACCAACCGAAACCATCTCAAAATTAGCACAAGTGAGAATTTCAGAGTCTTCTATACATATAGCAACTAAATGATTAAAACTAAAACCATATAAGTGTACAAGAGTCCATGTTTTAAAAGAAGGCGACCCAGTATCACGGATGATTTCTTTCATTAGTGAATGACGGTTTACTAGATCCACAGCTTCTGCTCTTTTCCGATGAGGCGTTGTTCCACCTCAGTGGTCATGTTAACACTCATAACAGTCGGTAAAGTCTTGAAGTCCAAATCACGTTCAAGAAATCCCTCATTATGATCAGAAAGTTGGAGTGATGACAAATATGATGCATTGGCTAACTAATAATAAATTACTACTTAATATTAAAAAGACACAAAGTATGCATATTTCACTATGAAATAGAAATAAAGTTAATATAGCTCCTGTAATCGCTTTTGGCAATGAGACAAAATTTTTGGGGGTAATTATTGACAAATGTTTAAGCTGGAAGCCACATATTCAGTATATTACTGCAAAAATTAATAAAGCCCACTACATAATATCAGTGCTAAGGAAAATTTGTAATACACAAACATTAAAGCTGATTTACTATTGATGTGTGTTTGGAGGAATTTAGTAACAGTGATGTCAAAATTAATATAAAAATTATTTGTGGTTGGTTTATTGACAATCGTCACTTACTTTTTCATATATTTATGAGAGACTAGTTTCAAAGGCCCTGGCCTCCATTTTCAATCTCTTTCCAACTGGCATCTGTTGTTGTCTACTCTCTCTGGTGGTGGAACTATGAACTTTTTTGTCAAATTATCTACTGGCGGGATTTCAAAGTTCATTACGCGATCCTTATTTTTCCAGATGAATATGTTCTCCCATGTTGTCAATCTATTTTGGTTTATCACTCCTTTTAATAATTTTGGATTTGGATCAATGTCATGGTTTTCATTCCAAAAATGAAATGCTACTGCTGACTTGTCTTCTTGTTTCAATCTGATGTTTCTAAAGTGTTCTTTGACTCTGGTTTTTAAATTTCTTTTTGTTTGACCTATGTAGCATTTTTCACAATTCTTACAATTTATTTGGTATATTCCAGATTTGTTACCTGAAGGAATTTCATCTTTTGTTTTTGAATTTAGTAATTTTAAAATTGAGTATCTATTAGTAGGTGCCAAGATGATATTTTGTTCCTTGAATATCTTTTTAAATTTATTAAATGTTTTTGGATGATATGTGAATGAACTGAATATGCTGTTGCTTTCTTTTTCTTTAATAAATGTGGTTGCTTCCTTAATGGTTTTCTTTAGTTTAGATTTTCTAATTTTCTTCAACACCAAACTTTTGTTGCATCCGTTTTCTTCTGCTATGTGTATTATTGCTTTATGTTCCTTGAAATATTCTTCTTTTTTCATGGGTATGTTGACTAGTCTGTGTGTAAGGCTGTTTATTATTGCATGTTTATGTGTAATTGGGTTGTGGCTATTATTTTTTATATAATTTTCTGAATGTGTTGGCTTCCTGTAAATTCCAAATTTTATTTTTGTATCATTCCTGATGATATTTAGATCCAAGAAAGGTAGTTGTCCATTGATTTCCTTTTCTATTGTGAATTTGATAGTCCTTTCTTGCAGATTGAGTAATTTTAATGCATCATCTAAATGTTTACTTGGTATAATTGCAAAGATGTCGTCAACATATCTATACCAAACCTTGAAGATCAATGGGAAGGACTTTTTAATTTGTGTTTCAAATGCACTCATAAATAAGTTAGCCAAAAAAGGTGAAAGTGGATTGCCCATTGATAATCCTGATTTCTGCTTGTAGTGTTTTCCATTAAAGCTGAAGAAGTTTTGTTCAATGCATATTTTTGTTAGAGAAATATATTCTTCTGCTTCTATTGCTTCCATATCAATTGTAGCTAGCCATTTTTTTAACACAGTCTGCAATTTTTCTGTTGGTATGCTTGGAAAAATGGCTAGCTACAATTGATATGGAAGCAATAGAAGCAGAAGAATATATTTCTCTAATAAAAAAAAAAAATGGCTAGCTACAATTGATATGGAAGCAATAGAAGCAGAAGAATATATTTCTCTAACAAAAATATGCATTGAACAAAACTTCTTCAGCTTTAATGGAAAACACTACAAGCAGAAATCAGGATTATCAATGGGCAATCCACTTTCACCTTTTTTGGCTAACTTATTTATGAGTGCATTTGAAACACAAATTAAAAAGTCCTTCCCATTGATCTTCAAGGTTTGGTATAGATATGTTGACGACATCTTTGCAATTATACCAAGCAAACATTTAGATGATGCATTAAAATTACTCAATCTGCAAGAAAGGACTATCAAATTCACAATAGAAAAGGAAATCAATGGACAACTACCTTTCTTGGATCTAAATATCATCAGGAATGATACAAAAATAAAATTTGGAATTTACAGGAAGCCAACACATTCAAAAATTATATAAAAAATAATAGCCACAACCCAATTACACATAAACATGCAATAATAAACAGCCTTACACACAGACTAGTCAACATACCCATGAAAAAAGAAGAATATTTCAAGGAACATAAAGCAATAATACACATAGCAGAAGAAAACGGATGCAACAAAAGTTTGGTGTTGAAGAAAATTAGAAAATCTAAACTAAAGAAAACCATTAAGGAAGCAACCACATTTATTAAAGAAAAAGAAAGCAACAGCATATTCAGTTCATTCACATATCATCCAAAAACATTTAATAAATTTAAAAAGATATTCAAGGAACAAAATATCATCTTGGCACCTACTAATAGATACTCAATTTTAAAATTACTAAATTCAAAAACAAAAGATGAAATTCCTTCAGGTAACAAATCTGGAATATACCAAATAAATTGTAAGAATTGTGAAAAATGCTACATAGGTCAAACAAAAAGAAATTTAAAAACCAGAGTCAAAGAACACTTTAGAAACATCAGATTGAAACAAGAAGACAAGTTAGCAGTAGCATTTCATTTTTGGAATGAAAACCATGACATTGATCCAAATCCAAAATTATTAAAAGGAGTGATAAACCAAAATAGATTGACAACATGGGAGAACATATTCATCTGGAAAAATAAGCATCGCGTAATGAACTTTGAAATCCCGCCAGTAGATAATTTGACAAAAAAGTTCATAGTTCCACCACCAGAGAGAGCAGACAACAACAGATGCCAGTTGGAAAGAGATTGAAAATGGAGGCCAGGGCCTTTGAAACTAGTCTCTCATAAATATATGAAAAAGTAAGTGACGATTGTCAATAAACCAACCACAAATAATTTTTATATTGATTTACTATTCATATGTGCAGTCTTATCTTGCATATGGTATCTTTATCTGGGGATCAGCTACCGGGATAAAAGATTTATTTGTAACACAAAAGAAAATAATAAGAAGAATGTTTAATCTAAGTAAAGGGACTCATTGTATGAAATATTTTAAGGAAAATAATATACTAACTCTGCCATGTCTGTATATCTTAGAAACCGTATTCTTTATAAACAACAACATACAATATTTTAAAACAAATAACACTATTCATGAACATTATACTAGGAATAATACTAAATTACACATACTGGGATCAAGATCAAATAAAAAACTTAACTCAGTACTTCATAAAGGGGTTCACATGTACAACTTAATCTTAAAGAAAATCAAAAACAATGATAAGAAAAGATTCAGAAGAGATGTGAAATCATTTTTAATAAATCAGTGCTTCTATAGTACTCAAGAGTTCTTTGAATATTTTAGACACCAGATTAAGTAGAGTAAATGATTACATGAGAATAATTTTATGATACTAATGGTTGACAATTCATGTAAATTTTCTGTATTTGTTGACATTGATACAATTTAATCTAATTATTGCATGCAGAATTAATTCTGTATTTTCTGAATTTCTAGTTTGTATTGTTTGTACTGTATCTTGAAAAGCAAATATTTCTGTACAGAAATTAAATGATAAATAAATAAATAAATAAATAAATGAATGAATAAATAAATATGTTTGATGTGCAGTTGGCGCTACAAGCATCAGAGAGGAACCGAAAGGACATTTTGATCCCATTTTATCATGAACTGGCAGAAGAAGAGAAATCATACGGGCTGTTTCAACAAGATCATGTTACTGCCCATACATTATATTGGTGCAAATTTTAACCAGCAATTGATGTTCGCAAAAGTTCATGAAATCGTTTCTTTTTTGTGGGAAGGCTCTCGCAACGACTTACGGAAATCCCAAAATTGATTAACGGTATTCTTTTTATTCCAAAATAAGAATTTCAGAGTTTATTGCTCTATATTTTGGCCTCTGTAGTGTAGGTGCTAACGTGTCTGCACTCAAGAGATCCCAAGTTCGAATCTCGGTCAGAATGAGTTATCTGGCTAAGCTGTTACTCCAAGGTTTTCCCTTATCCTGAAAGATGAATGTCAGGTAACACTAAGTTCTATGAACCCTGGGCTTCTTTGAGCTTCATTTCACCCATTACATTCATTATCCGATATAGCTTAACGTAGGAAGATGTTAATTAAAATGGTAACGTTTGAATTGGGTTCAGACATTTAAACGAACGGAACGTTTGTTTGTACAGAAAACACACACACACACACACACACACACACACACACACACACACACACACACACACACACACACACACACCCACACACACACACACACACACATTATATTATATATATAACGCGAGAGTATCTACCAGGGCAGTCCGCAGAAAGTGAAGACCGATCCCCCCCCCCCCTCTCAAGACCAGGGAGTTACCGAATTGTCCCCGAAGAGCGCCCGGTGCCTTCGTGTCTCTTTCCATACGACAAGACCTAGAAGCTAACAAGCCCCCCCCCCCCATCTGGTCCGAAAACACAAGACGGGATGCAAGTGGATACGTCACTTACGCGCGCCAACCCCAAAGAGGAAGGCTACCGATCTACCTCGGTGGGACCGCCTGGCGATCTAGCACACCTTCTACTAGCTCTGCAGGCTAGTACTCGAGAATATATGGCTTCCCTCAACCCCGTCCGGAGACGTACCCAATCTCCCACGGGTATCGGGAACCCTGCCCCCTCGAGTCCAACCCAATCCGAACAACTCCCCGATGGGAGGGGCTCGAATGTTCTGCCCGAGGTTTCTAGTAACGTCAGAGGTACCACGACTGCTAAGGGTCCGCAGCGCTCGAACCACGGCAGCTGAAGGGGACGCATCCCCTCTTCTTCGGGGACCTAAAAAGGCAAAGCCTTAACGTTACATTTGATATACAACTGTGCTATTGTCTATTCGTGATTATGTGAAACTCTTAATAATTCATTTCGCTATCAGCCGACTTTTAGATGTAGTAGGCTGCTGTTAAAACTCAACAATTCTAAGTTCCTAGACACATACATCATGCCCGATCATGCCTTATACATCATGCCTTATGCCTGATTTCACCAACAGATGTTAAAATCGACGTTAACAAATGTAACGTAACAATTGTCACAGCGCTAAAACTAATGTTAAATTTCCTGCATTTCACCAACCTGTTTACTTAAAATGTTAACAAACATGTGTTAACGCCAAGAAACTTGTAAATATCACAGTTATAGAAGGCTATGGATGATTTTCTGAACGTACTCCGTTGCGCTTTTGTTTTCATTTTCGTCATACAAATGGCGGATGAACAAAATCATAAATAAAGCCGTGAGACAAATTTCTCATCGACGGAGAAAGAATTGTTAATTGAAGTGTAAGGATATCGTGGAAAATAAGAGGACGGATGCAGTGAATGTAAAAGAGAAAGATGTCGCGGGGAAAATATTGGAAACGAATTTAATTCAAATGCATGTGTCACTACTACAAACACCAAACAACTTGTCAGTATTACGTAAATTTAAAACGAGGTGCGAAGAACAAGTGCCTTAAACGTTTCAAGAACAATGTACTATCCACACAATTCAGTGAATTATAAAATCGCAAGGTTATTAATACTTGAAGCAAAGGTGAGATCGGCATGACCGGCCATTCGCCGCATCACCTGACTGCAGGAAGCAGCAGCACGCAGCTGCCTTCATCGCAGCTCTCGCCAGCCAGCAGTCGAGCGCCGTCTCCCGCCTCGCTGTCGGTGACGGCAGTCGAGAGGGAGCCTCCCGCGGAACGCACGGGAAAGGTCTGGGCCACTCGGCCTGCTTCTCCCACCACGCCGTACGCCCGCCAAGAGCCTAGTCAACCACCGCTGAACAGGGCAGCTGGGCCCCCCAGCGCAACACGGCCAGCCACCACCTCAGCATCACCGGAAGCTGCACAGCTTTACTTAGCAGACACACAAGCAGCTACTCCGACACCACGGACCAGCCGAACCCCGACCGCTGCGACCTCCGCTCAGCCGCCGACAGGAACCAAAACTTCACACTGCGCAGTAGTCGTCGGAGTACCCCTGGACCTCCCTGCGAGGTATCTCCTTACCGCAGCGACGCAGAAGTGGCCCACGGCCACCAGCGCCTCACGGATCTCGTCCAGACGAGGCCCAACCACCTGCGTGCGCCTGCAGTTTACAGATAAACAGGACCGCGACGCCGCCTTGACCTCAGGTCTGCCCATCTTGGGACAGCTCCTGAAGGTGGAGGCCAGCAAACTGCAGCGACACATCCCGTGCCGGAACTGCTGCGCCTATGGGCATAGCGCCGACACATGCACCGCGCCGCCACGGTGCCATTACTGTGGCTCTCCCACTGAAACCGCAACCTGCAGGGCCCATGATCTCCGCCGACGCCGCAGGTACTGCGCCACGTGTGACGGCCTTGGCCATTTCACAGGGCAGGCACAGTGCCCTGCTTACCCTCGCGGAAACCAAACAAGACCGACACCCCGGAGCACTGCCACCAGCGGATCTTTGGAATGACAGCAAGCACTTGGCTGCCTCCGGGAGGACCTGCAGATTATCACAACCCGACTCCACGCCCTTGAGGAACTCATCACATCAATCGCCACCAGCAATCACCGGACTCCAGCGGACGAGGCTCAAGACCTCCACTCAGAGGTCCTTAACCTCAGCCAGCGACTGGGCAAACTGGAGGAATCCGCCACCGCCGCTGCCCAACAGCATGAGACAAACCACGCCGCCCTCATCGACACCCTGACCGCTACACACAGACAACTGACAGACCGACTCACTCCCCTGGACCAACTCTCCGGCGCACTTGACAAATTGCACGACACGACGAAGGCCATCAGCTCCCAGCTCCAACAAACAGAACAACTAGCCACAGATCAAAAAGAGATCCTCGCATCAATTCAACGAAAGATTCACCGGGTGGAGGCACACCTCACAGACACATCTTCAATCACCACCAACAGACTGGACCAGCTCAGCATGAAACTAGCAGAAATGGACAGCAGCCTCCACGCCAGACTACATGACCTCAAGACCGCAGAACAAATAGTCGCCGACCATGATGAACAGAACGTCCAGAGAATGAAAGCTTACCGCCCCAACATCTGGAGACCACCACAGCACACCTGATGGCCATATCAACTACCCTCCCGGAATTAACTACCGGAGATTATGCCCTCCCACAAAAGTATACTATTTAAACTTAATAAAGACTACCACTTTCCCCCTTAACTACCTTCCTTCATTTTCGCCTCTACTCCCCACGCGCCTCGTTCAGGGCCTTTTGGCCATGTTCGACGCCTGGACACCACTCCTTACCCGCTCGCCGTTAGAGACGGCCAGCACTTCATGTTCACCTCAACTGACGGGAGTGCTTTTTGCGGGATCCCGACATACCACTCAACTGCCCTACCTACTCTCACCTTCAAAAAAAAAAAAAAAAAAAAAAAAAAAAAAAAAAAAAAAAAAGAGATCGGCATATTCCTTTCTATGTATATTCTAACTCATTATTACGTAAATTTAAAACGAGATGCGAAGAAGGACAAGTGACTTGAACGTTTCAAGACGGCAGGTGGACAGTGTATTATCCACATAATTCAGTGAACTATAAAATCGCAAGGTTATTAATACTTGAAGCTAAGGCAAGATAGTCATATTACTTTCGATGCATGTTCTAACTCAGCATTAAGTAAATTTAAAACGAAGAGCGAAGAAGGGCAAGTGACTTGAACGTTTCAAGACGGGAGGTGGACAGTGTATTATCCATATAATTCAGTGAATTATAAAATCGCAAGGTTATTAATACTTGAAGCAAAGGCGAAATCGCCATATTCCTTTCGATGCATGTTCTAACCTCTTTTGTACTTCCGCAGTAACCTTCATAACAACTTGTTTCGACAGTCTATACCTCCGTAAAACAATTTTCTTCGGATAGTTCCTCAAAATCATTTGTCCTCATAGGCCGTACTCTATGAATGCCATTTAGACGGTCTTAAATATAACAAATCGACATCAGCAGCTGAGTTCATGCTCGCCATCTTGACTATTTACATTTGTTAAGGACTTAACATTAGAAATTCTTCTTTTTAGTTTAATATGAGATTTAACACGAGTGTTACGCTAACACTTGGTGAAATGCAATTTTTGTTTTAACTATTGCTAAACTCGTGTTAAGTCTTAACATTTGTTGGTGAAATCGGTCATTAGTGTATAGAATGAAGCTACATTATATCCCTAACAAGGTTTTCCATATGGTATATAAAGTGTTTCCTAAATGTAGCTTATGTGTAATGTTTCTTAGTTACACAGTAAAAATAAAGTGATAGTTTTTCTCATATACGAAGTATAATGAAAAAGTTATATGCAAATTGTGTTATATTTAGCATTCTCACAGTAATGCAAACTTCCTTAACTCATACTAATAAATGTGTTGTAAATTGTCGATGAACAAACGTAATACTTGAACTTTTTATTGTATGGTTCATTGCCTTGAAATACGCTATTAAAATGGTGTTTGAACAAAGTTTGAACAAATATAATGCAATAATAAACTTATGTCCATAGCTCCCACGAGACTTGAAAATCCATCAAATCTTAATTGTGTCCTCCGCGGGAGCAATACGAGGAGGTATCATATAGTTTTTACTATCACGTGGTAAATTTTATGGAAGAGTAAGGAAATATTTCTGTCATCAATGATCCCTCGGGGTATAATGTTGAAAATTTCACTCAGTTATATCCCTTCCTTTTGGTAACAAAGAGTGCTAAAAGGGACCAGGTGTAAGATGCAGAAAATTGAGGCCCGTAGTGTGATGAAGTTCCTAATTTTGAAGGGCAAACTTTTCTAGGAAATCCAGGTTGAGATGACGGCTATTTGTGACAATGATTGCCCATTTTGTGACACAATTGTGAAGTGGAAAAGGAAATTTTAAGCTGGCCTCATGTCCCTGACAGATGAGCCAAGAACTGGTAGACTGTTTTTGACAGACGATGCTGTCACAGTGAAGAAAGTGGAGTGTTTAATACTGGAATACAGACGAGCAACCATCTAAATGATATGAATGAGAGTCATCTTAGTTATGCTAGTGTCTGCAAAATTATTCACGACGAACTGCAAATGTCTAAGGTGTATGCATGCTACCCACGGAAAGCGACCCGGGTTCGATCCCACCCATGTGGTGGTTATTTTAGGTCCCGGGTATAGGACCGGTGCCCACTCAGCATCGTGAGGAAAGTGAGGAGCTTACGCTAGGTAAGCGGCCCTGGTCATGAAAACCAACATTCCGGCTGGGGGATGCCGAGATGCTGACCACATCTCCTCCCCGTATCGGTTGGATGATCGCCCACCTCTGCCTTGCGTTAGTGGGCGTGAGGCCGGCAGTCGGGTTGGTAGGCCTTGGCCCTCTAAGGGCTGTCGCGCCATGGGTTTAGTTTAGTATGCATGCTACCCCTTTCCAAACACGGCGTGACCCTTCAAGACAGATGTTGGTGTTGCTGGAATAGGATGAATATGATTTCTTTTGATCGTCTGGTAACCATGGATGAATCATGGATCTATCAGCATGATCTAGAGACAAAAGCTATGGTCATGGAATGGAAACATGCCGACCCGCCCTCCTAAAATGCAAAGTTGCAAAAGTCAGCTGGGAAGATCATGAACTCAGTTTTCTGGGACTGTCGTGCAGCCAACCGTACAGATTTCATTTCCAAGGGTCAAACTATCTTTGTCACATACTACAGTAATTTTCTGGAAAAGTTACGACCAGCTCTGATTAAGAAACGACGCGGTATGTTCTCCATTATCTTACTGATAATCTCATTCATCTGAAGTTGCAGTTGACATCAAGGGGACTTTGGGATCTTGCAGCGTCCACCTTATTTGCCCGGTTTTGCACCTTTTGACATTTTTGTTCCTAGAAATGAAGAATCCGTGCGTGGTCTTCGATTTGACAACAGAAATGACGTCATTATGAAGCGGAAGGGTGGTTTAAGTCCAAAAATGCCGATTTCTACAATTTGGAAGTTCAAGAAACGCTGGAGAAAATGTGTATATCTGGATGGTGACTACATAGAGAAGAATTAACAAGCACACATCAACAGAAGCTGTCACAGTTTTAAAGTGTAATACTTAAAACTTTGCAATATACCCTCGTATAAACAAGGAAAACTAGTTATCAGCAACGTCTTGTTCGGTGGATGCTCATAATTTTGAAAACTCCTGTAGCATATGGTCTAAGAGTTGTTAAATAATGTATTCCTGGATGAAACAGGGTGATTGAGGTGCGTAGGAAGCTTTAACCTTTCAGAAACCCCAATCTCCATATGTATCTTTTGATAACAGTCAAGCTTCCTGTCCCTTTGCTCCTCATGAGGTTTGTCTCTTTCTATAGTTACTTATTTGGTTTTGATGTTCCAATTAAGTAATTTAAGTACATTATATCATCCACAACACTTCCAGGCCATTCCAAACGGGATCTATTTTGTGTAACTTAACTAGAGTCGACAATTGATCGATGCATCAAAGAAACCACCGTTTGATTTAACCTACCTGCACTACAGGGGCCTGAAACTTGTGAGCGAAACCCAGGTAGCATTCGTTGATAAAAGCCTCTACAATGATGAGGTCGAAGTGTTGATCCGTAGAATTTATCAGCTGCTGAGTAGCCTTATCTCCAAGAGTTAAGTCACAGGTTGACTCCCCCATGAAACTCATCATCATCATCATCTGCAGGAAGTTGACGTTTGTAACTTCGTAAAGGTTGCTGGGAACTACGAGAAAAAAAAAAACTCATCTTTAAAGTTAACACAAGTTTTGTATTAAATTCTACAGTAATCTTTTAACTTTTACATTAACCTCTACATTAACTCATCTTTAAAGTTAACACAAGTTTTGTATTAAATTCTACAGTAATCTTTTAACTTTTACATTAACCTGAAATTATTTTTAATCCTCGTAAAGAATTATTTGCTTAAAAGATATTAATATTTTATTGATAATAGTGTTACGCTGTTTGGAAAACGTTGCTATTGATTCATAGATCTTTTATTCAGTTTTATGATATAAATTATTGTTGATGGTTATGCGAACTAATGAAGGTAAGTTTTCACAGTACTTATCACACGACAGGTATTCCTATGTTTAAATTCGAACTATTTGTTTTATCATCTTTGCTTCAATAAGCAATGAATCACAAAGAAGAAGACATAATGAAAGCCGATGTTGCTGGCGCCTATTTGATTTCATTGAAAAGAAAATATGTTTTAAAATCTGACTATAACTTTCAGATTATCCTTAACTAATGTCTTCTTTTTCTTCATCACTTCATGGCATAGGCAATCAAGTGCCTGTTCTGCCTTGGAAGTCCTCCAGCTATCGTTTCCTGGGTCTGCCCACCGATCTCCTACCTTTAGAATGATACTGTAATATTTGTTTTGTAAGTCTATTATCTGGCATTCTTTCAACATGTTCCTTCCATTTTTGTTTGAGATCTTTTAACCTATCATTCATACTAAAAATGTCCAGCTCTTCTCTTATATTTTCGTTTCTTATTAAGTCCCTATTCGTGCATCCTTTCACACTTCTCAAGAATTTCATTCTCTGTTGCTTTTTAGTTAACGTCCAAGTCTCACTTCCGTATGTCAGTATAGGTACAGCCATAACTTTAAAGAACTTTAATTTTGTTTCTTTACGTATTTTGTTTCTAAATGTTCTATTTATTGTTCCACACACTCTTTGAAATTTGCATATTTTATTGTGGACATCATATTCCTTGTCATAACTAACATCAGTTCCCAAGTAGTTAAAATGGCTTACCTGTTCAACGCAACGATTATTTATAACTATTTTTGTTCTAATTGGCTCTTTCCCAATGAATGCCATTACCTTTGATTTTATAAAAGAAATTTTCATGTTATAATGCTTACAAAGTTCACTAAGTTTAAAAATAGATTTTTGCAGGGCAGACTCGCAATTTTGTATAATAACTAAGTTGTCAGCAAACAATAAAATATTTAAAAAGTTTTTATTTGAAATTTTCAAACCTAAATTCACTAGCTGCTTCCATTTGCACACTAGGTCGTCAATATAAATGCTAAAAAGTATAGGTGATAAAGTACACCCTTGTCTGACACCCTGATTAGTAAGGTTATTTTTAGAAATTTTACCATTGTTCCTCACATTTATGTTTATTTGGAAGTAGAAGCATTGTATCATTTTTACTAATTGTTGTGGGTATCCTCGTTTTTCCAATATTTGCCACATTTTGCAACGGTTTACCCTATCGAAGGCTTTTTCAAAGTCAACTAACGCCATATGCCTTTTTTATTAAACTCCCTATGTTTTTCAATTAGTTGTTTAACAATAAAAATGTTATCTACACAGGATCTGCCTCTTCTAAATCCACTTTGTTCTTCCGATAGAAGACATTCAGCTATATTTTGCAACCTTTTATCCTTAAGCAATGTGTTATAATCTTTATGAGGTTATGTATAAATGTTCACGACACGATACTATCAGTGTACTTTGGAACACTTATGTGGAAATTAAGCTTAACTGTATTCTAAAATGATTGAGATACACAAATTTTCATTAACACAAATGTGCAGCTTTTGTTCTTACCAAAACAAAAATACTGTGCATTAAGTACGTGAATTGTGAAACGCCCTTATGCCTAGGATGTTCTGGAAACTTGCATGTCAAGTGATTAATGGTTTAATAGACTAAAGCATTTATAAACCTGGGGCTTATCTCTGATGTATCTTTACACAGTTCTCTTGATTTTCCTAGGGATCCATTATATATGAATATTCATAAAAGCTGGAGTGTTTTCTTAATGGGATATTTAGTAAAATTATTCTTTTTATTCATAGTACTAACACATTAATTTACCACTACGGTGGAAAGGCACTCTTTGTGGGACTTTTGTGTTATAGAGGTTTAATAGGATCTGTAAGGGAGGGACCGAGTTTGAGACTTGCTGTCTGCTGAAAATGCTGTATGATCAGCCACGTTGAGGATTTACTGACGCACGGATGAATCATTGCATTGCCAGGAACTAGTGGAGCTAATATTTGACACCTTGAATTGCTCATGATGGTGGTGATTGTGATAGTAGTGCTGATAAGATGAGGGCACTGGTTCTTTTACTCATTGTATCCATTGTTTTGATTCACTGGCACTCCATAATCTTCCATCATGGCACCTGATTGTAGATGAATTTTACAGTACACTCAACTGTTATCTGAGTTTCACTTATTACGGCTCAGCTGCTGCCCATAATCATCTGTGGTAGAGAAATGCATGCAAACTGTGTACCTATATTATAATAACTTAATCCTTCAGGACCATAGCGCACGTAGTAACAAAAGAAATGCCATATTTTTGGGTTGCATAGTCACTGTAACATACAAGTCAATATTGAACACATTCAAACATTTTGTCACATTGCACAAGTATAACAATTACAGCGAAATCTTATACCCTGCGGCTTTATTTCATATGAACCTGGCATGTTTCTATTACCATTGCCTCGGGAGACGTCAGCGAGATTCTTCTCGATGACAATGTCAGTGTAGTTGGCGACAGGCTTCTTCAGAGGAAGTGGGGAGAGAACGGTCACCTGGTGTCCCCGGGAGGCCAGTTCCTTCATCAAGGCAGTGTGCATGACGAGATGACTGTGTACAGGGAACGGAAACACACCCAAAATGCGTGCTGCCAACGTTATGTGCACTGTCACCAGCAACAATGCCACTGGTAGAATTTCCTGTAACATCAATCATTATATTTACAGAGCTAATAGTGCAGATAAATTTCCATGAAATAGCTAGAAAGTTTCTTAAACACTACCATTGTTTGGCAACAATAATTGAAACAACGATTTTAGACAACTTTTGAGACGCGTAAATTTCAGATAACAGACATTTGAAGTGATCAGTGTCGTATGTGGCCTAGAAAATTGAGGCCACGATTGAGCATTTCCATTTAGAGGGTTTGAGTACGGTACAGATCAAAATAGATTTGAAGTTCATGCAGACTTGTAACCTATGGACAACACTCTTTTCTGAATCTAATATCAGAAAACGTGACACAAAAATAAAATATGTAATTTACAATAACTCAAATCAATGTAAAGATTATATAAAAAGGACAGCTATGATCTATTTAAAAATAAATATATAAATATGCTGTCAATGAAGACCACTTCTTTTTGGATGGATGAATTTAAAATGCATGGTCGAAGAAGCACAGACGATGAAGCACAGTCTGGCCATCCAGATTTACCTCGATAGTTGCTTTCTGTTATGATGATGACCAATTTGGATTACCACAAAATAAATCGAGTAAAACCATGATATCGTAAGGCAAGACCACAGAGTGAGTGTATGAGATCGCTCTTAGTTGAGTGATTTTACCATAATATATGAAAATTGTGTTCATGTTGTGTGCAGCTATTGTTGACTTGATCTAAAGCTCATGTGTAAGAACATTTCAGCATTCTCTGGCAAGGCTGAGTCGTAGTCCGTAAGACTTTGGTGCCAATTTGTGAATAGTTGAAGGTCGCTTTCACCATTACACACCAGAAATAAATCAGCTGTCAAAACCATGGACAAACTTGGAGCGCAAGAAGTTAAGGATGGTCCTCTGGCTTGGAAGGTTATGGCACATCCCCCTCCAGAATAATCTTGCTGTTGATAGATTCACTGGAAAAGCTCAAAATCATAGCTGGAGATTTTTGGCCTCAATGATGAGTGGTTTGAACGATGCATTGAATTTATCAATATGGACACATGAGTCTATTTGCTATCCATCCTATTCTTTGGATTCAGCCCCCAAACTGGAAGATGTAGCTTAACGGTAAGAAATATTCACCTGAAGAAGTGATCGTACTCGTCAGTGAGCATTTTTCAGACTTTGATAAATAGCATTTTTATTTTTTCTATTAGGTATGTAGCATTCCACCCGATCCACCTGATAAGACACTACCATAATATAAAAAAGAAATACACATTTTTAAAAAATTCTGTAATTTGTTATACAGCTTTTTCAACTATTTACTATTTACAGGTGCTAAGTTTAAATCTAAACGGACTAAATTCTTGCTAAGCAGAGCCTATTATATTATAGATGAATATTTTGATGACAACTTCGATGATTTTGAATAATTATGTTTTGTATTTTGAGAGAGAGAGAGAGAGAGAGAGAGAGAGAGAGAGAGAGAGAGAGAGAGAGAGAGAGAGAGAGAGAGAGAGAGAGAGAGAGAGAGAGAGAGAGGATGAATGACAATTTTTTGACATTTCTAATCGTTTACTTTTAAGAGAGAGTATGCATTACAAATGACATGACTTAATTGTGTTCAAACACTGTATTAAGTTGCAATAAATATGAATATTGACCTTGAGTCTATACCTATGTATCTTTATTATTTATTTATTTTAAGTAAACTATTTATTTGTTACTTAAATGTCTGAGATATATGTTAAGCTAATAAAATATTTAGTTATTTTATTAAAATAAAAATAAATTATTTCCATAAACTCACTTAAGAACTGATAGATTTAAAAAAAAATCGTGTATCTTCTGTACCTTTAAAAGTACAAATCTTAAATAAAAAAATAATATTTATTTGTTGACATTCAATAGATGCGTCTTCATGCATACACACCCTTTTCTTTATTTTTTTTTTATTCAGGGGTCCCCAAACAAATCAAAATCAACGTATGACATTTTTGAGTGGAATGAAATCCTTCATCCACATATTAGGTGAAATTTTGTGCTTTAATATCCATGTAAAATATTGAGGTTAACATTATGTACATAAATTTTCAAAAATCGGTGCGATTTAAAAAACTAAGAAATGAAAATTCCTGAAGAGAGAACAAACTGTAAGGTCGAATAATGGAAATTAATTGTTCTTTCACACTAGCCGTGTGTAGGACGCACTATGAAGCCCGGGCCTTAAAGTACTTACAGCATAGTAAGTCGCCATTAAGGTAGTTGTTTCATGTGTTTTTGAGAACTCCTAGTGATTTACCGGGAGAAACACGAGTCAGTTGGAGAATTTAATGTCATGTTGGCACGTTGGCCATAGTAGCTCAATGGTTAGAGCGGCTGGACGGAAACCAGAAGATCCGTGGTTCAAATCCCGGCTATGGCATTGAATTTTTCACCCTGGCTCTACCCTTTCAAACTGTAAGGTCGTTTGCTCTTTAAGCATATAAAAAGTCACAAATTTCTCTGTGTTTACTTGGTAACTAGAATACCTTGATAACTACAATCATTCAATTGAATTTGTACTCATAGTTCTAACAGTATAATCAATGCTCTTATCACGGCACTTCGTTACACCTGTTGTAACTCATGCAAAAAACGTGTTTTAGTTTCTACAAATATGCCCTATCTATTGCTTATGTTTTTGCTTGAGCTCAATTACTGTTCAGCAATCGTGTAAGTTCTGTTTGTACGTGACTCATTAGCTTATCCTGACTTGCCATTATTATAGATATTGAATGAGGTAAACGGCCAAACTGGTTAAGTCCCGATTTCAGCAAAAATAACCTGCTTCGGTGATTTACTGTCAGTTACAGAGTATGAGAAAGTAGTTATCAGAATTCAAATGTTTCATTTCACTCTACAATAGCTGAATAAAAATTTCTATAATAAGTATACGAGATGTTGCATTTCATACAAAAGTTCTGTACAAAGATTTTCATGGAAGTATACGCTTTGTGATCCCAGGAATTGAAAAAGTAATTCAGAGAAAGGTGTGTCTGCGTGTAACTGTGAAAACAATAACTAATAAAGTAAACAATGGCTTAAATAGCACGTATGGACACAGTTCAGTAGCCTCTAATAATGCGAAAATAACTTTACGTCGAAAACGTTTAGTCAATTTTATTTGTTCAAAAATGGCTTAATTTAAAATGGCATATGCTTAGGATGTTGCATAAAAAATGAAATGCATACCTTTAATATTCTAGGAAAATCCTTAATGGCCTCTTTGTTCTGAAAGACTTTTGCACAACTGGTAAACAGTAAGAGATAGACAAAATATTATTATAAAAACTATTATAATGCACATATGACTTTCCTTACTTGTGTAAATAACCTTTTCTCACAAACGCCTATTCCTCGGTCTATTTCATCTATCGTTTAAGATGTTATCCAGAAAAGCATTTTCAGAAATTATATTATTGTTGTGCAAGAGGAATATTTCCCATTTGAGAAAAGTATAAGCATTGCATTATTATTTACATTTTTGTGTAATAATATTGTGTCTATCTCTTATGGTACACTATAAGTTGAGGTGGCAGCTGGGTAAAGGTGTACACTAAATGAATTTGTTACCAACTCTGAAAGGAGACTGAAGATGATTGTATATATTTGGAGCCATTGCTGGTACATGTATCAACTATCGTACTACATATGTATAAATCATCTTCAGTCTTCTTTCATAATCGGTAGCAGACTAATTCATTTAGTGTGCATCTTTACCCAGCTGCCACCTCAAGTTAATTGGACTATACCCGGGTTATTAAAAGTCATTCAGAATGAAGAGGGCTTCTGAGTGTGTTCCCAGAAAATTCAAGATATACATTTAAAAGTATCTTCAACATATGGCATGTTAATCGAAATCGTTGTAGTCATTTTTATAAGATCAAAATTTTCGAAAAATGTTCGATATAAAGGTAGTCTGGCTTGGGGGGATTTTCTTGGAACCCTTCGTG
This sequence comes from Mantis religiosa, assembly GCA_030765055.1. Classification (NCBI taxonomy): domain Eukaryota; kingdom Metazoa; phylum Arthropoda; class Insecta; order Mantodea; family Mantidae; genus Mantis; species Mantis religiosa. Next base: position 229,243,690 of record CM060947.1, on the reverse strand, counting down.
TCCTATCCTTGATAGGCGTCGAACTTTTCGTTTATGATTTATGCAGTACACACACACACACACACACACACACACACACACACACACACACACACACACACACACACACACACACACACACACACACACACACACACACACACACAGAAAGAGAGAGACATTTTTCTTAAAATATCCTTTTCAGATTCAGGGGCTACCAATTTCAGTGAAATCTCAGTGCCTAATTTTTGGGTGGAATACAACACTTTTTCCACTTTCTAGACCTACGTTCGTTTTAACTTAGCGTTGGAGGACGTACGAGGGCTGTTCAATAAAGAATAATCATAATTTTTTTACCGACATAATTTTTCGCACTAAAATTCAATCTTATTTTATTCTGTTACCTTAATGTGAAACAAATACGCCGTAGTAGTTTCATTGTAGGTACTCCTGTTTCCCGCCTGTGAGAACCAGGCAAGTGCAGATATGTTCAGTATCGCCTACCGCTGCAATGGAGGTAACATGCAGTTAAAGTTGATGTTAGAGGAAGATCCGCAGTTTCTTTCAAACGTAATCACTGCTGATGAAACTTGGCTACATCATTTTGATCCTGAGAGCAAACAGCAAAGCTCAGTGTGGAAATCTCCTTCATCACCAACCTCCCAAAGAAGCAAAAGTAGTTGCTTCTGCTGGGAAAGTTATGGTCATCTCATTCTTTGATATTCATGGAATGGTTTATCAGCATGTTGTATCTGCACACACATCAGTAGCTGGACAATACTACAGGAATGTCCTGAAAACATTGCAAGTTCATATCAGGGGCGAAAGACCATATTTCCCTGAAGCAGGCTGGATGCTGCACCACGATAATGCGCGGCCACATATTGCCAATATTGTTGCTGAATATCTTGCAAAAATCAACGTGAAGTGCATCGCTCACTCTCCCTATAGTCCAGATTTAGCCCCATGTGACTTTTTTCTATTCCCTAACTTGAAGAAACGCCTTCGTGGGAGGCATTATCTACAATCAGAAGCAGTGGTGAAGGCTGCGGAGGCGATTTTGAAGGATCTCTCCAAAAATGGTTTCCAACATGTCTTTGAAGACTGGCAGAAACGTTGCGACAAGTACATCGCATTCAGGGTAGACTATTTTGAGAAGGACCATCAAAATTATGAGGATGAGTAAAGGCACGTTGTCAGAAAAAAATTTGATCATTCTTTATTGAACAGCTCTCGTATTTTTAAAAAATCCCTTTTGTAATTATTTGATTATTATTGTTTCACCGTTCTGTATTCATGTTCCGCCTACTAAAAATGCATACTGAAACCATTTCTGCAAAATGGGGAGAAAATCGCGCTAATTTAAAAACTGAACTTTTTAATTGTGTGTAGAATATTGCCTGTGCAATATTAGATCATATACGAAACGAAGAAATGAATGGAATTAAAAATATTCCTTTTAATGTAAGTTATACCAGGAAATAAACAGCAACGGATACCACACCTTAAATTGATGTGAAATAAAATAGTGAAACAAATAAAATGTAAACCAGAAGAACCTAGGAAGAAATGGAGTGAAGATGGAAGAGGCTGTAAGCGTAATTCTTGATAGAAGAAGATGAGTAGAGGAGGAAGTGGAAGAAAATAACAAATGTATCCATTAAAATAAAATCATATTATTTCTTTAGTATTTGAGATTTTCAGAATATTTATTCCATAAATGTTGGTATCCACCATAAAGAGGACTAACGAAAATAACCAAAACTCTATTCGTGCCATAAAGTTAGATGGTGCTTTGTTCTTACCGTCTTCATGTTTAGTTGGTAGACGTAGAAATGGTTAGGAAGCACTCGTGCAGGAAGGATTTTCGTCTCTAGTCGATGCTCAACTCCCTCAGAAGAATTTCAAATCAGGAACATATCCTTTATTAAACAGTAATGCATATAAATTGTAACCTGCGATATAACTTGCCTGCCTTAACGGACTCTTAAATTAATTGAACGTTTGTCAAGTCATACGTGAACGGTTAACGTTTGCAATATTGCCAGACGAGTTGAATACTATCTTTACAAGTGAGTTCGATATGTAACTACCTTTAGTAATAATTGTTGTTTGATAGTTTCATGGTTGGGGTTAACAAATACTTGTTAAGATAATTATTTTGAGGCCGAAGATAGATATTTACTTATCTTTTGACAAGAAGCACAGGTTTTAAACCTCAATTCAATTACCCAACAAATGGCTCAGCGGTAACGTGAAGTCCCGGGTTCAATTTCAGAGAACTACTCACTCTGACAGTGTTTCTCGCAGTGGTTGTTCTTCTGCCAAGGCTTGTCCAGCATTTCCTACTTCTTCTGATTCAAAGCTGAAGGGTCCTCCGCGTTTCAGACTTGTGAACGGTGTGAGATATGTTGAACTTGGAAGTGTTAAATACCCCCATGTTTAAGCACCTGGTCTCCCGGATCTGGGCACGCTTTGGGTCTCTCCCTCATCCCGTGCTGTTGGCAGGCTGAGATCCTCATATTCGTGTGTTTTGTGAAGTGAGGGAGAGCCCATAAGTGTGCTATTCGTGTATCTGTCCTAGAAGGGATTTAACCACGTGATGACAGGATTATTGGGTTTGTAGGGTGACGGGTGAAATTTAGGTGGGAGAAAGTAAGGAGGTAGCATAAGCTCTTCAACGGTTGAAGATCCAGGTGCAGCGACCCACTGTGCACCACTGGTGGCGATTTAAATTTAGGAAATGGAAAACATAATTTTGATTTTCCGGACTAGTTCTTGGGTGGTTTAATTTTTGACGTTGGTAGATATACCTTAGGTAGGGACGTATTTAAGGGGGGTCCAGGAGGTCCGGACCTGCCAAATGAATTACATTTCACCTTTTCTTGCTGATCTTTTTATGAGTTTTTTTTCGAAATTCAAGTCAGTAAAGCTTTTCCTTTGATTTTTAAAACATGGTATAGATATTTTGATATGTTTGCTATTGTTCCTGATAAACAAATTAACGATGCTTTAAAATTACTAAATTTACAAGATGAAGCTATAAAATTCACAAGAGAAACTGAAATTAATGGATTTATTCCTTTTCTAGATTTGAAGATAATAATAAATAGTAACAAATTAGATTTTGGTATTTATAGGAAATCTACTCATATTGATAATTACATAAAAAATAAAAGTTTAATCCTTTTTCACATAAATTTGCTGTATTTCATAGAATGATTTATAGATTAATAAATATACCCCTGAATATAGAAGAATTTAATAAAGAATATAAACATATTATTAATATTGCTTTAATTAATGACTTTAATAAAGTCTTTATATAAACGAAGATTGACAATTTTAAATATCAAAAAACTGTTAATGATATTTCTACCTTTAAAAGATAAAAGACGATTATAATTTTAAAAAATTTACTTAGCATCCTTTGGGTTAATAAACATTTTAAATTTTTTTAAAGAAGTTGGTATAGCTTTAGTTCCTCAAAATAAATACAGTATTAAAAATTTACTAAATTTTTCTGAAAAAGATACAATTCCTAATATTAAAAAATCTGGTATTTATCAGTTTAATTGTTTAGATTGTGTTTAGGTTTATATTGGAAAGACAAAACATAATTTGGAAACCAGAACGAAAGAACATTTTCGTAATATTAAATATAAACAAACTGATAAATCGACCATAGCAGATCATTTTTGGTCATTTAACCATGAAATAAATCCAGAAGTTAAATTATTAAAACTATTAAATGATCCGATAGATTTAATAGTTTGAGAAAAGACATTTATTTTAAAAAATAAATATCGCACAATGAATTTTGAAATACCAGCAGATGATTCTGTTTTTAGGTTTGTTTCATTTTCAGATGTTGGTAGTACTAAAAAAAAGTAAGAAAAACATGGTCATCGGAATCCTTGACGACGGAGTTGACTGATGATGAAAACAATCTGTTTGTGAAATCGATCTCCATTAGAAAGAAGAATTGACACCATTTTCTTAAGATAAGTGAAGCTTTTGTAACAAATATATACATTTCAAACTTTTAATACATATTTGAAATAAGACTTAGTTTAAAATAAATCGGAAAAGTTTATTCAAGCTTCTCATCTTAACGCCTCTATTCACTGTCAGGCAAACATTAAGTTATTTAAGAGATAAACGAAAAGTTACTGCACAGCAGCTGTAGAACTCGTTAAAATACACAAATAATGTCAATTACAATAATGCATTGCAAAGTTAACCAATTCCGACGTATTATAATTTGTTGATTAGAATTCCCAGATACTTACTTAAAGGTATGTAATTTTTAACTTCTAAGTTCCTATTCCCGTTTTCATTCAAGGAGAACTAATACTTCAAATGCATAAATCAGTGGTTCGCTTTTTAAATATCTGAATACTGCTTATATCACTTTATCCCAGGTATAAGAACAAAAAATGTGCAATGTGCAAGGCCTTTCTACAGACTTTATCCAAAGAAACAAGACAAAAACAAACTTTTCTATGAACAATTTGTAGAAGCTTGGGTGGAGAAAGTCATGTGAATATAATATATTACATGTGCTTTTATTTTTACTAACATGATAAAAACACATCCCTGATTAAGTATTTATTAAATGCAAATAATTCAACGTAGATTTTTGGATCCCCCCCCCCCGGAAAATGACTTCTAAATACGTGTCTGACCTTAGGGTTACCGGTAGTGCCAGCAAATCATGCGGGGGAGCCGGTATTGCCTCTTGCAGCGATCACTGGGATGACAATCCCCAAGAGACCTAACTAGGGCGCACTGATGGAATGGTAAACAGTTGTAAAATTTAGTGGCCCGGCGCCTAATTTCATCCTCCACATAAGGGAGGGATGAGGCTTCGTGAAGGTACCTCACGGGGAATCTACAAACGACAGAATAGATAGCCTGAAGGCATCATCCCTCCCTCTCAGGGGTCGCGAACGGCTACACTAGCCTACCTGCGGTGATCTACACCTGCGCCGTCCTTAGTTTATAGGTAGATGTAAATAAAGCGGAAAGTGTATTACCCAGCCGGCGACTGTGATTGGAGGGAATATTCGCGCTATTTTATTCCCACGTGGCAAACACGTGCGCTGTCAACGAAGTTTTATGCAAATTTTGCTTTGCCTTTTTCGATGTTTTGAGTAGCTTATGCGATAGCACTTTTACGTTAAGATTAAGTGCAAAGGTGTGTGTAATATTCATTTTGCACGCTAAGAAGTGACTGAGTACTTACAATTACTCAAATATTTCTTTTCTTCATATAACCTCATCTCATTTATAAATTAAAAATGAAGGCACGGGTCTTTCTGCGGAATAACAGTGCTAAATAACTGTGTGTAGCCACTTAGGCTATGACTTGAAAGTTCTACTGACATTCAACTGAAAAAAAGTACGTACCTAATTGGAATCTGACAAAGGACGAATTCCTTAAACGACTTTCAGTTCCGAATTTTCCTTTGATAATCCCTTCGCCGCAAGAATATATCTTCACGTTCAGAAATTATATTTTTCTCTCTTTCTGTTACCAAATTCAAAACCTACGTCGCAAAGAATTATGTGGAAGCTGTTTTTCAAAGCTCGGCTATTCGGGATCATTGTTCACTGCTTGAAGCACTTTTGTAATTGTAATGGCTTGTTTCTTTCAAAAAGCTATGGACCTTGTGACGAACAGCACTTTTAACAAATCATCATATTCGATTTCCACTACTGGCTTCTTTCTTTTTCGGTGTTTTCCTGAGTGGAAAGGCAACCAGTTCGAGCGGCATTAATACTTGGCGCTGAAACCCTGGTATATTCCGTTGACAAATTAAACAACGTCCTTAATTGCTTAGCTGAGTATTTTCCACGCAGCTTGCAAAACATTCACAATGTAATAAAATTATAAAATAGAAGTATTTAGAAACTGTGGAGCTTCATTAATAAAACATTTTTAAAGCACTTGTCAAACTTTAAAAACACTTTAGCTCCGCTTACATTTAAAATTAAGACATGTTTGAGGAACACGCTTTCTCATCATCAGATTATGTTCGACTAATTCTTCAGGTGACCGCCTCCCTCTCCTAGCGCTGTTCAACGAGTTGAATGACGTCATCCATCAAAGTTCATGGTTCTCTTTTTATTCTTAAAAATCTGTATATTTTCTCAAACTGTTAATTCCCAATACTTTTTTGCCGGTACCAAAAAGTTTGATGTCTTTGGAAATATTATGACTGATCAAAAGTGATGGGCTATGGCTGATTTATCTGTCTGTTTGTATTTTATGCATCTCATGTGTTCTTTCATCCTTGTTTCTAAGTTTCTTTTTGTTTTTCCAATATATTTCATGGAAATCCTCACATTTTACAGTATAAATTCCTGAAAATTTGTTGGCTGGACTCGTGCAGTTTATTTGTTACCACTTTTTAACGATTTCCCTCTGTGATGTTTGCGTATTGCACTGAAGCAGCCATGTTTTAATTGATTCTCTCACACCCTTCTGTTTTAAACTGTGCCAGCGTACACTATGATTAATATATACAAATTACGTTTAGGTTTACCAAATAAAATACTAATTAATTACTGTATGACTGTTGTATTTGTAATTTGTTTATGTATTTTACATAAGATGTAAAGTCTTTAAAAATCATATGTGAACTATATTTTTCATCCACGTAGAGTTGCAAGGCTAAACAGCCAATGTTATTTCACAGTTAGTACTACATGGTAAAGGCGAGAAAGCGTATCGAAAAAAATTCGCAACACAGAGATGTTTACCTCAGCTTATCGCACATACACGGTGAGTCCAGTGTATGTATACTCTGTTCAGATGTAATCATGTCTTCTGGACAGCAACGTGTCATACATCGGCAGGCGCGAGAAAACATATCATATAGACACACGCAGCTTCCAATCGCTCTATTTGTGTTTCGTAACTTACTGTACATCAGCTTACTAATATTTCACTCTTCTAATTGACCAGAGGAGACCCGATAAGAGACGATCACAGTTGAAGCAGATTTTATATGTCGAACAACGAGCTCTACGTTGCGGCGCCACGTTGAAACAAACTTGTGGGTGGCGAACAAGGGTTACCACAATTGATCACTGTTCACGAAGAGACTGGCGGCAGAATGTTTATTGTTCGATAAACTTTATTTATTGCTCAAGTATATATGAACCGACAATTATGAAACACCGAACAAGTTGTCCACCCTAATAGGCTGCACGTTTGACTCTTCTTGATATCGGCTACACGCCGGATAAATGTTTATGATGTCTTTCTAGCCGCGCACCCGCCTTCATCGGCGACAAGCCGAAGAGTCTTGACCACCTTTGCGCGCGTGTGTATCTTTATATATAACTTTCACTCTCCAAATTCCTTTTCCAAACCAAACAAAGTCCTTTTGTGGCTGTTTTGGTCGCCATTGTAAACGATCCGAAGAATACCCTATTCATGTATGTCAAGTGACAATTCCTTTAGAAACCTTCTAAGGACACTGTTCCTTTCATTCATGGCATTGTTATTATACTTTCCCCAACTCACTGACCTTGCCCTGGGTCGTCACAAAGAACCCACATTCCTTTTACGTCTATCATTATTCTTTAATTCTGGAAAACCGTAATTTCGGTATCAAATGCCCCCATAGATATTATTTTATTATCCCATAATGAAATAATATATATGTCTTGCCCGAATATAACGCAAAATATTAGACCTTTGTCAGCAACTTCCAATTTGTTTTACAATTTCTTTTCACAACATTAATTTTTCCATGACATTTCCTGAAAATTATTCACATGGTTATATAACAACATTTCATTTAAAATTTACCAACATTCTGTTCTGCAATTTTCAACTTTTAAATATTACTCGGAAAAGATTTCAATTTACCTCATCTCTCTTTTTCTCCCTCTGATCTACTTAAAATTAATTCATAATGTTGTTACACTTGAAACAATTCCTAAATATACACTCCCATGTTTAAATCAATGGTACATTAATAATATTATATTTGTATACAACATTTCTGAGTTCTTCTTCTTGATTCTATATAAACATTCTTTTCAAAAGTCTTTCATTGTTCTGATATTTTTTTATTAACTGTTTATTTTTTTTCATACATTTCCGAATACTTCTTTATGATTCTATATAAATATTATTTTCAAGAGTCTTTAAGTGTTCTGATATTCATTACTATATTTTTTCACTTGTTTAGTTTTAAGTTTCACTGCACTGTCACAACACTGTTTAAACTTAACCTATACCATTTACACTACACTATTTATACTTAGCCTATACATTTTACAAGTTTGTTTCTTCTCCTTTTACAATTTTTATGGCAACTTTAAATACTTTAGCCTAAGTTCCCACCATTTACAAGAAAATTCATCATTCCACAACGTACTTCGAAATACAAGAGAATTTTGCGGACTTTTCCATGTATAAAGGACTTCTTTATTCTACATCCCCATGATTTTTCCATATCTAGCTTAGATATCGTACATCGATCTTTTTTTCTATTTTTCTTAGGCATATTCTGATGGAACTGTGCCCCTTGCCCGAAATATTTTAATATTTCTCTTTCGTTCCTCTCTCGATTTTGAATGGTTTTCAATGTTTCATTTGTCACCGTGATCTCTATTGCTACCTCATTCATTTGATTTTTGTTTTCCTCCAAATACCTCGTCTGTTTTCTATTTTCCCACTCTGATACTTCTAGTCTACTCCTAGTTTCTTCTAACTCTTTTCTAGCCATTTCTCCTTCTTTATCTAATTTCTGTACGATTTCCTCCCTCAGTTTTCTGTTTTTACTATCCGACCTTTCATTAACTAGATTCAAAATTTCAGTTTCCTTTGTCACTGTGATCTCCATTGCTACCTCATTAATTTGATTAGCGGTTTCTTCCACATTCCTCGTCTGCCTTCTATTTTCCCACTCTGAAACTTCTAATCTACTCCTAGTTTCTCCTAACTCTTCTCTAGCCATTCCTATTTCTTCGTCTAATTTCTGTACTATTTCCTCCCCAAGTTTTCTGTTTTCACTATCTGACCTTTCATTAACTACATTCAAAACTTCATTTTCAGCGTTCTGCGTCTCCTCACTAACATCTCTCCCTAAACTGTCTGTTACCTGATCAGTTTCTTCTCTTACATTCTCTATTTCTTGACTATCTTTCCTGACATTCTCAAACGCTTGTTCATTCTCTGTCTTCTTTCCTAGTTCTACTTCTCCTACCTCTAACTTCTCAACACTATCATCTATCTTTTCTCCTAGCTGCTGAAACGTTTGATTGCTACTGTCTATTTCCCCACTCAAACTTTGATGATTATTACCTATCTTTTCACTTAAACTTTGATTCCCATCATCTATCACTTTACTTAAATCTTGATGCATATCATCTAACTTGTTACTTAAACTTTGACTTAAACTTTGATAACTATCATCTAACTTTTTACTTAAACTTTCATTGTCTTTTCTTAAACTTTCGAACATTTTCATGACTTCCCGTAACATACTTATTCTCATTTCTACATTATTTGTTGCAGTTCTAACACACTCTGCTACTTCAACTACTCCCTGCCTACTGTTATTACCATAAACCTCTCGAACTTCCATGTTTTCTACAAATTTTACTTAAAATCTTGTTTTTCACTTCTCAAATAAATTCACCATAGTCTAGTATATAATTTTACACTCTGTACCTTTGATTGTTTTTACTGGCTCCTGATGATGTCACTGATGAGGATGCCGGCCTCCTTTCTTCTTCACAGTCGAACTGTTGACGAATTTCTTGATGGGTCGACCGTCCTCCTGTCGAACCACCTTCACCTGTTGAACCTCGCTGTCGGGTTGAAACTCCTTCTCGGGTTGAACCTCCTCCTGTTGTCGAACGTCCTTCTATCGGGCTGAACCTCCTCCTCGTAACGAGCTCCACGTTGGCGCGCCAATTTGAAGCAGATTTTATATGTCGAACAACGAGCTCTACGTTGCGGCGCCACGTTGAAACAAACTTGTGGGTGGCGAACAAGGGTTACCACAATTGATCACTGTTCACGAAGAGACTGGCGGCAGAATGTTTATTGTTCGATAAACTTTATTTATTGCTCAAGTATATATGAACCGACAATTATGAAACACCGAACAAGTTGTCCACCCTAATAGGCTGCACGTTTGACTCTTCTTGATATCGGCTACACGCCGGATAAATGTTTATGATGTCTTTCTAGCCGCGCACCCGCCTTCATCGGCGACAAGCCGAAGAGTCTTGACCACCTTTGCGCGCGTGTGTATCTTTATATGTAACTTTCACTCTCCAAATTCCTTTTCCAAACCAAACAAAGTCCTTTTGTGGCTGTTTTGGTCGCCATTGTAAACGATCCGAAGAATACCCTATTCATGTATGTCAAGTGACAATTCCTTTAGAAACCTTCTAAGGACACTGTTCCTTTCATTCATGGCATTGTTATTATACTTTCCCCAACTCACTGACCTTGCCCTGGGTCGTCACAAAGAACCCACATTCCTTTTACGTCTATCATTATTCTTTAATTCTGGAAAACCGTAATTTCGGTATCACAGTGCTGGCTACCTGGAAGTCAATACGCCTCAACACCCTATCGAGTAATACGCATGCTTTTGTTTACATCGTCCCATAAACTAAAGATAGTGCGATCCATGTAAATCTGAACCCTTTCAATAGGCCATAACTTCTGGACCAATAATAGGACACACGTGCAACTTTGGGAGAATATCATACACAATGGGAGATTACATTACACCATTTACATCTCAGAGAAAATGTTGGAAGTGTCCTCCACCAGCATCTATAGATCGTTGGTCCCATTTTCTTTGATACGACTGTAGACACTGAAGTTTATATGGGTATCTTCACGACATTTGTGGAACAGCTGGATTATATCGAATTGAGAGAAGGTTATTTCCAACAAGATGGAGCAACGTGCCATACATCTAATGACAGCATGAAAGTTGTAACCAATTTCTTTGATAATCCAATAATCTCAAAAGTTCTATGGACCCCACATCCACTGACCTAGCCACAGCGGAGTTTTTCTTGTGGGGATATCTAAAAAATAGAGTGTAAAAGAATAGGTCATGAACAATTGATGTTCTCAAGGAATGCATTCAAACCGAAATAAGTAACATTGGCGAGGATACTCTCCGTAAAACTTCAGAGAATATGGTGAGACGAGTACAAACATCTATAGATGCTGGTGGAGGACACTTCCAACATTTTCTCTGAGATGTAAATAGTGTAATGTAATCTCCCAATTGTGTATTAAGGTTTATATATATCGCACTATATCTTTAGCTTTACCGTTATCTTTAACTTTAAAAAAGGTTATAAAGAAGAGAGAGATTTGGTAAGATAATTTACCTACAATGAGAGAACAGTGTCATTTTTATACTTCTAATATAAACACTGAAGTAACTGTTTTACCTTTCTAGGAATGTGCAATAATTTTGTTAGCTTTTATTACTAACAAAGCTGTAGATCTGAATAAATAAAATAAAACTGAAATGAATGTGCAATAATTTTGTTAGCTTTTATTACTAACAAAGCTGTAGATCTGAATAAATAAAATAAAACTGAAATGAATGTGCAATAATTTTGTTAGCTTTTATTACTAACAAAGCTGTAGATCTGAATAAATAAAATAAAACTGAAATGAATGTGCAATAATTTCGTTAGCTTTTATTACTAACAAAGCCGTAGATCTGAAATAAATAAAATAAAACTGAACAGTACACATTGTAATAAAAGATTATTGAATGCAGTGTTACTGGCTTCTCTTCCAAGAAGAAAAACGAAAATCTGAATATTGAGTTCATGTAACCTTTTGGTTTATTGTTGTCCTATGGACTGTTAGACTTTTGTACCTCTCGTTTTATGTTTTGAATCGACAGATCATCAAATTTCGCCGTTTTTAAGGTCTGTACCATCCGACAATAGAAAACAACAAAATGCATGCATGAGACGATGCCGTCGAATCGAAACACAATTATTGGAATAAATATACGAAGCTAGAAAAAAGTCTGATATCTCGTATGAACTTATCTACTCTTGTGAAATCTATTCTTACGAACGTTTATTCACTCTAAAGCTGGTTGCTACGCGACGGCCCAGAAATTCCGTTCTCATCGCATGGCCAAGAGATTAATAAAAAATGAATAACAACTTACCATTTTCAGAAAAGTAAAAGTTATGGAAAATGCAAATAATAAAGAATAACTCCGAAAAGCCCACTCTCAAAAAATATTTAACATAACTTATTTGTGTATTTTAAAAAATTTCCGAAATAAATCGGACTTCCAGAAAATTCGACATATAAATTTCATTTGTCATAAAAATATGCCAAAATACGGTTTTTAATCAAAATCCTTAGTCATTCTTTATCAAATTCAAACTTAAAACAATGCCGCATATAAGGAGGAGACTGGGGTGGGAGGAATTTCCTAAATATCTTAATTTCGCATCCTTGGAAATTCCTGAGCTTAAATACCAAGTTTGGTATTTAACTCAGTTTTTGTTTTCAAGTTATGCTGTTCACAGACACACCTAAACTTTTCAAAAACTGTCTTTCTTGATCCAGAAGACTTCAGAACGTGCATTTCCTGGGATATATAGTTATCGAAATGTTTGGTTAAAAAGTAATACCTTCTCTGCATACTTTGTACGTACCAAAAAGGTAAAAACTGTTAAAGGTTTTCAGCACCCTGCTTTGTTGTTATTGATTAATTAATTGATGAATAAGACATCAATAAAACAGTGCATTGGATGAAAAGTGCTATTGTATAACTGAGTAAGTTTCTGCTCCGGAGCGACATTTGAAGTTTATTGTACAAAATATTTAGTAAACAATATTATATAATGAAAATAAAATGTATTTTAAGCATTACTTTATATTATTTGCATAGCAGTGTAAGCGAATATTGTGGCAGGCCGAGGACAGCCCGTAGTATACCCTTCTAGACGTTAACCACTTTTCTGCTGAGATGTGGGGTTTGCAAGATGGCGGGTGTACCAAAGAGAGGTAGCAAGATTTACTCCGCGTCGCGACGGATTTTACTCAGGATACTGATGTACCTACTATGTTTTCAAAAGAATTTATTTCAGAAATTTCTTTTAAATCTTGAAACTCCTAGTATCTCTTGGTAAGATTGTGTAGCCTTAGCTGTTAATGGAAGTGCTCCAGTATTACTGGACGGTTTCGCAAACCACGAGTCTCAAACGCCGTCTTCTGGAGTTCAATTTCCAAGAGCACTTCGACACAGTGACAGAATTAGTGCCTAGTTTTATCCTCTTCGTGTTAAGAAGACGGTCTTCAAACAGCCCCGCGACCTCTATTCTGCAGTAGCAACAGCATCTGTCGGCAGGCTGAGAGACAGCCCGAGGTGTGTCATGCGTGTACCTCCTTTAGGAAGCATTTAACAAAGTAATGACGGGATGTGGGATTTACAGCCTGACGGGTGAGAGGTAGGAGGAAAGAAGCAGGTAGCTTTGAGCTCCTCAGCGGCTGCGGAATCGTCTGCAATGGTCATTGTGCCTCGCTGATGGAATATTATGAACTAAGAAAGTCAGAATTTTGATGTTCCGAACTACTTCTTGAGTGGCTGTGATGATTTTGAAGCTGGTGTAATAACCTTAAGGTTACCGGTTGTGCTGGCAAGTCATGTGGGGAGGCCGATGTTGCTTTAAGCGACGTTTTTTTGGGACACCAATCCCCATGGTGCTCTTGTGGAATGATAAATATTCCCAAAATTTAGTGACCCGGCGCCTAATCTCATCCTCCACGTAAGAAGAGATAAGGCTTCGTGAAATTGTCTGACGGGAAAGCTTGTGTAACAGAATAGATGGCCCGAAGTCATCTATTATGTACCTATACAAGTTGCAATAGCAGTAGTTTTGAGCCTGCAGCCATGCCTCACACTTCACACGCGTAAAGCAATACAGGAAGCACTATAACCTTAAAAAGTGCAACTTAATGGAGTCGACATCCCTGATCGCAACATGGGTACAACGAAGCCCGTGCCCCACATGGCAGATGCGACAGGTCTCGAATGTTTTCCGTGAAAGTCACACCTTGTCCAACTTTACTCCCAAGTATTTAATGGAATTCGTCCACCATATGCTTCGCCTAAAGAGGTGAATGTGGGTAGGTTGGCGGGAAAGTGGCGCCTAGTGAATTAGAGACCTTGGCTTTTCTCCGGATCGATGGACAATCGCCAAAGCCTGTGTCATTCTTAATGAGGCATAGGTGTTTCCGAATGGGGTTGAAGGTTCCGCGTAGGTGTTTTTTCTGTACTGTATAGCAGCATGCTATTTTAATTTTACGTCCTCCAACGTTAAGTCATATCGGACGATGAATGGAATGGGTGAAATGATTCTCAAATGAGGCCAGGGTCCATAGAGCTTAGACTTATCCTACATTCGTCTTTCAGGATAACTACATAATATTCCCTTTTATGTTGTTTGGGAATTCATTTTTCTTTTTACAGCTACAGATCCAGAAACAATCCGAACCCGCTGCGAGAATTTCTAAACAATCGAGAATCAGTTGCTATAATCTCATTTTAACACGAGTTTAGTGATAGTCCACCGTGATTGATTCAAAATAACACGCGTTGTAAATTGGATTGGTCAGTATTGAATAAGAAACATTCAATATTTGGATCTTCATGTTATTTTAATGTTCTTCGGCATTCTCCATTAAGTACTTTGTATTTCAGCATGTGGTAGTTGCACTGCATATGTACACATACAAACTCTGCGCTTGGATCATGTAGTCTCTATTGCTTACACACTTGAAAAGAAGTCCATGAACAGCCATTCTTGTCACCAGATGCATTATCTTTCCAGCTCTACTTTGTCAAACATCCGTTTTGATGCCACGGTCATATGATCAGTATAGGTCGTTAAAAAGTATTGAACCTATAGAGTCTTCTTCATTTCTTGTATATCTAATTGGATTTTTATGCTGATTTCAATTTGTATTTCATTGACTGCTATTGTTTGACAATACTCTCGTGAATATTCATTATCCTATCAAGTTTTCTAGTTTCTTAATTAGTAACTGGCGATTATGTCAATATTGAGTGCCTCGTCCCTGAAATAAATAGATAACTCAGAGAACAATGAAAGTAATGATTAATTATCAGCCATGACCCGAAAAATTCGCCAAGTGGTAGGAGACATTGACGTCTGTTAGCCAAGTACTTTTAATGAAAGGCAGTTAGTTCCTTTTATCTCTTGCTGGAATTTGAAGCACATATATTTCTTTCTAAGGCAGTGCCAGAACTTCTTAAGTGGAATTATGTGAACGAACCTCTTTTTTATTGCCTCCCAACTAAATGTTTAGAATTCTATCAACTATTAAGACCTACAGGAAACATTCAGGTACAACTTACAATATTAGGCACCTCACAATGTAAGAAATGTGTTAGTAATTCTTTAAATATGAACGTGTTATGTCCTAGTCTTCTTTTTGAATAAGAAAATATTAAAATATTTATGTACCAAAGTCTCATAATCCAAAATAAGTATTTGCACGATCATGTCTAAAACTAGAAATTAGGGCCCGAATTTTGATGAAAAGTCTTTTTTTTTTTTTTTGAGTAGTCACAGACGATGCTTATTGGAAATTAAGTACATTCTGAAACAAATACTTTAGATATATATGGTGTTTATGGGTCATCAAAGTGCATTTTCCCCACATGTTTATAATAGTCATTTTTAATATTTAAATGCATTCTCCGGTCATTTTCTTTCTTTTTCACGAATTCATAGGGCATTTTCATCTATAACGCGCATTCGGGAGGCCCAGGTTCGATTCTCGTGGCGGGCCTGACCCTGATCCATGGGCTTTTTGGGAGATTTTAAAATAATCTGTAATTAATAGATCATTTATATATTTTATACGAAATAGTACATTTGTATCTGTGGTAAACATTTAATTAACACAGGTCAGCGTCCTAACAGTGCTGGTGAATTTATGACGGATCAATTAGAGGAATCGCCAATTACATCATGCAATATATGTGGATTGCATCCACAGAAAAACATTTGCGAGCTCTTCAAAATGTGAAAAAAAAAAAAAAAGACAAGCGTCTCAGTTACTGTTAAGAGAAACAGCTTCCACGGCTTCGACGTCAAGTAACAAGTCATCTTCCTTTTATAAAGAATTATGTGAAGTATTTGTTAGTGCAAATATACTACTAGGAAAATCAAGTAATTCCAAATTACATATTGGTCATACAATTCCAAATGAGTCAGCTTTGCGTAAAAGTTACCTACAAAAATGTTATGAAGACACATTACACCGAATACGTGAATGTGTGAATGGGAAATCATATGTATCAATTGATGAGACAATCGATTCAGAGGGGCGTTATGTAGCCAATGATACGCTAGAAGCTACTAATGCCGGACAAATGTTTCTTCTAACCTCAGAGGTAATGGAAGGTGTTAACCAATGTCAGATATGCAAACTGTTCGATAAATCCATGTGTTTATTGTGGTCTAGTGGAATACAGCATGACAACGTGCTCCTCTTCCTAACAGATGCGGCGCCTTATATGCTAAAGGCGGCAAAATCGATCCAATTATTTTACAGTAAGATTGTGCATGTTACGCGTTTGGCCCATGCTTTTCATCGAATTGCGGAACAGGTTAGGTTAACATTTCCAGAAGTAGATACACTAATTTCCACAGTAAAGAAAATATTTTTGAAAGCGCCAACCCGAAGTATGTATTTCAGAGATAAAGCCCCTAATATAGCTTTGTCCCCGGCACCAATTTTAACACGCCGGGGTAAATAGTTTACTGCACCGTGACAATTTTCAAATAATGAGAGAAGTGATGAATAGCTTAGATAGGGTAGATTCTAAGGCAATTGAGAGCGCACAGGATCTGTTTTCTGATACATCCAAGGTAAATTAGCTTTCACTAAATCAAACTTTACACTTTTGACGGATACAATAACTCGCCTTGAAGAAAGTGGCATGACATTGGATAAGTCGATTGAGTTAGTGAGAATTGCGGAAGAGAGGATACAAAATGTAAAAGGTGAGATTAGGGACAAAATTAGACAGAAACTAAAATTTGTGTTGGACAAAAATAAAGGATACCAAATATTTTATCAGATTGCCAATATATATCAGGAGAAAACTTCAGAACTGATATTTTTGAACAGGATTTAACAGCAGTGACAGTGTTTTTCAAATATGCATCTTTTACCTCTGTGGAAGTGGAGAGACGTTTCTCAAAGTATAAAACAGTTTTAGCTGAGAACCGCCGTTCCTTTACTTTTGATAGTTTGAAGAGGACCAACACTAAGTAAGGTATGTTTTGGCTAATGGGTACAGTAACTTATTTTTTCATATTTTACAAAATTGAAAATGACCTGATGAATTTTGAATTTATTTATTATTTAGTAGCAATAATTACATTATTTACTAAGAAAGTTAATTTTAAAATGTGGTTATTCGAACCATATATTCATTGGAAATTAATTGTTCTTTCACACTAGTCGTGTGTAAGACGCACTATGAAAGGGTAGAGCCAGACTGAAACATTCAATGCCATAGCCGGAATTTGAACCACGAATCTCCTGGTTTCCGTCCAGTCGCTCTAGCCCATTGAGCTACCATGGCAATCGTGCGGTCCTGACATTAAGTTCTCCATTTGACTCCTATATTTGCCCGGTAAACCACTAGGGGCTCTCGCGTATCTCGAATGCGAGAGCCCCTAGTGGTCTATTGGGGAAATATATGAGTCAAATGGAGAATTTAATGTCATGACCGCACGATTGACATGGTAGCTCAATGGGTTAAAGCGACTGGACGGAACCCAGGAGATCCGTGGTTCAAGTCCCGGCCTTGGCATTGAATTTTTCATGTTGACTCTATCTATCCAAAACCTTAGCCTATATACGGCTAGTGTGAAGTAATGATTAATTTCCATCAATTAACTATAATATCAACATAACTAACTTAAACCAAAATTTTAGGGAACAGAAAATAACTGTTTGCTTTATAAATCTAAACTAATTAGACAATATGTAAAACATGAAGCTGTTAACAGTAAAGCTTTTAGGTTACTTTAGACAATTTCGCTTATATTAACATACATGCATTTAATTTAAATTTTATGGATACTAAATCCGAAGTTAGATTATATATAAAACTTCAAAAGAAAACGAGATTCATTCTTGCAGATATTCGTTTTCTTAATCTTTGTTTGATACATAAGGTAATTCTTATCTTTGTTAGAAAAACTATTACATTTGATAATGATAGTATTGTCACCCAATTATCAGAAAGCACGACCAACTGACAGCTGAGTAGGGGACCGGAGGCATTCAGGCTATGCCTACCCATTTATCTCGTGTCACTAACTGAAGGGACGATTAGGGAAGTGTCACTGGTCGCTGGACGCCTCTTTCCCCTCCCCTCTGGCGTCTGGAACATTCGGGATTATTTTCTGAACCGCGAGACTCCAGAAACAGCGATATCCCTATATAAGGCCTGCAGTGGGCGAGTCAGTTCAGATCTTGGCGAGCAGCCGTGAGGAGCGCTGAGTGAGCGTACGGACTGGAAGACGGTGTACGTGTATCAGAGGAGTTGTCCGTAATTGTGAGCGTGCAATGGACCTGTGACAGACGAACTGGTGAATTGTAATTGCGTGCGCTAAGTAATTCTATGTAATCGGCAAGTGTTCCAACTGTAATTCGGTGGAAATAAAGAACATTTTGAGTTTGTGCAATTGGACTTTTAATTTCACGAACCCACAAAGTCACAGTATTCATCAAAAAGCTGCAGAGAAAAAAGTAACTCAAGTCGAAAAAAGTTTACCTACTTTTTAAAAAGACTTAAATAATATTGAACTTTTTGATTTGCATCTAAAATTAACAAATATTTTAGGTAATTCAATTTGGCTTTGTTTGGAATCCAAATTATTTCATATTCTTAATTTAAATATGAAAAATAAAACTACTAAAGTAAAAAACAAATTATATAATTTGCGTTTGATACAAAATAAACCCAGTTATTAAAAATAATAAAGATAATGTTGTTAATTTATCAAATTGTAACCTTAATGAAAAAGAGTTAAATGTTTTAAATCAAGGTTTGAAAACGTGTGTAGATTTTTCAAAAAATATAGATGATATAATTGCAGTAATAGAAATTGCTAGTCAAGATTTAAGTGAAAATAATAAATTATTAATTAAATAGAAATGTAGCAAAATATTACAAAATTTAGATACATACCAACCTAAGATAAATAATAATATTAAACATATTATTAAATCATTAAATCAAAAAGATTTAATTTTCACTAAAGCGGATAAAGGTATTGTAATTTTAGGTAATTTCGATTATATCAATGGACTAAAACTTTTACTTCAAGGTGAAGGTTTCATAAAATATAATAAAGACCCTTAAAAATCTCTTATTTAAAATTTTAATAAAATCCTTAATGAAGTGAAAGTTATATCAAATAAAGAAAAACATTTAGTAAAAGTTCATAATCCTATTTCACCTAGAATTTATGCCATTCCTAAAATTCATAAGCCTGGAAATAAAATGAGACCTATTGTAAATTGTATAAATTCACCAACTTATAATTTAGGTAAATGGTTACGTAAAAAATGTAGTATTTTTGATAAATTTTAGAGTTTAAGTATTAAAATTTTTTTTGAATTAGTTAAAAAGATTGACAATGTTATACTATCTAAAACTGATAAACTTGTTTCTTCTGATGTAACTGCTGTATTTCCTAGTATTCCTAGAGAAAAAACTTTTAATCTATTTAAACAATTGGTTCAATTCAATAAATTTACACGAGGACATAAATAGTTGACTTTTTAAAACTTACTCAATTTTGTTTAGATCAAAATTTCTTCACTATTAATAGTGAATTTTTTTCAACAAACTTCCGGCTTAGCAATGGGTAATCTTCTTTCACGTTTTCTTGCTGATCTTTTTATGAGTTTTATCAAAATGCAAGTCACTAAAGCATTCCCTTTAATTTTTAAGGTTTGTTACAGATATGTTGATGATATTTTTGAAATTGTTCCAGAAAAGCTTATAAACAATGCTTTAAAATTACTAAATTTGCAAGATAAAGCTATAAGAATTTACATTAGAGACTGAAATTAATGGATTTCTTCGTTTTCTAGATCTAAAGATAATAAGAAATAATAATAAATTAAACTTTGGTATTTATAGGAAGTCTACTCATATTGATAATTACATAAAAAATAAATGTTTGAACCCTATTTCACATAAATTTGCTGTTTTCAATAATTTGATATATTGGTAAATATACCACTGAATCAAGATGAATTTAATAAAGAATATAAACATATTATTAATACTGCTTTAATTAATGGTTTTAATAAAGACTTCATAAATAAAAGATTGAAAAATTTAAATATAAAAAACTGTTAATGTTATTTCTACCCTTAAAAAATAAAAGACGATTATAATTTTAAAAAATGTACGATACTTACCATCCTTGGGTTAATAATCATTTTTAACAAATTTTTGAAGAGTTTGGTATAACTTTAGTTCCTCAAAATAAATATAGTATTAAACATGTATTTCATTTCTCTAAAAAAGATAAAATTCCTAATAACAAAAAATCGGGTATTTATCAATTTAATTGTTTCATTTGTTATAGAGTTTATATTGGAAAGACAAAACGTAATTTAGAAAACCAGAACGAAAGAACATTTTCGTAACATTAAGTATAAACAGACTGATAAGTCGGACATAGCAGATCATTTCTGGTCATTTAACCATGAAATAAATCCAGAAGTTATTTTATTAAAATAATTAAATGGTCCAATAGATTTAATGGTTTGGGAAAAGATATTTATTTTAAAATATAAAGATTGTGCAATGAATTTTGAAATACCGGCAGTTGATTCTGTTTTTAAATTTGTTTTATTTTCAATTTTGGTAGTACTAACAAGAACATATCGATGTCTAGTGTTTAGTATCTATGGTGACAGTTTTGTTTTTCCAGCTGAAGATGTTTATGAATATACATGAAATCACGATCCTGGAGAGAATTATCATCATTTCTTATAAGAAAAGTGAAGTTTTACGTTACAAATTATTATATTTGTGTATAATTAGACAATCTCTCCATATAATGTATACATTTGTTATTAGTAACTAGCAGCTAAAAATAATGAAATTTGACACTTGTTATATTGTTTTTTTCCAATTAACAGAGTTTTTAAGATAATTATTGGGTTAAATAATTCCAAAAACTGTTTCTGTTCATGATATTGTTATATTTTAACATTGTTTTAGTATTACAAAAATTTCCAATTTTATGAGTACAAGTAGTACACGTAATCTGCATCATGTTTTAGTTTTTGTGATCACTGTGGTTGGTGAAAAATTATATTGACACACTTGTGTGTTATATGATAAGGACTCATCAAGTCGCTGTCCAATCAGACAGAAAAATGCTTTTTATTCAGACGTTCGATACCATCAGCATTGCAACATCTATGTGCTCATGGATAATTTATGCATGTTTTCATTGGTCTGATTCTTTGTTTGTGAGAATTTCATTTAGTGAAGTGTTTTACATAGTGATTCCATAAGGATTTCATCATTCTGTCTTACAAGACATTCAGGACTTTATCTTATGGATGTTACTGGTACTGCTTACTGCTTACAGACACCAAGTAAATATAGGCAACAACATATTGAGACAGCAGTGCGCAGACCAGGGGCAGTTCTTCCTTGATGCATTTGAATCGCCGAGTCACCTACCTGTTTTTGAGTAACTTACATGATTATGTTTTATCTTTTAGCATTTAATTTTCCTTTATAAAAGTTCTCCAAATTATAGTTTGCAATGGAACTGCTCTCTTGGCTCTCGCATGTCGATAATGCAGTTAGCTTACTTCCCCACTAGTGATTCATTATTTAAAGGCCAAGGTGACCGTAACACTTGCGGCAGGCGAGGAGAGGTTGGAGGAGCAAAATGCATTGCTCGTTACCATGGCTATGGATTCCATTCATAGAAGCCATATATTCTGCACCAACTCATGTTGCCAACACAACACAGGACTTTCTTCCCACTTTTTTGTTTATTTGGAAAGAAATTTGTTGGTAGAAGTGCTAACTCACTTGCGGCAAGCCCTATGTGTCCTGTGCTACTGTTTATTATCAGTTTGCATCCTGTGCAAAAATTTAATTTTTTTTGTCATCAGTAATTATTGTCTGATATGTGAAGTGTTTCATTTTTCATATTTAGGGGATTTACAATGAATCCAACACACGACTTGGTGTGTTCCATTCTTCAAACACTCTTTTCTTAATGGAAAAATGATGAGAAACACGACATGGTAAATGTCGGTAGGCCAACACCAGTGATATGTTTAGAAAAACTTTGTAGCGGAGCATCTTCAAAATACACCAGAACATTTAAGATTCATTGATAAGAGGAACATAAATGGGTTGGATTGAAGGAGCTGAGAAAAAAAAATATTAACAAAATTGCAGACGCTCTTCGGGAAAGCTCACGTCTATATATGGTAAAATACAATGAGAACGTTAAGCTTAACAGGCTTTTCATGCAATGTCCCATTAGGGAAATAGACAAGAAATGACATTTCGTGGATATAATGAAAGCAATGAATCTTTAAATAAAGGTAATTTTAAGGAACTTTTGGATTCATATATAGAGAGAAGCCCCTCAAAATTCAAAATCACCATTCCAGTATAAAATCTGTTTTTGTAATGCTGATTTTGCAAACTTAGGTTAGCAAATTTTCTGTCACCTAATCAATTTGCCTAGAGCCACCCCTGGCGCAGACGAACATAAATCATGAGATAATTTCTCATCAATCATAATGTTGTCATAATTGTCAATTGTAGGGCATGACAAAATGTCATTCCATTATGATTATCTGAAATGGAATGATACCCTACTGAACTCTTTGAAGTGAACCTTATGCAAAACTTCTTTTGAATAAGAAAAATGGTTAAATTTGAGATTTTAAAATGTTCCTTTTTCTTCCCTTTGGAGCATTGCAACTTAGAAGAAATCAGGTATGTATTATCTATTGTAAAATTTAGGTTTCATTTGTTGAATTCTTTGTTTACACCATTTCTTCACAGACTCAAGTATTTCTTCAGCCAGAAAACTTATTCATGATATTCAAAAACAATTTAAACAACCACAACATCCTTTAATCTGGTAAGTCACATTGGACAATGAATGAATGAAATAGGTGAAATGAAATTCAAATCAGCCTATGGTTCACTGAGCTTAAAGTTACCAGAAATTCATCTTTACAGGATAAGGCAAAACCACAGTAAATAAAAAGTCTTATCCTGGTCTCACTCTAATGAATTCTAACAGAAATCTGTGAATATGAGGCAGACACACCACCCCCATACACAGAAGCTGAAGCAAAATTTTGTCACATGTAATCCACATATTCATGCCAAACACTCTTATATCCAACCTTCAAAATTTGTGGGTTGTCTAAAAATTTCTTATGTTTTATTTACAATTCATGATTCATTTATTAATGTCTACTCAGGTCATGACTTAGCTGTTTATAATTTGTGCCATTTCAGCAAACAAGTCTGCTGCCTAGTGAATTGCCAAACGACTAGAGAATATGTTTAACACTCTAACACAGACATTAATTCTGCTCCTTAATTAGTGTTTCATTGAAGGTTTGCTGTTTTACCAGCTTTGCTTTGGACTTGAGCGCTTTTTTATTTCACTCACTCCTTCTGCACTCTTTAGATTTAGCAATGATATTTTTTATTAAAACATTCCTTTTACTAGCACTGTAAGTTCCATCAACTTCTTTTCTTCTTTCCAGATACAACTGGAGCAACAGGACGAGATCTGCCACATATTTTCCGGAAGACAGCACGCACAATGAGGAAGGTGACTGAAGCAACAATTATTCCTATTGCTGCAAGGAACGCAATCACATCTAGCAAATGGTATTGGAACCAATAGAGATCTAGAGCTGCAGAACGCATGTGATGTGCTCCCTTGTGTCGCAGGACATACTCTGTCCAGTACACTGCTGTTTCCATTGGAGTCATGGGCTGGTCCTTGAAGATTCTGGATCGTCTTTGGATATTGTTTCGGTACCTTTAAACAATATTATTACAAGTTAATCTAATAGAAAAATTTATTTACTCCAGTTGTTAGATATTGGATATTTATTTTCCCTCAGTCATGATAATTCTTAAAACATGAACTACATCTTTCTTGGTAAATTGATATTTCTAAGTGTTTTTAGACTTCTAGGTAGAATGTTGAATGTTGAAACACCAACATTTCAAGAAAATATATTGAGGTCATTCCAGCATCAACTTGACTGGTAAATTATTTAAGTTAATTGATGGAAATTAATCGTTTCATCACACTAGCCGTATACAGTAAAGATATTGCATTGACAGAGTCGACATGAAAAATTCGATGCTACGGGTGGGATTTGAATCACGGATCTCCTGGTTTCCGTCCAGTCGCTCTTACCCATTGAGCTACCATGGCCAACATGCCATCCTGACATTAAATACTCCAATTGACTCATATATTTCCCTGGTAAACCACTAGGGGCTCTCGTATCCGAGATACACCATTTGTGGCGACTTACTATTGTAAGTACTTGAGACCCAGGCTTCATCATTTTAACTACTTACAATAAGTAAGTACTTACAATAAGTACTTACATTAGCCTGGGACTCAAGTACTTACAATAGTCGTCACAAACAGTGTATCTCGGATGCGAGAGCCCCTAGTGGTTTACTAGGGAAATGTATGAGTCAATTGGAGTATTTAATGTTAGGACAGCCCGTTGGCCATGGTAGCTCAATGGGTAAGAGCGACTGGACGGAAACCAGTAGACCTTTGATTGAAATCCGGGCGTGGCATTGAATTTTTCATGTCTAGTCTATCAATTGATTGGTAAAGTTGATACTTCTTATTTTATACAATTGAGAGACAGCATTAACTAGGGAGTTGTAAATGACTAACATGCAGATTAATGTACTGCAACTGCTTGATTCATGTATCTTGCAAAATCTTGCTGTTTATATTTAACTTAGGCACAGACTTGTTACAAAACTCTGCAGACAAATTCTCCCATTTATTCTGCAAGCATCTTGTATCATCTTTGGATACTGAGATGCTTAATATCTGATGCTCAGGCAATTTGGAGTTTCAGGCTGGAATCATGCTTTAGATTATATTCTATGGAGATGAAAGGGCTTTCCAAATCTAAAGAGAAAAGTCTGGATGTACCCTGAAGGAAGAGCTAATGAACATTCTTGAAACATTAGTGTATGAACAATTAGCACTCTAGCTGGGAACCTTAGAGTATTTTAAATTATGATTCTGGGAGTAGTGCAGCTTTCTGAGCTTCAAGCATCATCATTTTAGGTTTAAAAATGACTGAGCAACTTCAAATTTTAGGAAAGAGCTTATATAAATTTAAGCTATTTAATAAACCATCTGAAAAAATTGACAGGTATAAAATGTTTTAAGGAAGAAAATGGTATTTTCTAGTTTTATTCTGCATGCAGATTATACACATACCATACATCAAATGTTCCTTGTTTTTGAGTTAAAGTTTAAATCTTCCTTGCTTTCATGTCATGCATGACAAACGTCATTGGTCATATTAACAAATACAAATTGCCAAATACAAGCTGAAAGGTACACAGGAATAATGATCAAAGTACACCAAAATTTAAAATTGAGATAACATCCTCTTATAGAAGAAAGGAAGCACTATAATGGGGTAAGGTTTATTTTTTGTAAAAGCGATCAAAGTTTATGGAAAAGCATGTAAAAGTTGTAATATTCGTTGGAAGAAGCAATCAAGGTCCATATACTGCTGAGGAAGAACATTTAAGATCTATAAAATGTTTAACCTTATAGCGCATGCCTTTCTATTACTAGCTTTTAAAATGCTCATGAAGTTGTATTGTTACTTTTGCATTGTTGGGTATAAAATCAAAATAATATTACAGCAACATTCTTTCAGTTAAGAAAGTTGAGGAGTGTAAGTGCTTAATATTTAAATATTTTCAGAATGTTCCACATACAGAAAGAAACAAATTAATAAAGGAATTCAATCAAATGGCTCCCTAACTCTCACCTGACATGACTTGTTAGTATAAATGCAGTGACATGAAGGAGAGTAAAAAAAAAAAAAAGCTCAGAAGAAGCTGGGATATCATGATTTTTCTTTTGCTTAAAAGGCACATATTAATAGATAAATATTAAACCTCAATATTAATCCTCAATCCTTAATATTAATCCCTCAAAATCCGACCTCTGGATTCACGCTCCAAGTGGTGGGCAACAGGAAGTAGGGGAATGCCTGTTTGGGTGAAGCATGGTGGGGAATTCGTGTGCTCCGAGGCCGTTACAGTAGCCGTGAAGGACAAACAGGAACCCTGAAAACCAGCAGAAGAGGCAATGGTCTAGTCCTCCAGGTTGGGGGTTAGGCAGGGGGTTAGCAGCCCACTCCTGTAAAACAAATCTTGCTATTTTTCCCAAGAGTTTAAGCATCGACTCTTGAGAATACAGAGAAAGTGCTGAAGAGTGGAGAAACCCTTAAAAAATATTAATAGAGAAGGAAAAATACAGGATATTCAGGTATGTCAGTCAGCATGGCACATATCTAAAGTACATCAATATTTATAGTCACTGAGAGGGCACAAAGCACATTAGAGCATTCATGACAGAAAATTGTTACATTAAAATTTGTAAGCTTGCACGGCCGGTGTCAGTATAATATAAATTATTAACCGCGCTTGTTGGCCGTGGTCTACTGGGCTCCTTCTTCATCTTCCCAGACATTTCATCTGCGGCTGTGGCAGACATCTTCAGAGTAAGTGCGATCGAAGTGTCCTGGCAGAAGTCTCAACAGCAACATATTGTTATATTTATCAGAAGAACTTTATATTTCAAAGTTGTACCAATTATATTCAGAGAAAAGTTCTGAAAAACCCTCTGTCACACAAACAATATAAGTGACTTCCGATGTGTAAGGACTATTAAGCACAAAATTAATATAATTTTGAGTCGAACTAGTACTCAATGCCCCACTTATTGCTAGTATTTATCTAGACGCATTTCGTTAGGATCTTCCTAACATCATCAGTTGTTGTCGACTAATGGATGTTGGTTTGGTGAACTCATTGGAAGCGATAGGTGTGTCTCTGTCGGTATCTTGATGAACTTGAAGTTTGCGTTTTCTTCAAAGATAGTGTTGAAATTAAACAATTTTCTTTCATATTTCTTTATGATGATTTTTTCCCATGTGGTAATGCAGCTGGACCTTGGACACATTTTAGTAAGTAGATTTCTTGTTCTATATCATGATTATCCTTCCAAAATTAGATACCGAAATTAAGAATTGCAATGAGTAAAGAATCGTAATGGATTTCAAAGGAGTATTGTATATTTGTTACGACACGAACAGGTGCAGTTGGTTGAGTTGTGTAACAAAAGACACGGCAAAAACAGAATTCTAAAGGATAGCAGCTGACTTTGTTTGAAAAGGTATTCTTCGGATCCTTAATAATGGCATGGCCAAGTCTAATAATCACAATGGACAAAATAGACACAAAGGGAATCTTTGTCTGAAAAGAGGGCTTCCAGAAGTGAAAGTTACACACCCATGTGCAGCTGTGAGGACACTCATTCTGCGGCATGAAGCCGATTCAGGCAGATATCTGGTTCTGTCTTGGTCGAAGGCAGACCAGAAGCAATGAGAGAAGATATTTGTCAGTTCATATATACGTGAAGAACGAATTAAGTTTTATCGAGTAATAAGCATTTCACATACAGTAACTCTAAACAGTGATATTGGTAATCCTTAGTTGGCAACTTTGAGTTGGATGTTATGATAAAAGAAGCAGTCATTAATTCAGTTTGAAACGGGCATTCCAGTGTCATTAAAACAATCTCTCTCATACATATCCACGAATACCCTGAGAGAAACCTCATTGCTGAATCCTGAGCTACCCATATTATTCATTACAAACTGTAGCGTCAAAGCAGAACCCTGTGTACTACACATTAAAATTGCTTCAAATGAAGGTTATTAGTTCGACTCAAAATTATATTAATATAAGTGACTAACTACAACATAAGTTTTAGGTATTCCAGAACTGACACGTGCTTCTTGTTTGATAAATTTAGACCATGAGATAGACCATGAGAAAGATGCAACTGATACAAACTTGAATAAAGAAAGACAACATCTAAGGGGAAAGCAGATAAGTTTTATGAGATAAGGCACTCTGAATGTTTGTGAAGTCCAGAAAATGTGTGATCAAAGAAGTAACCTGTATGGATGTAATAGTTGTTTTAGTTCAGGCCCTGAGAATTGAAAAGATTTAAATGTGTTTAGTACTAGTTTAAAGATCGGTATGGGAAATTTAATTTGCATAAGAAATGAAAGTGTGAAATTCGGTGGGTCATGAAAGGAATGATTGTGTAAATGATATGATGCAGTGTGTTGGTGTTGGTTGTTATAATTGACGTGGACCAGTGAGAAAGAAGTTGTTTGGTATTATAGCAACAAAGGAGAAAAATCAATAAACTTGGATAAGTGTCTAGCAAAGTCTTTTTGCTTGGGAACATTGAAGGGAAGGGATGCACAATTCAGAGTCAGGACATAGTATTTTAAAAAGATTTAAAATTCATTTTCTGAAAATTGTAACAAAAGTAATATAATTCCTTTGTAAAGTTTTTTATGAAGAATGGTATAAAGTGTTTAGGTTGAATTAAAAGTTTGGAGTTTTAAAATTAAACAACATTGACTTATTTTGGAATTTATTTAAGAAGTTAATTCCCTCACTCAAGACCGCACCTGAGTTTACAGAGTTCTTAAGCACTGATTTGAACAGCGCTGGGGACCGAGCAACAAATCTGAATAAAAGATTCAGAATAAAACATTCCTATCATCTTCACCACTGAACTTAGATGACATAGGATCATCCCAACCAGGAACCAGGAAAATATCCCAACTATATATGACTTTTCTACATAGAGTGGGATAAAGTACCAATAACCCCAAAACCTGCTTCATATGGTCGCCACAACAGGGTGCAACATCCCACATCAACCTCCCCACCCGCATCTTCCATGACATATGGCTTCCAACTAGGGCATGCGTAAACGGGTAAACTCTTGCTACATATAGCGACAACGTGAGACTTTGGATGTTTGATGATACAATAGGAGCGAACACCTTATACATGGATTACGAATCTTCTGCTTCCTAGTATTTCAACCAGTAAAGCATATTATCGCAGATGGCTTTGTTTTATTCCTCCAGTATTCAGTTGCTCTCTTCTGGAAAATCTGTATTTTATACAACAAACAATTTCCAACAAAGGAATTGATGAAGTGTATTCAATGCAGAGACATTTTTGTTTGGAAATTTTGTCTGACTCTGCGCATGAGATCAATGTATTTTGTGATTCTGGTTCAGAAGAGAACAAAAATTGTGCTATGTAAAATTTAGAGGGAGTCGATTAATGACAGTGTTCCTATCATGCCATTTCTTAGCACACATGAAGAAGAGATTTTATCGTCTGTGAGTGACATTTCCAGCAACAGTCCATTCACACTTTGAGTATAATAAGAATATGGGCCTTCTAAACTAGAAGGCAAGGTAAGCTTTGGATGACTGGAGGAACGAGATTGTTAATCCTAGTAACTGTAAGAACGAAATGTTTTACTGATGATGAGAATTTCTGAATGACTGCTACAGGAAGAAAAGCTCTTTTGTCCACTGGAGTATACCACATAAAGCAAGATTCTAAACTAATGTTCCTGAGACAGTCATGAAGCGGAACTTATGAAAGTTACAATTAGTTGAATTGTTAAAAAGTCCTCACATTTAAATACATCATATTCTTCTAATTTTAAATAATATTAAGGTTATAAACTAGCCTTGAACAGTAAATTTTTACCTATATTTTAATTTGTTTTAGATACTAAAAAGAAATCTGAAGAGAAAGAGTATAATAGAGATGAAATGCCTTAACAGCTGAATATGATGCCATTATGTATCAAAAGGGAAAAATCAGTGATTAACAAATCAGGCAACAGAGAAAAGATAAAGAAACTTATCAAAGCTAAACAAGGTTGCAGAAAAAATAATAATTAAAAGAAGTAGGAAAAGAAAGCAATAAAATTAGTTAAAATATGGAAAGCGATAGCATTCATGATCATCAATAACCAATTTTTTAAAAGTAGTCTTGCAGTATCAGGCAAGTGAAAGTATGGAAAACAAATTATATGAAATGAAAACAAAAAGATTCAATCACTCATTCATAACTATTTGGTCCTTAAAGGGCTAAGGTGAAATAGGAACCCTACTAATGAAACATTACTAAACCATTTATCTTTGTTCGAAGATATCACTACTTACGTTGGATTGTTGATGACTTCCTGTACAGCCCAAGTGACAGATTCTTTTGTAATGTTCTGGAACTCAAGGAGGACGCCATAACCAGCAGAAACTGCCCTGGCCATATTTAGACTTTGGTCGCCAAATATTGGTATTCCCACAAGTGGAACACCTCTGATAACTGCTTCTTGTGTGCTAAGAAGACCTCCATGTGTGATGAACAATCGAACATTTCGATGTGCTGAAAATATAAAAAGTTTTACATGCTCATATTATGGACTCAAATACCCCACACATTACAATGGGTAAGAGTGACTGGACGGAAACCAGTACATCCGTGGTTGAAATCCCAGCATGGCATTGAATTTTTCATGTCGACTATCAATCCAAAATCTTAGCCAGTATACGGCTAGTGTGAAGAAGTGATGAATTACCATCAATTAATTTAAATGACTGCATTTGTTCCCTCTAACATATTCCCTCTACTTAGTTTTCCTACTTTGGATACATTGCATACATACTTATAAGCTAGATGTCTGAAGGTAAGAAAACTTCTTTTTTAACTATTTGCAAATGAAGCTCTAGTCTATATGGTGAGAGTGCTTCAAATATAATATACAATTACCTATTGAGCTGCCCAAAGCAAATGCTTTAGAAATCAGATTTGTTATCTAATCCCTAATAGGTAGAGAAAATCTTAATTGAGGCTTCGTGGATGATCAGCCATGAAGCCTCGATTAATAATGCTTGCATGAAAGCTTCAAGTCTTACATTAAGAAAAATCTTGAAACACATTCCAAAATTCAGTATAAAGATTTCATCAAATATAATGTTTTGAAGTCCTTGAATCCAAAAAAGGGTCTGGTGTGCATGGATGTGTGCATTTACATGTAATGTTTTCCAAAGATTTCTTAAAGATGTTTAAGAAAACTCTTCCCAACCACTCTTTACATGGAAAATTCATACACTTTTTTATTTTCCCAAACATGGCTAGCAAGATGCCCTACATGGTATTGTAAAATTATGATATACATAAAAGATAAAGAGATGACATTATTACTGGTTTTAATTTTGCAAATTTGGAACATATGCTTCTATTTCAGAGCACTGAAGAAATGGCCATTAAACTTCTCAGCTATCTTGTATCTTGATGTATAGTATCTTTTGAATTCTACTCTAAAAATAATAAATAAACTTACTGGAAGTGGTACACAATGAAGCAAAAATGTGAATTTGAGTAACATTGGGACAAAATTAACACTTGGATCTTCATTAACTTTTCCTTATGCAGTACATGTGTTTCAAAAATGTCTGTATCATCAGCTATTTTTGACTAATCATTCCAGCAGTTGAAAACAGCTGATGATGCAGACCTGCAAAATACATGTACTGGATAGGTAAAAGTTAATGATGCAGTTTGTATGCTACAATAAATATACCTATATGTTGTAATTTATATTAGGATTGCAATGTTAAACAGATTATTTGTGATGTGAGTGTACCACAGCCATTTTGATACTTATTAATCATAAGATTCTCAGATATTTTCCTGTTTAATATATATGACATTTTGTTTATTAAAAACATTGATAGAATTACATATTTTAAGCAAAAGTTATAGAGGTAGTAAGGAGATTTGATTATTTTGGGACAAGGTTGAGTTCAGATGATAGCTGGAAAGAACAAAAAAAGATGTCCGTGGCAAAAGGTAAAATGGCCATGAGGGTGATAAGGTCATGCTACAGTAAACTGCCAGATATAAATGTCAAATGGTTGGAGAGGATTCATACAGCAGTGGTAGAAAATAGAATGTTACATGGATCAGAGGTTTGGGGAGTAGATGAGGCTTGGAGAGAGACTGATAGAGTGCATAGGTCCTTTTGTAAATATATATTGGGATTACCGATAGCATCACCTAATGGGGCAGCACTATTGGAACTGGGCAGGCATTCTACTAAAATTAAAATCTTGTCAAGGGCAATGAAATATTTATACAGAATCACTATCTTGGAAGATAGCAATATTATTAAAGAATATATCGAGATTTAACTGTAGAATCCCACATTTAAGTTCATCACTAAATCAACAGATGGCAGCAGCAACCCCAGAATTACCCACACCACTGGATCAAGCTTTAGTCGCATAAGAGCCGAAGATGCAAACGATGATTTGCGAAACATGTCCTCAAAATAGGTACGAAAGTGAAGCAGATGTGCAATAAATACGACTCATCTAAAAATTAATAATTATTAAAGAATGTTTTCATATTCAAAAGTGAAGTAACTGGGGTGGATCTTAGGCATATAAAATTAATGATATGTTGAAGCAGATAGGAATGGGTCATTCTTGGATAAATGCAGAATATGGGTATAGATGCTTTTGGAAAGAAGTTAAGCTAAGATTAGAAGATATTGACAGACAAGACATTTTTGCCAGTACAAGTGACAAAAGCTCACTGAGATCATATAGAGAAATAAAAACAACCTGGGGGAGGGAAGGATATATAGATATATGTAGTAAGTTAGGGTGAGGTTTTGCTTGGGCGAGAACAGGAGTGAGAAATTTGAAAGTATAGGTCAAGAGAGGGAGCTAGATAAATGTTCATTGTGTGGAGAAGAGAATGCAGATTTCCATTGTATATTATATTATATTGTAGTCAGACAAAGATATGGAGAGAGCAGGCCTGGCTACGTAAATGGGACAATTTGGGGGGTGAAGTAGTAATTAGAACAATTTTGTCAGTAAAAGGGGAAAAGAACAGGAGAAATATAGGAAATTAAAGAGAGATGGCTAAGAAGAATTAAGAGAAAAATGTAGATTAGGATAGGTGAAATGGCAAAATGTGTAAAAAGTAGTAGAGGACCTCCAATACACAAAACCTAGGGTTAGGTGTATGAGGACTGAATTATTATTCAATGGCAGGCAACTTGATAGGATTTTCAGGATTTAGGAATATATGGCATTTTCCAGTATGAATTTTATAATTGTAATCTTGATTTTGTATTTCTATTTGATGATGTAAAAGGAAAGATGAGAAATAAATTACAAATATAAGGAAATATATAAGTAAAAGTTTATAAAATCAATCAGTAAATTGCCAGAGCTCTGGTGGAAAATTCTTGAGTGGGATTTTAAATCACAGCAAGTTTCCCTTAAAATGCTTTCCAACAGTGTGTGGACTGTATAAGCATTTAAAAGTAAACAAACTGTTGAGGATAAACAAAACTGACTTAAAATACATATTCTGCTTAAAAAGATGCATAAAATAAAAAACAGGCTAAGGATGTTAGGTACCTTGTGTTATGTGTATACATCCCATGGCAATTTAGGCAATTTTTCAAAACTTCGTAGTAAATAACTGTAACAAACATTTAATAAACTTCACCTCCATGGAGCTGAGGTAGCTTTTTTACCTCGCAAGTTTGGGGTATGGTTGAGATGAGTTCTCTGTATAAGACTTTATTTCAGGGATTTCCCTTCTTCCCAGAAGATTAATTTTCAGTAACTAAGCACTATTGAGCCCTGGTTTATATGGATAGCATTTCACTCATTTCATATACTTATTGTTTAATTTGACTTCTCTTCATTTACATATGCAATCCCGGCTATACATTTTTCAGTTCACATTCTACCTTTCTAAATTTCCAATTATCTGTTAAAGTCTGAAGTTATAGAAACAAAAATATAAAGTATCCTGAAAATGTAAGTGTTTGTGAAAACACCTTGGAAAATAGCCTTAATATGTTCATTTATGCCAGTGCTGTATTTGAGCTGATACAGGCGGTACACGACACTACCTAAAATTTGAACACATAAGCGTACAATCTAAATTTTTGAAGCGATGCTTAGAATTATAGAAACAATAATGCTTATTGACTATTCTTAGCACTAAACTGGAATGGCAACAGCTTTTATATTAGCCACAAAGCTTTTTGGTATATCAATGAAGAGTCAAGCAGTGCAAACTGCAACACAAAAGTGACCTTTTGGTGAGTACCACCTAAAGCTTTTTCCGAGTTTGGCGAGTACCACCTAAACATTTTTTCCAACTACAGTACTGATTTATGCTTTAAAGATGCTATCATTGCATTATACGAGAGCTGTTCAATAAAGAA
Source organism: Mantis religiosa (assembly GCA_030765055.1). NCBI lineage: Eukaryota > Metazoa > Arthropoda > Insecta > Mantodea > Mantidae > Mantis > Mantis religiosa. Next base: position 229,209,145 of record CM060947.1, on the reverse strand, counting down.
TAATCATAATTTTTTTACGGTCATAATTTTTCGCACTAAAATTCAATCTTATTATATTCTGTTAGCTTAATGTGAAACAAACACGCCGTAGTAGTTTCATTGTTGGTACTCCTGGTTCCCACCTATGAGAACCAGGCAAGTTCAGACATGTTCAGTATAGCCTACCGCTGCAATGGAGGTAACATGCAGTCAAAGTTGATATTAGAGGAAGATCCGGAGTTTCTTTCAAACGTAATCACTGCTGATGAAACTTGGCTACATCATTTTGATCCTGAGAGCAAACAACAAAGCTCAATGTGGAAATATCCTTCATCACCAACCCCCAAAAAAGCAAAAGTGGTTGCTTCTGCTGGAAAAGTTATGGTCATCTCATTCTTTGATATTCATGGAATGGTTTATCAGCATGTTGTACCTGCACACACATCAGTAACTGACAATACTACGGGGATATCCTGAAAACATTTCAAGTCTATATCAGGCGCAAAAGACCACATTTCTGTGAAGCAGGCTGGATGCTGCGCTACGATAATGCGCGGCCGCATATTTCCAATGTTATTACTGAATATCTTGGAAAAATCAATGTGAAGTGCATCCCTCACCCTCCCTATAGTCGGGGTTTAGCCCCATGTTACTTTTTTCTATTCCCTAACTTGAAGAAACGCCTTCGTGGGAGGCATTACCCATCATCAGAAGCAGTGGTGAAGGCTGCGGAGGAGATTTTGAAGGATCTCTCAAAAAATGGTTTCCAGCATGTCTTTGAAGACTGATAGAAATGCTGGGACAAGTAGATCACATTCAAGGGAGACTATTTTGAGAAGGACCATCAAAATTATGAGGATGAGTAAAGGTATGTTATCAAAACAAAATTGTGATCATTCTTTATTGAACAGCCCTCGTATTTTTTTACTACTCACTCTTTTATAAAATATTCCTGTAAAACCTTATTCTTCTATCCATTTCTTAAAATAAACTTTTATTACACTTTCACAAATTTCACTGAAGATTTAACAAAAATTCAGTAAACTAAAACAACAATCAGATTTTTTATGGTAGCATTGAAATTCCATGCCATTTGCATCTACTTGCTTGACCACAAGAAGAAAGGTTACTGTCTTACCATTTGAACAAAGAATAAATATTGGAAAATTAGTTCATAAATTTTAGATAAGTTGTTCAGAATAAGAGGATTCACAGCTATTTGAAAAAAGTTCTACCTACAGATTCTATCTGTTGTACAAATATGGTATTTTAAAACAAATTTTTAGAACTGTTTTTGAGAAAACAAAAAATAAGGAAAACTATTCCACATCAAGGGTAATTTGAGGTAGGCAAATCTCCTAAAAATTTTCACATTACATTGCTTGAAAATGATGAAGTTAATACTAACGTGGGAATTTTCACTATACTCACACTACTATGCACCTCAAAATTTAATGATATAGTGTCTGCTGTATTTAAACCATGTGTGCCAAAACTCTGCTGTGGAGTAGAATCACAATGCCCTAAACTGAAGCATGGAATGTGCTGCATACAACCACTTGCAAGTAGCTGCAGGATATCACTCATCAGCTCTGGGCGACCTCTGGGTGGTGGCATTCCTTCCGCATGCCATATGTACACTGCTACCCGTAAAAAATCCCTCCTGTACAATACCGTATTATTATGTCTATATATTCCTAAGTATTCTGGACCCATTTTTGGGTTGTTCCAGCTTTACTTTGCACCCAATTTTTGGCACACAGGCCCCTCATAGAGTAGAGATGATGCCATTAAATTGTCAAGCGCATACAGTTATGAGCATAGTGATAGTTCCCTTGTAAGTTAGTTATGCTGTGCATGTGTGTGTGTGTGTGTGTGTGTGTGCGCGCGCGTGTGTGTGCGTGCGTGTGTGCGTGCGTGCGTGCGTGCACTCATAACAGATACAAATTCATGGACTTTTTCTAAAAATGCTTTTTTTTTTTTTTTGTTGATATTCAGGTGGTCTCAAAATGTGTATTAGGAGGAATATAATAATTTCTCTACGTAACAGAAAGTAAGAGTCAATCTTTTCTTACCAAGAATGTCGGACTGAGGTAGCCATTTTCCTATTTTGACATTCTTGGGTTGTCCTGGAAGTGTTTCTTCTTCCCATTTCCAGAGAACCTTCTGTTTGAGACCTGCAAAGGCTTGAAGAAGTGCTTCCCTTTTTTCTTTTGGCATATTAGCACTGCGTAGGTTTGAACCCATGCTGAAGTAAATGACTCCATGAGGTGCATCATCCAGGTAATCCTGCAAGTCCTGAAATTAAAGCCAAACATGCTCAGAATTACCTAGGACCAAGTGATGGTTCAAGTTCCATATCTGGAAAAGCTACTCATATTTTGTTCGCCATATATACGAATGTAATATGCATTGTTAGTGTGGTAAGAACTTTAATGTTGTTATAAGACTTACATATTATTTATAGTAGCCTCTCTTGAGCATTTTTGAGAATAATGCTCTCTGTATTTCTTTACATACTTTTTTGTCTTGCTTCTTTAGCATAGATAGTAATTTATTGTTGAGAAAATGAGCAAAGACCAGCTATTTTACTAGTTGAACCTTGACCAGCTATTTTGTTTACAGATTATAAAATAGAAGGAATTTAACTCCTTTATAAAAGGAAATATGTTTGCATATTTAGGATATATAAACAACCAAGTACATATTGTAATTTGATCACGGAACTTTGCAGTTGCTAAATTGAAACACATGGAATTGTGGTACTTGAATAAACTTTCGTTTCTGTCATCCCTATCAGATTGAGAAATGGAAATTGTAACACTAACCATATAGGCTGAATACCCTAGTTAATGGTCTGTTAGATTATCTATTCGTTAGCTGTTTTTAACAAGATTTATATATATATTTTTCGAAAGGTTTACAGAGATTCTGGATCAACAGAGAGAAGAGGAGGTTTTACATTTGAATAGTGACTAAAATTGTTACTTTATCATAGAAACTAATTATATAGCTATACATATTCATGAATTCCTTTGAATATGTATTATAAACTTACCTCGGGTAAATATTAAAAGCAGAAGCATTATTAACAGTGAAGTATTCTTCATTTTTGAGTTTCATTTATGAGTCACTATGTTTACACTCAGACTTCACTTACTTGTTGTTGTATAATTGAAACGTTTTCAAGATCATTCGATCTCATCCTCAGCTGTTTGGTGACTAAATGAACATTCCTCTTCTTCCACTACTACCAAGCTCTGATCACTCTGCCATCTGGTGTTAGGGGCACTAAGTTTTAATACTTCATTTAATGCCGGGATTTCAAAATTTATAACTTTATCACAGTTTTTGGTTATGAATATTTTTTCCCAAATATCCAATTCTATGGGTGCACTTAAAAATTTTAACAGTTTAATGTTGTGGCCAATGTTGTGGTTTTCTGTCCAAAAATGGTGTGAAACTGCAGATTTTTCTGTTTGTTTCAACTTAATGTTCCTCTGGTGTTCTTTTTGCCTGGTTAACAAGTTTCTCTTAGTTTTTCCCATGTAGCTTTTTTCACAGGTTTCATAATTAATCTGATAAATTCCTGATTTCAAATTGTTGGGGATTGAATTTTTTAGTGGTTTATTTAGCAGGTTCCTCAGACTGAATTTGTTTTGGGGTGCTAGGTTTAAAACTAGATGGCAGAGTGATTGGAGCTCTGTAGTAGTGGAAGAAGAGGAATGTTGATTTAGTCACCAAACAGCTGAGGATGAGATCGAATGATCTTGAAAACGTTTCAATTATACAAGTAAGTGAAGTTTGAGTGTAAACATAGTGACTCATAAATCAAACTCAAAAATTACCTTGGGTAGTTTCTTGGGTGGTTGAATGTGCAAGCCTCCCACTTGAACAAGATTGGGTACCAGAGGACGTGGGTAGTTGATGCTGAAGTGACTATTGACCAGAAGCAGTGATGTAGAGGTCTCAAGTTCTGCCAGAGGTGGCACATCTGGACCAAAATATTTCCTCATGACTGCGTCCTGCATTGGCACGTGGACAAAACGTCGACCCAAAGTCTTGATAGTCCTCATCACCGTGTTCATAAGCCTTTCCATAAAATTCATCTTGTCTCCTAAGTTAAGGAACTCATCTGGAACGTATGAATATGGTGAAGGGTTCCCCATCCAGTCGAACATGTCATTACTGCCCCCATATGGACACACCTGATGATAGAACATAATAAATCAGTAGCTCACAATATTTATATATATCTTCCCTCTAACTAAACTGGTCATATTTATGGCATCTTATTTTTTAAATACGTATAGAACTGTTATTGATTTTTCTTTGGGTTTCGTATATTAGTTCACACACACATTCATACTCATTTATGCTTCCGATTTTGGGAAAAAAAGAAAATGATCTCAACTATTGAAAAATTCCCATCTCAACAACCAGAAATAGAACATATAGCAGGTAGATATTCCATGCACTGAACTACAAGGTCAGCCTTACATTTTTCTACAGAAATGATCTTAAGTTTTAGCTTCACGCTAGGAAGAAACTGAGCTTATACACTAATAAAATTGATAGCAAGCATTTTTTGAAGTAAATTTTGCTTGCACCTGCTGACCACTGAGGCACACAAACCTTTGTGATGGAAGCCTTTAGATGCTTCTCCTTCACTTAACTCTGTTCTGGAGAATATGTAGACAACTTCGCCATTGAACCAATTATTCGACCAAATTTAGCACACTTATACTTTATGACAAAAGTAAAAATAATGTATGTTGGTATCTCAAAACATCTCCCCAATGGGAGAGGAGCTAAAATATGATTGGTAATTTTAAGGATACTTAGTGTCAGTGTAGCAGCTTTTTCAATAATATGATATAACTTGTTTTCTTTTCTCTTTTAAGAATCACTCCAAATGGGAGGAGGCAGTGATTTTCAGTATATGTGGAATATTTGTCACAATGAAGATGATGTGACAAAATTCAAAGATTTGATTACTTGCAATGTTGAAATTGTTGCAATTCATTTAAGTGTGATGCAATGTGATTGAAGGAGAGGGGCGCAACTCGCCCACCACCTCCTGGGAGGGATCCATTTCGGGCTATCACCCCCAAGGGGAAGGGATGAGGAGAAGAGAGAAGGTGGAGCTGGTAGAAAGTGGAGCCTGCAAAACCATGGTGACGTAGATAAATCCCTAACAGTTGGAGAGATTGTCATCACCGTCCAGGAAGAGGACGATGAAGTGACTCTAGCAGCCTGGATGGATACTTCCAGGGGAGATACGGAAGAATAGAGAGTGCAAGTATCTGTGCCATCTCTCTATCCACTGGTAACAAAAAATAAAATAAAGATCTATATAAAATCCCTGGCACCTTATTTCTTAAATAAGGTTTAATATGCCAGACTTCTAATAGTTATTCATTCCACACATTCTTACATTTATACATAATTTAGAGATAAACATAAAATATACATAAGAAAAACAAGTAATATCAAGTATTTTTGCAAGGATGGCAGGTAACACTGATAACTGTAAATACTTAATGGATATTTTAGTCTTCCTTTACTATCATTCCCTAAAATAATTGACTACATCCTACACATATCCCATAGTTTCTATTCCAAACTCCCAAAGAGTTTCAACAACCTCATCCATGGACTTGGAGAATATGATCTCGACCCTGGAGAGCCATAAGAGACCCAGACTTGTGCTAGGACCTTAAAAACCATATATCTGCATCATATTCCCATATATAACATCTACATCTTTAGCTTAATCGACTTCTCTAAAGTCCCTAAATTAATCCCATCATTAATAAAAAGCATACCCTCTCAATTCCAGTAAGGGACCTAGTCCTGGTATGGCAATAGTCGAAGGACCCTCCTTCAATGACCCCATGGCTGTGTGTGCGTGTGTGTGTGCGTGTGTGTGTGCGTGTGTGTGTGCGTGTGCTTGTGCGTGTGTGTGTGCGTGTGCTTGTGCGTGCGCGTGCGGGTGTGGGTGTGTGTGTGTGTGTGTGTGTGCGTGTGCTTGTGCGTGTGTGTGTGCGTGTGCTTGTGCGTGCGCGTGCGGGTGTGTGTGTGTGTGTGTGTGTGTGTGTGTGTGTGTGTGTGTGTGTGTGTGTGTGTGTGTGTGTGTGTGTGTGTCTTTATTGGTCGCCTGTGAGATGAACTTATGGACAGATCTGATTTTTTAGTTGAGAAATAAATAAAGTACATGTATTAAAAGCATGTTATAAAAGAAAACAGAATATCTTCTAGAAGTTACTGTATTGGGCCAGGTCAAAGGTTTTAACTTAAGGCAGGTTTAGTGTTTAAAAAGGTTTAAAAGAATATTATGATGGAATCAAGAAGGAAGTCGCATGTTTCCGGGTTTTGCTGATAAGGAAATATTCCAATGTCAGCGTAGCCGGATACGTTTTGGTGACAAGCTGTTTACCCCACGAAACCTTCAAGTAAGTTCTCCCATCTCAAAATATGCTTTACACGAAAGAGAATTTATTTTTCATTTTCACAAAAATGGTTTCAAGGAGTGTAGTGCCTTAAAATTCATCCACATTTTTGCGGCGTTTGCCCCTTTGATATCTCACGGTATCTCAGGTACCTCACCTGGACATGCTTGAATGCTTACAGTTCTTCAATTTACTTTCGCAATGACTCATTACTGCAGCTAAGCATTGAAGTGAAGTTTGCTTCATTCAAAAACATTTAGATAGAAAATTAAATTTGATATGAATACACTATAAGATATGAGCAATATACGTGAATGTCGTGGATGGATAACGTTATGTGAATGTTCACCGCATAGCATATCTGAGGAAAAGTTCTGACTGGGGACTATAGCTTGAGAACAAAAATTATCCGGTTCGACAGTATGACGGTCGGTTGATAAGTCCCGGGCCTCACATAGAGATGACTGGGTCAGTTTGACTTACAGCATCGTATAGTTTAACTCTAGATTATCTTGCATCCATAGTTACAGGCCAATTGCTTGTTTAGTTTTTTAATGACCGCATTTTAAAGAAGATAGGTGTAGAGGTTTTGGGAAAATGGAGGATTTGGAAAAACGAGCAGTGATAATTCTTCCATTTGAAAGAAATCAAGGAGAAAATGGACAATACATTGAAAGACTCTGCCCCTTCATATACAATGATTAAAAGTTGGGTTGCAGAGTTCAAAATGGGAAACACGAGTACTAGTGATGAGCCTCACTCTGGACGCCCTGTGGAAGTCACAACTCCAGAGATCATTGAAAACATTCATCGTTTAGTACTGGAAAACCGCAGATTAAAGCTGTTTGACATAGCAGAGGCCGTAAACATATCAAAGGAACGCGCATGTAATATTTCAAGTAATGTTTTGGGCTTTCAGAACGTCTGCGTAGATAGGTGTCGCGTTTGTTCACACTTGATTAAAAGTTGTAAAGAAAAACTGTTTCTGTTAAGAATTTGGAGCTCTACCGTAAAACCCTAGTGATTTTTTTGAGACGGCTTATTACCATCAATGAAACTTGAATACATCACTACACTACAGAAAGTAAATTAGTCAGGAGAACCAACTCCAAAAAAGGCAAAGTCAATTTTGTCAGCTTACAAGGTTATTGCGAGTATTTTTTGGAATGTACAGGGAATTATTTTTATTGATTACTTGGAAAAGGGTAAAAGTATCACTAGTGACTACTACGCAAGCTTACTGCAACATATAATTGATGAGGTGAAAAGAAAAAGACCTCATTTGGGAAATGAAAAGATCTTGTTTCTTCATGACAGTACTCCGGCCCATCGTTCAATCATTGAATTGGGGGAAAAAATGTGCGAATTAAAGTTCGAATTGCTTGAACATCCAGCCTATTCGCCAGATCTAGCACCCAGTGACTACCACCTGTTCCAGAAACTCAAAATATTTCTTGGGAGACGAAAATTTTGCAGCAACAAGGAGATCATTGATGCGGTAAACAGCTTTTTTAAGGATCATGATAAATCGGACTACAAAGATGGTTTAATTAAATTATAACACGGATATGACAAATGCATTATATTTTCTGGAGATTATGTTGAGAAATAAATTAAAAAAATGTCTTTTTATTGTGAGGCTTAGAGCCCTCGTACTATAGAGACACGGTTCATTTGCTACTCTGTATATTATTACGAATAACATGTTAGAACATATTTTAAAAGGCTACAAGAAGGTTTTCGGTATTTTGTAATTTCTGTAAACAGTCCAAAGGTGTTCTGAGTTTCCCTGTTTTATTAATTTATATTTCAGCAACACCTTCTGTTCATAGGCAAAACCAAGGGCTATACAGAAATAGGAATACAGGTTGATTCAACTTACCTGCACTATAGGGGCCTTAAACTTATGAGCAAAGCCCAAGTAGCATTCGTTGTCAAATGCCTCCACAATAATGAGGTCAAAGTGTTGATCTGTGGAATGTATCAACTGCTGAGAAGCCTTGTCGCCGAGCGTGACGTCGCAGGTGCCTTCTCCCATGAACCACATCATTATCATCATCTGCAGGAAATTCATGTCCTTCATTTCGAAAAGGTTTTGGGGAACTGTGACACAAGGAAATTTTGTTTTAACGTTCATATACGTTGGACCAGACCTAATGAGCTTAGAGTTTTATAAAGCCAAATGACCAAGTTTGGAGCTCACTGTCAACTAGAAATATTGCAAGATTTACTGACGCAGTGATGAACCAATATAGGTGCGTGTTGCCAGTGAAACAAAATTGGACACCTGAGTTTTTATCGCAGTGGTCATTCTGCCTAGTGTTTTGACTCGCAGAGAGCTTATCTTTGGTCATAATCATATGTTTCGTAGAACAATCACAGTTGCTGAGCCCTGAGTCTAGTTTTTAGCTGTCTACAAGAGAAGGGCTCTGCTTTGAACAAAAAAGTTTTCAAAAATTGTAGCTAAGTGTTAATAATCTAACGTTTCACGAGTATTACGAGTTGCAAAACAAAATAGTAATCATTACCTTTAGATGTGAAGGGCAAATATTTATTTGTAGGAATTTAAGTAATACTCAAGCATTTTATCATGTTCAGCTTGAGTTATCAAAACTTAATCTCTACTATTTTAACACATTTGAAAGCAAAGGCAGAGAGTGAATTACCATTGCCTTTGGAGATGTCGGTGAGATTCTTCTCGATGACAATGTCAGTGTAATTGGCGACGGGTTTCTTCAGAGGGAATGGAGAGAGAACAGTGACCTGGTGGCCTCTGGAGGCCAGTTCCTTCATCAGGGCAGTCTGTATGATGAGATGACTGGGTGCAGGGAACGGGAACAGACCCAGTATCCGTGCCCCCAACGTGATGTCCACTGTCACCAGCAATAATGCCAATGATAGAATTCCCTGGAAAACAACAATATCAGTTAAAATCTCTACTTTGTATACAAAGTGAGGCAATGTTTTCTATGGTAGCAGACGGTTTGGGGTCATGTTGCTGCTCGGAGTGTGTGATGGGAGTTTTCTAAGGCTAGAAAAACTACAAGGAGGGTGATTGTGTGGCAGTTTTCACTCGCTATTGTAACGATGTCGTCTTCATTTGCCTAGCCGACTCCCTCTTTTCCCACCCTCTCAGAATAGTTAGAGTTCATTTTTTTTTTTTTTTTTTGTAATTTACGTCCTCCAACGTTAAGTCATATCGGACGATGAATGGATTGGGTGAAATGATGCTCAAATGAGCCCAGGGTCCATAGAGCTTAGAGTTACCCAACATTTGTCTTTCAGGATAAGAGAAAACCCCGGAAAAACCTTATCCAGGTAACTCACCCTGACCGAGATTCGAACTCGGGACCTCTTGAACGTGAGGCAGACGCGCTACCATCTACGCTACCGAGGTGGGCAGAGTTCAATAAGTACATCGGCAGCTAATATTCGCTGTACTGCTAAGTGAACAAAACACACTGCACTTAACTTTGAAGGTTCTGTACTTCCAGCTAATATCCCTTACTTTTCGGAAACTATACCGCATTTCCCCACTTTCACAGATGTCTGAGATATCACTACATCAGTGAAGTAATTAATGAATGAGTGAACTAGCCCTTTTCAAAATCCCCACATCCCAGTCAACACTTTATATGAAACATTTTTTAAAAATGTTTTTCATAAAAACAAATGGCTCTAACAGTTTTGATTAAAAGATCATTTGTTTAAGATAATTTCACGCCAAGTGGACTGTATATCTTGAATATTCTAGGAATGTCCACAGAGGTGCTCTTCACTCTCGATGACTTTGGCCTAACTGTAAACTGAAGGAAAAGGGATAAAATCTTACACAAATGCAAATTTAGTTAAAACACACTATTTATGTACAATATAATTACATTTTTTGTGGCTCGAACCCCTTCCGAAATACATATAGCTTGTTATTTGTTCAATTGTCCAATACATACACTTTTCTTGAAGGAAGAATACGTCATTCCTTTTGACCATGAAAAGAGAACAGAGTTTCAAGTGTCCAGTATAGGTTTTGGGGCTCAGTTAGTTAGGTACTGGCCTACTGATCCCAAGGCCTCGGTTTATAACCCGGCCCAAAACGATGGGTTTTAAGGTTATGTAAAAACCATAGTTATCAGCAGATTTAGCATGTAAAAGAAATTCGAGAAAAAATTTCGGCACACTTGTGATGCTAATATGATCCAGCGTTGATAAGAAATACATTATTATTATTATTATTATTATTATTATTATTATTATTATTATTATTATTATTATTATTATTATTATTATTATTATTATTATTATTATTATTATTATTATTATTATTATTATTATTATTATTATTATTATTATTATTATTATTATTATTATTATTATTATTATTATTATTATTATTATTATTATTATTATTATTATTATTATTATTATTATTATTATTATTATTATTATTATTATTATTATTATTATTATTATTATTATTATTATTATTATTATTATTATTATTATTATTATTATTATTATTATTATTATTATTATTATTATTATTATTATTATTATTATTATTATTATTATTATTATTATTATTATTATTATTATTATTATTATTATTATTATTATTATTATTATTATTATTATTATTATTATTATTATTATTATTATTATTATTATTATTATTATTATTATTATTATTATTATTATTATTATTATTATTATTATTATTATTATTATTATTATTATTATTATTATTATTATTATTATTATTATTATTATTATTATTATTATTATTATTATTATTATTATTATTATTATTGTTGTTGTTATTATTATTGTTATTGTTATTATTATTCATTATTATTATTACTATTATTCATTATTATATTTTTATCTCTATCATTATTATTATCATTATTCCGCTATGTTCTAGGATCCTCTTGTCTTATAGCAGATGCGATAGAGGCCACACTGAACATTTCAAATCGGTGCTGCATTTTATTCGAATTCTCCAGCAAAATTTAAATAAACATTCGCCGAGCAGTCAAAAATACGTATTCACTTTTTCGGCTGTTATTAATAAACTAAACTACGAAACAGCTGAAGATGCAAACATACATCAGGAACTTGTATACCAATAAGATAAAAAAATTGAAAATCGAATGTGTAGAGTCCTAGGAATGAAAGAATTTCCAGTTTCTTTTTACCACGCCTCATTCAACTATCTATGGAAGCATATAAAGAAAATAAATACAATATATTAAAATCACGTGGCTTTCTCTACGTAATTTATTTTCATTAATTTTTTTATTTAAAAAACGTGATCTCCTAATTTATGGTAAACGAGATCAAAATTTTCCGAAATCATTTTCATTCACGCTCTGTTACAGCTGCACATAAGCATACAGGTCTCTAGTACTAGAGTTGGATTTTCAAAAAGAAGCTCGGTAAATGTTATTCTAAACGTGCTATTTTGAAATACTCTTTACATAATATAATGAGAATGAAGGAACTGATATAATATTTCAGACATTTGAGGAATGGAAGGTTGCAGTCACCCTCAAAGTCTGTAGCAATATTATACAGAGGAAAAATCTGAGTGTATGTGTAAAACCACACTACGGATTTTGGTAATTCTTTAACCATTGAAAAGCACAATTTGTTCTGACGAACATGGAGCTATAAAACTATTTTATTTCATAAAATACTAGAGAGAGAAAAGGGAATTTATGAACTCCTTCACTCTAATAATACGGGTGGTCTGAAAAGTTCTCGGCCTGATAGCGAAAAAGAGAATTCATGCTTTCAAAGTAGTTTCATTTTTCATCATAACCTCCTCTAATATCAATACATTTTGTCTAGCGGTGTTCCAATACCATTATGCCCTCTCTGTAGTGTTCCTCTGAAAGTGCTGCAAAGTATCCATTTACAGCAGCAATTGCTTTCTTTATTGAACGAAAAGCACCTACCAGCGAGGAATTTCTTCAGTTTTGGAAGCAGATGGAAGTCTGAGGGAGCCAACTCTGAGGAGCAGGGTGGATGTTGCAGCACTTCATAGTGCAGATCTCTCAACTTCCCCATTGCCAAAACACTTTTGTGGGCAGGTGCATTGTCCTAATGGAAAACTATTCTTTTTTCTTTTTTGACCCGGATCTGTTTTCATTAATGCTTGCATGTAGTTTTGTGAGAAGTTGAGAGTAGTATTCTTCGGTAATGGTTTTACCTTTTTTGAGATAGTCAATCAACAAAATTCCTTTGGCATCCCAAAACATTGACGCCATGACATTCCCAACGATGGCACCGTCCTCACTTTCTTTGGAGCTGAAGAACCAGCTTCTGTCCACTGCCTCGACTGCTCTAATCCTGGTGTGTAGTGGTAAATGCGTGTTTCATCTGTTGTGACGTATCGACGCGAAGTCATTTCTGTTGTGCTAAAAATGCGCCAAGTACTTTTCAGAAAGTGTCGTGCGAATGCGTTTGCTATCCACGGTGAGAATACGTGGCACCCATCTTGCGCAAAGCTTTTTCATGTTTAACTCCCGATGCAAGATGTGACCGTATATTCCTTTTAAATCCCAAGAGCATTGGAAATGTCACGCACCTTTGCACGCCGATGTTCCAAAAGTAATGCCATGCACTTTTTCAATGATTTCAGGTATAGTTACAGTTTTTGGACGTCCTTCGCGTGGATCGTCTTGGACTCTTTCAAGGCCACGTTTTAAACCGGCCACTGAAGGTGAAGAGTCGCATACACATTTTCAATCCGAAAATGAATTTCTGTACGAAGCATTTTTACGAAGCATTTTATCACAACACGATGCTTGAATTTCTCCATTTTCAAAGCAATACGCACTTCCACTGTTTCAAACAACTATCTACAGTCAACTATTGCCTGGAATGACTTGCAATTTTATATAGGTTCTATTAACATGTTTACCAACGTAAGAAAAAAAAAGTTGTCGGCCTCTGGGTGAGGCCCGAGAACTTTTCAGACCACTCTCGTGCTACGATAGTCAAATGTTCCAAAAGAAGCTAGCTAAATGTGATAGCTATCCTAAACGTGATATTTTGAAATATCTTTACATGGTCTAACGAGAATGAAAGAACTGATATCATACTTCATAGCGTGTAGTTTGGAACGCTGGAAGATTCCAAACACCCTCAAAGTCTACAGTAATACCTCACAGAGAGAAAATCTGCGTGTATGTGAAATATCATTTAACGATTTTTTTTATTCTTTCACCACTGAAAACACAGTTCGTTCTGATGAACATGGGGCTATAAAATCATTTTATTTCATACAATACTCGAGAGAAAAGGGGGGATTTATGAACTCTTTCACTTGAATAATACATCAAACCAATCATATGTATATTTCCGACAAATAATGTAGAAATTACCATTTTAAAATAATAAATCTTGTCCAAAAAATTCAAAACTTTGATCAGTGTGCTGCGCCTGGTCTCTCCAACTTAAACTATTCTTAAATTTATTCCAGATTCAAACGAATTAGACGTTTTCTACGAAGTCCTGTATTATGTTCACTGGTTTGTCCAAACGATGCTCTAGGCTTCCCTTAATTTTGTACTTATTCCTACCAAATTTGAATTACTAAATTCAGATCTATGCAATTTCTATTTATAGGCAACTGGTTTAAATAATTAAGCCTCAAAACTAATTCTTCCAATTACTTGATACATTTTATTACAGTTAACATACATTAAAGGATTCATTTTGGCTGCCCAACATACTGATTCACTTTCTCCTATCCAGTTGTTATGGCTTATTGAGTACAGGAACCTTTGCATTTCACCAAAATTTGACGGGCATTCCACCCAAAAAATTGGGACCCTCGTGAATCTAGAAAACAGACACTTTCTTGGAAAAAGTTCTACAATGTATATCGTTGTGTGTGTGTGTGTGTGTGTGTGTGTGTGTGTGTGTGTGTGTGTGTGTGTGTGTGTGTGTGTGTGTGTGTGTGGAGAGGGGAGTGGGTGGGTGGGAATGTACAAAACTTACTTTATTCTGATTCTTCATAATTTTATGCCAAGAAAGGGTTTACTATTAGATATTGTTTCTAAAGTTAATTTTTTTATGTTTCTTGTAAATTCAGTAGAGTTGTGTGTGGGTGGGTAAACAGCATAATTCAAAACGAAATATCGAAATACCAGAACGAAATATCGAAATACCAGAACGAAATAACAAACTTAATATTTAATTTCAATATGTTACAAAGATTTGACATGCATATTTTCAAAAAGAAAAGAAAAAGCATCCACATTCCAAACCCTGTACATGGAATATCTGTCTAAGTGTTTTGCATTAACAAAAATGTAACGAGTTTTAATAAAATACTATATTCTAGTAAAATATGTGCATGGAAATAAAATTATATCTTGAAGTTTGTAGCAATAGCCCACGAAGCCCTCTTTTTCGGTATGAATTTTGTGTAATTTTGTATAATAAATCATAACACAGAGCAAAAACATAATACAAAAAGTTAGGCCTCTTTACATTGCAGTTCATTTAAAATACAAGGGGCGTCCAGAAAGTAAGTTCTGTTTCAATTTATCTCCGCTGCACGCTGCGATCGCAGTTCCGCACATGCGCGGTAGACGCTCTGTATCAAGGAGAAGAAACGTGCGCCATCGTGAGATCGCTGTCATCCACGTACGCTTTGTTTACAATGTCGGTTGCTTGTTTACATTGTCGGTGTTGATTGAAAATACCGCCGCTTGGGAAGTCAGATCTGTGATTCGTTTTCTGAATGCTAGGATTGTGCCGCGCAATACAGAATAAGCGCCGAAGAATGCTGTCAAAAGGTGTTGTTTCTTCACGACAACGCACGACCACACACTGCAAATGCGACGAAAAACATCCCACAGGGATTTGGCTGGGACGTGTTTGACCACCCCTCGTACAGCCCTGACCTTGTTCCTAGCGACTTTCATCTGTTTTTGCATCTCAAATCTTTCCTTGGCGGTCAACACTTCAACAATGACGAGGAGCTGAAAGAAAATGTTTCCAAGTGGTTGAAGACACAGGCGACAAACTTCTATGAAGAAGGTATACAAAAACGTGTGCCTCACTATGACAAATGCCTGCAAAATTTCGGCAGTTATGTAGAAAAGTAGTTTAAGAGTTGTAGGATTTTGTACGATAAATAATTTTTCTGTATCTGTACACAATTTAATTTTATTACCAAACAGAACTTACTTTCTGGACGCACCTCGTATTTGTTTGGCGTTAGTCTTTATTTGAGATATGCATTATAATTGGTTTTAATTTTTCAATATGTCGCTGGTCATTTTAGTTTTCAAGTACTGCCAGCCTTCGGTTGTTACTTACAAGGTCATGGAAAAAGTACTATAGAATTTGTAATAAAACGACCCGTGTTTAAGCATTTAACTCACTATCGCCTTTGTATCAATAACGAAATGTGTAATTGCACTATTAATAGATACGTTTATCTCAACTTGAAGTAAGAAGTAGTTTGTAGAAGCCATATAAAACTACGTGGATAGAAAAAGTCATATTAAATGTTTACTGTATTTTATTGGTAAGTTTTGAGAAGGCAAAGTTAGGCTCACTTGTTTTACATCTACGTGCGTGCCTTTGTTGTTATTCCGAAACAGTGGAAATGCGAATAAGAATAGATTAATCCAAGGTCAAGTATGATATAGTATTCATGGCGTGGCATTAAAATTCTCATGCCCTTCCCGGAAAAGGCTAACTGAAGGCCACAAGGTTATCTCTCTATTTGTAAACAACAGTCGAATTAGTGCGGCGTATGAACAAGCAAATTGTTACAGCTAATATGTAATAATAATCACAAACTCCCATGCATCGAGTTGAATTGAGGCGACACTAGCGCTACAAATGCATTATATCAGTAAACGACAAATTACTATCTAGTTCCAGAAAAAAAAATGATTATATTATTTAAGCATATTTAATTTAATATTTTATTCGTATCCTTATAATAAAATTTACCATAAACAGAAAGACATGAGGAAATTATAGCACATCATTTTCATTGTGCAGACATAATCACATTTAGGTACTTTAATTTTCAATCTTCTATTTTTATTAACATTCATAAATTGTGTCAAAAACTGGGTTATTAACACTTATAATTTTACACTTTAATATAGGTAGAATGTCTTATGGACATATCTTACTGGATCTTTCGAAATTTCCGATAAGAATGGATATAGACACTCTTCTTTATTAATTTTAGTACAATTTACAGACGTGTGCAAATTATTAGACGTGTGCAAATTAATTAAGGGTGGAGCACTTTTCCTTTATTTCTTCATCCTTGTGCCAAATGCTTATCAGGCCCTCAATAAGCTGAACTTTTGTTGTTATTTTCAAATTTTTCAGTCTCTGTTTAACAATACCCCACAGATTCTCTACTGGATTTAAATCAGGGCTATTCCCCGGCCATGGTGGTACTTTTACATTGTTTTCTTTGAGGAACTGGGTTACAGATTTTGCTCTATGGCAGGGAGCACTGTCATGCATGAACACAAAATCACCATTTGGAAACCATTCTTTACTTTGCGGAAATAGTCTTGTTTCTAATACACTTTTATACTGTTTCTGCTCCATAGATCCCATAACTATGTATAATCTTCCTGGTCCATGGACAGACATACAGCTCCAGACCATTTTTGATGTTGGGTGCTTTACTCTTTGATCGACACACCGAGAGGAAAATGCTTCTTTATCCGTCCTATTCACATATTGGCTGCTCTCTTCATATACTTCAAACATGGATTCACTTGAGAATATTATCTGAAACAATAAAAACCTCTATTGATATTAAACAGTTTTAGAATTGCTGAAAGAGTATAACAAAACCAGCAACGAGAGAAACAAAGTTTAGGCTGTTTATTTCATTTCCATAAAATTTACATGTACATATTTTAATTTTATGCTATATACATTTTTCATACTATTTACCTTTCTCCAAAATTCCACTGGATGTTTCTGCATCTCTTTGGCCCATTCAAAACTTTTTTTTTTTTTTTTTTTTTTTTTTTTTTTTTTTTTTTTTTTTTGCCATTGCAGGTGTCAGTTTAGCCTTTTTACGAGGCCTGCGTGTTGGTAAACCTGCTTCATATAATCTTCTGCGAACTACTGAGGCTGATATTTCTTTACCGTACTGCTTTAGTTGATTACTGAGGTAAATGCTGGTTGCTCTTCTATTTTGTTTTGCCACCTGTACAAGTTTTCTTTGCATCCTTGGTGATAGCTTTCTTTTCCTCCCGCATTTTCCATTCCTTTGTGACGTCAACGTCTCACCGAATGTTAAAGCTTGATTAAAGCGACTAACAGATTTTTGTGAAATGCACAATTTCCTAGCTATTTCACGTTGTCAAAAGACTCTCAGTTACAGCTACTTTCCTTGGGGATAAGTCAGCAGTTTTACCCATAACCTCACTTTGGAATCAATGTAAATGCTAAGGATAAGATACACGATGTTACCTGGCTTGAGATCAATTAATAATAAATACTGAGGATATATTAGCCATAAAACTCAATAAAGGCAAATATTAACAATATTCAATTACTACATTCACCAAATGAAAGCAATATCAGCAAACAGTTGGATAAACAGACATGAAGAAAATGGCTGTTCATCTCCCAGCTATTATTAAGAGAGAAATTTCATTGAATATGCTTTATAGGGCGAACGGGGAGGCTATCCAAACATTTCTCCGGGAAAAATATGGGATATTTGTAAAATCTGCCACTAGTGTAAATGAAGCATGGGTTAATTTCAAAACACTTATCCTGGAAACAATTAGAGAACACGTACCTTTTAAAGTTATTAAACATAAAGCGGATCCAGAATTTTATACAAAATGTATTAGGAAACTTAAAAGAAAGACTAGGCACGCTTATAATAAAAGGAAGATATCAGAATGGCATCTTAACAAATTTAAAGAGTTAGCTAAACAATTACAAGACGAAAAGTTGCAAGCGCAGGAACGATTCTTAGATAACGTTCTTAGCGGGACAAATAATTGTTGGAGATCATTTTACAATTATGTAAAAAGACGCAGGGGAAATAAAGAGAGCATACCAGATTTTAACGTTAATGGGATAGATGTATTAAGTGATAGGGACAAAGCTAATATATTAAATTCGCATTTTGTATCGGTTTTTCTTAAATCCGACGATAGTTCCGAACAGGAAATTGGGGAGAGTGGAGAAACGATTTTTCAAATAATGGCGCCCAAATTACGCAAAAGGATTAAGATGCTGCAAAACCGAAAATCAAGGGGACCAAATAATATACCTACTGAAATATTAAAGCTTGGGGGTGAAGCCATGATTCCCTATCTAATGCTCTTATTCAACATGTCAATTAACAACTGTGCCTTACCGGAAGACTGGAAAACAGCTATTATAGTTCCGATTTATAAAGGGGGTAATAAAACAGAAATAAATAATTATCGGCCAGTTAGTCTAACTTCAGTAGTATGTAAATTAATGGAGCATTTAATTGCAGAATATATACGAGAGGAGTTAGAAGAAAAAAAGTGGTTTAATGAAGCGCAACATGGATTTAGACCTGGGTATTCGTGCGAAAGTCAAATTACTTCATTATTTCAAGATTTGGCAGATGAGGTAGATGCAGGAGGAAGAACTGATGCAGTGGTAATTGACTTTTCTAAAGCTTTTGATGTAGTGCCACATAGTTTACTTATTTGTAAGCTAGCTAATACAGGAATTGACAAACGCGTAGTATTATGGGTTAAACATTTTTTGAAAGGGAGAACGCAAAAAGTTAAAGTAGGTAAAGAGCTGTCCGATAATGGAACTGTAAGTTCGGGTGTGCCGCAAGGCTCAGTACTAGGGCCTTTACTGTTTCTCATTTTTGTTAATAACATTGCTGTTAATATTAACTGCCAGATAAGGTTGTTTGCAGACGATTGTATCATTTATAATAAAATTCGGAATACAGTGCATGAAACCGCTCTTCAGGATGATTTAAATGAAATCTGTAATTGGGCTGCGGCTAACAAAATGTCAATTAATGCCAAGAAAAGTAGGTCGATTGTTTTTAGTAGAAATAAGGGCAAAATTATTGTTAACTATCACATGGGAGGGGTGCAAATTCCACAGGTGGACAGCTGCAAATACTTGGGAGTGTACCTGGCAAGTAATGCTGGATGGGACGAACAAGTAAATTCCACAACTAGGAATGCGTGGAAGGCATTACATTTCGTAATGAGAATATTGAAAAAGGGGAGCGCTAGGTCCAGGGAAATTGCCTACAAGGCCTTAGTGCGGTCGATTATGGAATATGGAGCAGCATGCTGGGACCCGTATAGAGCTAACCAAATCAATCCATTAGAAAAGATACAGAAGAGGGCAATAAAATTCATAAAAAGAGGCAAGTATTTTGGGCCTATAAAAGGAGATGAGACTAAATGGGAGGATTTAAGAATTAGGCGTAAAAAACATAGGTTGGTAGCATTATTCAAAGCTAATGCTGGTGTAAAGGCATGGGTGGACGTTAGTGTAAGGTTAGATAATCCGGATTATTATGGACGAAACGATCATAGGTATAAAATTAAGGGTAGAAGATACAGAACTGACGTAGGAAAATTTTCTTTTGTTAATAGAACCATTGAAGAATGGAATGAATTGCCTGTAGCAGTCTTTCAGGGCTGTCCCCTGTCGTTAAAGAAATTTAGAAAAAATCTAGATGGTTTATAGTTTAACTTTTGAATTATAATGGTATATAATATGTAAATAGAGAAGTAATTAGATAAGTTTTAAGTGACTAAAGTAAAATAATATCATGTTTGTATTGTTTACTGTATTATTGTTGTAAATCTAGTATATGTAATTTGATCTGTATTCTTAACTCTGCCACCGGGTAGTACTCAATTGCAGTCAATAAATAAATACATACATACATACATACATACATACATACATACATACATACATACATACATACATACATACATACATACATACATACATACATACATACATACATACATACATACATACATACATACATACATACATACATACATACATACATACATACATACATACATACATACATACATACATACATACATACATACATACATACATACATACATACATACATACATACATACATACATACATACATACATACATACATACATACATACATACATACATACACTCCTGGAAATGGAAATAAGAACACATTGTCGCCGGTGTGTCAGACCCACCATACTTGCTCCGGACATTGCGAGAAGGCTGTACAAGCAATGATCACACGCACGGCACAGCGGACATACCAGGAACCGCGGTGTTGGCCGTCGAATGACGCTAGCTGCGTAGCGTTTGGGCACCGCCGCCGTCAGTGTCAGCCAGTTTGCCGTGGCATACGGAGCTCCATCGCAGTCTTTAACACTGGTAGCATGCCTCGACAGCGTGTACGTGAATCGTATGTGCAGTTGACGGACTTTGAGCGAGGGCGTATAGTGGGCATGGGGGAGGCCGGGTGGACGTACCGCCGAATTGCTCAACACGTGGGGCGTGAGGTCTTCACAGTACATCGATGTTGTTGCCAGTGGTCGGCGGAAGGTGCCCGTGCCCGTCGACCTGGGACCGGACCGCAGCGACGCACGGCTGCACGCCAAGACCGTCGGATCCTAAGCAGTGCCGTAGGGGACCGGACCGCCACTTCCCAGCAAATTAGGGACACTGTTGCTCGTGGGGTATCGGCGAGGGCCATTCGCAACCGTCTTCATGAAGCTGGGCTACGGTCCTGCGTACCGTTAGGCCGTCTTCCGCTGACGCCCCAACATCATGCAGCTCACCTCCAGTGATGTCGCGACAGGCGTGAATGGAGGGACGAATGGAGACGTGTCGTCTTCAGCAATGAGAGTCGCTTCGTCCTTGGTGCCAATGATGGTCGTATGCGTGTTTGGCACCGTGCAGCTGAGCGCCACAATCCGGACTGCATACGACCGAGGCACACAGGGCCAACACCCGGCATCATGGTGTGGGGAGCGATCTCCTTCACTGGCCGTACACCTCTTGTGATCGTCGAGGGGACACTGAATAGTGCACGGTACATCCAAACCGTCATCGAACCCATCGTTCTACCATTCCTAGGCCGGCAAGGGAACTTGCTGTTCCAACAGGACAATGCAAGTTCCCATGTATCCCGTGCCAACCAACGTGCTCTAGAAGGTGTAAGTCAACTACCCTGGCCAACAAGATCTCCGGATCTGTCCCCCATTGAGCATGTTTGGGACTGGATGAAACGTCTTCTCACGCGGTCTGCACGTCCAGCACGAATGCTGGTCCAACTGAGGCGCCAGCTGGAAATGGCATGGCAAGCCGTTTCACAGGACTACATCCAGCATCTCTACGATCGTCTCCATGGGAGAATAGCAGCCTGCATTGCTGCGAAAGGTGGATATACACGGTACTAGTGCCGACATTGTGCATGCTCTGTTGCCTGTGTCTATGTGCCTATGGCTCTGTCAGAGTGATCATGTGATGTATCTAATCCCAGTAATGTGTCAATAAAGTTTCCCCTTCCTGAGACAATAAATTCACGGTGTTCTTATTTCAATTTCCAGGAGTGTACATATCATAGCAAGGAAAAGAATTACGACAAATTGAAATAGGTTACGGCGGTAAATAACTATTATTTTGAATGTTAAGCTGAAGCAAAGTAAAAAAGAAGAAGAAGAAGAAGACCAAACATGAATGAGTCTAATAATCTGTACACGTCTGTACAGTAGTACAAAGTCTCCTTCTTATTCCAGATTATTATTCTTAACGAATATTTCACATGACATATGTTTGTCTCTCAAACAGCAAATTGGTACGGCTGGTTGGTTGCTTATTAAAACCATTGTCCTTAAGAGCACTGTAATCCCGCTAAAATAAGTGCCTACGCTAAAATATTTTCTAGTTAAACAGTCCGAAGTTTTATTTGCAGAGAACATATTGTGACTTTGTGGGTTCGAGAAATCAAAGTCCAGGTTATAAACACAAAAAATTGCACTTTATTTCCGTAGAAATAAGTTTCGTACACATACAGGCTCAACAAACACAGCTGCTTACCCACACGAGTTCAATTATCGACTGACACCTCTTTGGCGGGCGGATTGCCTTTTTATAGTTTACTAACATTCCAGAAATTTCTCAAACACTCGAGACCCGGCTAAAACAAAGGCGAACTCTCAAGAAATCCGTCTCCTCCCCCCGCCGTTTCGGCGAGCTTTTATCTACACACGTCACTGCGCATCCCTTTGAATGCCTTGCCGCCTCGATCAACAATGGCCTGGCGACAATATTCAAATGTTCCAGTCAATGAATATTTGTTAGGTCATGAATGAAATGGGTGAAATGATGCTCAAATGAGCATAGGGTTCATAGAGCTTAGAGCTAACCGACATTCATGTTTCAGGACAAGGGAATATCCGGGGAAAACCTTAAACAGATAACTCACCCTGTCTGAGATTCGAACTCGAGACCTCTTGAATGTGAGGCACACACGCTGCTCCCACAGAGACGGTTCTGGTCCCGAGTTCGAATCTCGGTTAGGGTGAGTTACCTGGATAAGGTTTTTTCTGGGGTTTCCCTTATCCAGATATACGAATGTCATGTAACTCTAAGCTCCATGTACCCCGGATTCATTTGAACATCATTGTCCAAAATGACTTAAAGTTGGAGGACGTAAATTTAAAAAAAACTGTTCTGTCTGTTAGTAATGTGCAAAGACTTGTTGCTAACAATTGTAAGCAACCAAACGTGATTATTTAGCGAGGTGTTAATGCTACGAAAAACAGTTATGTGACAGGATATTATACAGGGTGTCCATAAATGAATATCGGGGTTTTAACGCTTTATAACATTAATTTTATTAAACTTACAGTAATGAAATATATGCCTTATGCCAACGAATAAAACTGTTTGAGTTGCTCTTTCATGTGACATATATTTCATTACTGTAAGTTTAATAAAATTAATGTTATAATGTTATAAAGCGTTAAAACCCCGATATTCATTTATGGACACCCGGTATTTGAGGTTATATAAGTTATGTTTTTGTACTTTTATTTTTCAGTTGCTCAGAAATCGAATAAAAGGAGACGCCTAGTTATTGGAACTTCAAAAATCTTTCTATAAGTGCTGCCCATATTTAAAACTTGAGTTGTTAGAATTATGATTATAATTAGAATTTTTATTTTCACTTGTTTAATTTCATTAACTATATTATACAATATGTACGTATTTGTGTTTTTCAGCCTTGCTGATAAAATATAAAAGCAAACTTAAAATAGCTACAGCACTTGTAAATTTCCCTCAAAACATCTAAAAGATAAGACTTAATACAGCAGTATACATTACATCAAAGCTTTACAAGTGGATATAATTGTGTGATATTTCTCTTCAGAATTATTTTTGAAAAACAAGAAATCTTTTAATTATGTTGATCTTAAGAAAAAGTAATATTTGTCCGACATACATTTTTAATCCTGCTGCTCGTACCATTTAAGGTGCTTCTTACTGACAGACATGAAGTGCAAATTGGCGAAGAACAGAAACAAGAAGCAACTATCGAAACTTCAATTTTATCGTTCAAATTTATCAATATTTAAGCTTAGGGAATGGGAATTAGATCTACAAAACAAATGACTAGAGCGTTTAGGTTTTTATTCACAAGGTGCTGAAGATGAAAAACAGAAAACATATTTCTTATAACAAATAGAAAATCGATGTTCCATATTAGGTTATCATTTGTTTAAAACTTACTACGAGAGGTGGGTCAAAAAGTAATGCCTCCTATTTTTTTCCTTAAATAAGTAAGTTATGTGAAAACTTTGAATTTGGCGCAATTCCTCAAACCTTCTCCAATCCCCTGCAGTAGTAACTTCCTAAGTCAACAGGTAGCAGCACTGCATCCTCTTGCAAAATAACTGACATCGACATTCGTATTAGCGTTCTGTGATTGAACAGCATTGTTAGACGATGGGTTCTTCGCTGTAACAAAGCTGAAGGGCAAACACCATTGGCAGATGAAAAGCGAAGCGGCAGGCCGGTGACTGCAGTCATTCGACGCTTGTCACTCGAATGCTCGGCATCGTCCGTCTCGAGTTCTTTCAGTGCAATCCATTCGTCGAGAGAAGCAGCATTTTAGACCGGTTGCGCCAGTTCTTCAGGGCACGAGCACGTGGACTGTAAAACGTGTGCTCTGGAGTGTGCCCATAAAGGAAGCCCGGCGAAGCAGCGCATTCTCTCTACGCAGCGTAGCCTGCGCAACAGCCTTCTTCTGCAGGCACAGCAGCGCCTGCCCTCTTCCAGCCAGCAGAACCTTCTCCTGCACTGGCAAGCAGCAGCAGCCCAGCCAACCCTCTCCTAGCAGACTTGCTAGAGCTAACGCGTCGAGCAGCAACTCCAGAGTCCAGAGGAACACAGTACTTGGGACCGACAGACAGACAGACGAAACTGCAGGCCCACAAGGTCAAAGCCAAGGGTCCCGACTTAGGTTGGGACCCGGGGTCCGCCCCAATCGGCGCGTGTAACAGCGCTCGACCCTCTGTGGGGAGCCGGATGGCACCTGCTACAGACTCAGACAAGCCAAGTACCAGCCGCCAGGTAAGTCCTGACGAGATGACTAGTAGAACCTCTGCATCCTCATCCTCTTCCGGCCCACGGGTGAACCTCGTGAAGGCCAAGGCCCAGGCACAAAAGAAACAGAAGAAGGCCTCCCGCCTTCTTAACCAAGGGATAGCTGTCCCGATCTCTCCAGTCCCCAAACCAGGGAGCTCCAACACCATCACCCCCCTCCAGGGCGTCTCAACTCCCCTACCGGAGAGCGACACAGACGCCGAAGGCTTTGTCACCGTGCAGGGAAGGCGCAAGAGGCCCTCCGGTTCGAAGCCGGAGGGTGCTGCTCCCGGCACCCCTGCAGTGCATGCGGACGCCAAGAGCTCCCGCACACAAAAGGCGGCCAGAATCCCGCCAATTGTGTCGGACCCGTTCCCCAACCACATAAAGGTTATGAGGGAACTGAGGGCCAAGCTCCCGGCTAGCTTCCAGGCCACCCGTTTTCCAAGTCGGGTGATCCTAAAGACCACGACCCCGGAGGACCATGAAGCCGCCAGGGGGGTGCTGCGCGAAGCGGGGATAGAATTCCACACGTTCTCGCTGCAGCGACCTAACCTGGTGCGCAGAGTCATCCGAGGTCTCGGATCTGACACCGACCCAGAGGACATAAAGGTGGGCCTGGCGGAAGAACACGGCATTACGCCGCGTACCGTGGTCCAGCTGACCAAGCAAGTCCGCGAGGAAGGCAAGGAGCCCGTAAGGACTCCCATGCCACTATTCCTCGTAATAGTGGAGAAGGAGGGCGAAGGTCTTCCCAAAATTGATGAGGTGTCCCACCTCTACAACACCAAGATCAGAATCGAACCGTACCATGGCAGAGAGGGGCCAGCCCAATGCTACAGGTGCTTGGGCTTCCACCACTCGAGCCATGCGTGCGAGAGGAAGACCGCCTGCATACGATGTTCAGGCCCTCACCACGTCAACGAATGCCCGAACCCCAGAGAGGAGAAAAAGTGCGCCAACTGCCGAGAGGCCCACATAGGCATCTACGGCGGCTGTCCCGCTAGACTGCGAATAGTGCAGGCAAGACAGGGCAGGAACGCAAACAGGGAGCCAGCACAAGTTCGGCCTGGAGTCAGTTTTGCCCAGGCGCTGCGCAAGCAGGAACAGCTGCTGCAGCAGGCCGAGGCAAGCCAGATTCCGGCAGCGACCCAGCCAGTAAGCTCTGGAACTACCGCCAAACAACCACCAGCTGCATCTGCAGCAAAGCCACAGCGGCCTCCTCGCCAGAAGAAGGCCACCGCAGCCCGGCGGGAGAAACCGCCGGCAACTGCGGAGGCAACGGCCGGGCAACCAGCCCAAGAACCTGCGGGGAGACAGAGCGGCCCTGCCGCCACTGCTCTCCCCCCTCCACCAGCTCCAGCTACAGTGGCTTCAACAGCCAATGAGGGAGAGGCACCCCTCGCTACAACACCTGCGCCGATTTGGGACACTGGCGTCTCAAACGAGGACTTAGCGGATTTCCATGAGCTTTCTGCCTGGTTCGCCGAACTGATTCATCGCTCCCTCCCCATTCTGAGGCGCTGCAGGGAGCAACTGACAGATCCCCGCATCCCTGCTCTGCAAAAGCACAGCATTCTGCAACAGACTGCACGGCTCCTCTTCCCTGACTCCAGCTCGTAAATGGCGTTGAGAAGAACTCAGCGAACATTGAGAGCCGCGTTCTGGAACGCAAACGGAGTCCGGGAACAGAGACCGGGCATCTTGGAGTTTGTAAGTGACCACGGGATTGACCTCCTTATGGTATGCGAAACGCATCTGCATGCTGGTATACAATTTAGCCTGCCAAGTTACGCCGTCCACCGAGCCGATAGAGTCGGCCGGCGGGGCGGCGGTACAGCTATATTCATCAAAAATCACATCACCCATACTCCCATTACCATCCCCCCGCTTCAACACTTGGAGGCGACCGCCATAAGGCTCTCCTTGGGCGGTTCAGACCTAGTGCTTGTGAAGGTGTATGACCCGCCCAACCATCCCTTCTATGAAGCGGATTACAGGGCACTCCTCAACCTAGACCACCGAGTGTGCATAGCCGGTGACTTCAATGCCAAACACCCAGGATGGAACAGCCGAACCCAGAATGATAGGGGAAGGAGCATCTACCGCTTCATCTGCGGAGATCCAACCCTTCATGCGCATGGCCCGCGGGGTCCAACGCACTTCCCGCCTCGTGGCAGGGCGGACGTCATAGATTTCGCAATCACCAAGAACATTCCATTTCATCTGGACCTCACGGCGGTGAATGCTCTGGATTCTGACCACAACCCAGTTGTGATCAATTCAGACGTTACCGTCGCAGCTCTGGCAACGGCTGACTGGGTGGATGAAGTCGACTGGGATGCCGCCATTCTTCACATCCAAAACTCCGTGGAAGCCTGCCCTCGAATCGACTCTGTGGAGTCGCTCGAGGCGGCAGCCAGGGAGTTCTCCACATCCATCCTCAACGCGGTCCGTGCTCACACACACCGCATCCCAATAGACACGCCAAACCCCACAGATATCCCAGGACCCATCAAACAACTCATAAGGGCTAAAAACGCCGTAAGAAAGCTGTGGCAGAGATTTCGCCATCCCAGGATAGGAGAAGTACACCAGAGGTTCAAATCCCTGGCAAGACGACTCCTAAGAGCACACCGCAAAGAGGCCTGGGAAAACATGTTAAGGCAAACCAATCTCCAGGAGAGAAAACCATGGCGAATAGTCCGTAGCCTGCGGAAAGACAAAACCGTACACCAGCACCCCCTACATAGCCCTAGAGGTCGACTCGTCTACGAGTCGAAAGAAAAGGCAGAGGCGCTAGCAGATTATCTGGAGGCTCAGTTCCAACCCAGGGTAGAGCCAATGGACGATGACCATGCTGACCTCGTGGAACAGGTGGTGGAGGACTTCCTAGAAGCTCCGCCCCCTGACCACGAGGAGTTCCACATTCCCATCGTTACCCCTAGAGAGTTAGCGACCACGCTTAACTCTCTAAGAACCAACAAAGCACCTGGGCAGGACCGTGTGACAGCGGAAATGCTCAAGCACCTTCCACGAAGAGCCGTGATTCACTTAACCCGGATTTATAACGCGTGCCTATACATGCGCCACTTTCCAGCTATCTGGAAGGAGGCGCGCGTGGTGTGCGTTTTAAAGCCGGGGAAAAATCCGGTTTTTCCTTCCAGTTACCGATCAATCAGCCTTCTCCCAGTTTTATCGAAGGTATTCGAAAAACTGCTCCTCTCCCGGCTCCTTCCTCATCTGGAGGAAAGGGGCCTAATCCCGGAACACCAGTTTGGCTTCCGTTCTGGCCACTCCACGACCGAGCAGCTACTGCGGGTTGCCGAGAAGGCCTCCCTGGGTTTCCAGGAAAGGTCTAAAACGGTAGCAGTGCTGCTCGACGTGGAGAAGGCATTCGCCACTACCTGGCATGAAGGACTCATTTACAAACTCCTGGAGCATGAAATTCCCCGTCCATACATTTCCTTGGTGGCCGGTTTCCTCGGAAACCGAAGCTTCCGAGTAAAGATGGAGGGGAAGCTGTCCACCGAGCGGCCCATTGGCGCTGGAGTACCGGAAGGCAGCGTGCTGTCGCCGGCGCTCTTCGCAGCTTACATGGCCGACATCCCAACTCATCACAACACCCAAACCTGTCAGTATGCGGACGATCTCATGATCTTCGCAGTCAATAGGAATACACGGTACAGCTTCCGGCAAATCCAAACCCAGCTCCGGGCCATTGGCGAATGGAGCGCAAAATGGCGAATGGCAATTAACCCGGAGAAGAGCTCTGCTATTCTCCTGGCGAAAACCATAGCCAACCGGTTGCAGCAGAACTTCGTTTTACGGCGCCGTCGAATCCCTTGGGTGCAAACGGCGAAGTATCTCGGGGTGACGCTGGACCGTAAGTTAACTTACGTTCCGCACGTCAAGGGCAAGGTCCAGCTGGGGCACGTCGCACTCCGGAGCCTATACCCTATCTTCAGATCAACCATGCCGATCCGTCTCAAACTCCAACTGTATCGGGCGATCATTCCGCCTATGATTCTGTACGGCTGTGAGATCTGGGGAACAGTGGCTAATACCACTTTCGTCAGACTCCAGACGCTGCAGAACAAGGCACTACGCATCATCTACGATACAGGCTGGAGATTCCCGGCTCATATCCTACATGAGCACTCCCAGATCCCGTACATTGTCGACGTCATTCGCGAGAGGGCACGATCAATGTACGAGAAAATCCAAATTCACCCCAACCCCTTAGTGAACTCCCTGGGAAGGTATGACCCGAGAGATCAAAGGCGCTTGCCGTCCTTCAGACTGCCGAGAGACGTCCTGGGACCCCTTAGGTAACCCAAGGAAAACCGCAGATGTCTCTGGGAACAACTTCTACGCCAAAGGACAAGCGCTACACAACCCGTATCCAAAACGGGGCAAAAAACTAATTCGTGTCTCCCAAAAAGGGAGAACGATTAAGTACAGCTGCCCACGATAAAGAGGGGCAACCCATTCCAAACCTATCCAAAATTTCAAACAGTAAACAAATTCAAACACCCCAGCAGAACATGGATCTACTAGTTCATTTCGCAGGTTAAGCCGCAAAGCGGCTAGGTACTGCGGCATATGACACCCGGACGGGGAAAGCCCCGCCCGACTAGGACTACCTCTGGACCTCTGTGACTGCAGTCACTCTATGCAACATTCAGCGAGTCGATGACATCATTCGTGGTGATCGCCGGGTAACAACAGGTGAATTGTGTCGCATTACCTCCCTTAGTAAAGGCAGTGTGATGACGATTATTCAACAACTGGCTTACTCAAAAGTTTGTTCACGTTGGGTACCAAGAATGTTAATCGCCCAAAACAAAGAAACAAGGAAAACAATAGCCTCCGAACACCTGCAGCACTTCAATTTGGAGGGAGAGGAATTTCTGGAAAAAAATGTTACTGGAGACGAAACGTGGGTTCATTTTTTGAACCTGAATCAAAGAGGCAGTCAATGGAATGGCATCACACA
The DNA here is from genome assembly GCA_030765055.1 of Mantis religiosa. Lineage (NCBI taxonomy): Eukaryota > Metazoa > Arthropoda > Insecta > Mantodea > Mantidae > Mantis > Mantis religiosa. The sequence goes on along the minus strand of CM060947.1, from coordinate 229,179,067 downwards.
ACGTCACCGAAGAAAACAAAAATTAAAAACTCAGCGGTCGGCAGGGAAAGTTATGGCGACAGTGTTTTGGGATGCAGAGGGTGTGCTTATGATCGATTTTTTGGAGCAGGGATGCACAATAAATTCTGTCCAATACGTCAGAACTCTCACAAAAGCTGAAAGCACGCCTTCTCCGATTTCGCCCAACAAAAACTATGGCGGATGTTCTTATTTTGCATGACGATGCAAGACCACACGCCAACCGTTACACCACTGCAGAAATTGAGAAATTGGGATGGCAAGTCTTACCTCACCTGACCTGGCAGCATCAAACTTCCATCTGTTCGGGTCACTAAAGGAAGCTCATTGTGGGATTCATTTTGAAGATGAGGAGGCTGTGAAAACGTCCGTGCGTCAATGGCTTAGGAAGCAAGACCGTATGTTTTATCACACTGAAATACATGCCCTAGTTAAAAGGTGGACCAAAACTGTGGAAAAGGACGGAGATTATATTGAATAGTGACAAATTAATCGTCATGTTGTAGTTTTCAAGCTATGTAAATTTTATTCAGTTTTCTTGGCAATTAAAAGAGAAAAAATAGGAGGCATTATTTTTGACCCACCCTTGTATTATAAATTTGTTTCGTAGTAATGTAGTTAGCCAAATTTGACATACAATATGATATACATTTGTAAAACCGTGATAGCACTAGTAGAGAATTGAATGCGGGGGGGCCATAGCACACTACGACCTACTACTGTAGTAGAATGTACTATGGTCACCATCCCTCCAGGAATAGGTAAACAAGGTAGAGTAGTCATACTTCCATAAAGTCCCTGTATTTTAAGTAGCTCCCAGTTCAATGGGAGTGGTAGGTGTGACGTTGGTGCGCTACTTTAAGGAGTACGGGGAAGCTTCATCGTCTGCTTCACTCGTGTAAGTTGTAGTAACACTCTCAAGTAATAATTTCTGTTTATGCAAGCATTGCCTCACGTCACCAGCTTATCCCCTTGTCCTGACTACCCCATATCCAGCAACAGAACTTGGTCCCGTACAGTACTTTACCCAGGTTGTGCATTGTGATGGCTGGACGGCTCGCATACTGGAGTCGCCGCCATTGCCACGGATTTGGAAGTGAGACTACTTCATCTAACTGGAGCTGAGGGAGATGAAGTGCATTAGAGGCCACAGAGACATGAGGGAAGTACCTTAAAGTTGCAGGCTCGAAAACCATACCAGGATTGGATTTTATCTAGAAAGTTTAACTCTCGACCGAGCAGCCCACTTGTGCCCCTGAACAAGCATTCACGACATCTATACGTCACCGTCTTACAACATGAAATCTATATGCACACCTGAAAAGTAATGAAAGGGAACAATGGAAAGGAAATCGTGGTAAATGAAAAAACACACTAGTATTTACAGACGTGTGCAAATTATTTCACTGATTCACTTTTTTTTTAACTTTGCTTCAGTTTAACATTCAAAATAATAGTTAATTACTGCCGTAACCTATTTCCATTTGTCGTAATTATTTTCCTTGCTATAATATGAAGCATATTCAATGAAATTTCTCTCTTAATTTCTGGGGGATTTTTCTTTTACTTACAGTAATATGGTAGTAGCTCTGAATTAAGATCAGCCATTTTCTTCATGTCAGTTTATCCAACTGTTTGGTGATATTGCTTTCATTTGGTGAATGTAGTAACTGAAGATTGTTAATATTTGCCTTTATTATGTTTTATGGCTAATATATCATCAGTATTTATTATTAATTGATCTCAAGCCAGGTAACATCGTGTATCTTATTCTTAGCATTCGCATTGATTCAAAAGTGAGGTTATGGTTAAAGCTGCTGACTTATCCCCAAGGAAAGTAGCTGTAACTGAGAGTCTCTTGAAGGAAACTCTTTATTCACAACGTGAAATAGCTAAGAAATTGTGTATTTCACAAAAATCTGTTAGTCGTATTAATCAAGCTTTAACATTCGGTGAGACGTTCACCTCACAAAGGGATAGAAAATGCGGGAGGAAAAGAAAGCTATCACCAAGGATGCAAAGAAAACTTGTACAGGTGGCAAAACAAAATAGAAGAGCAACCAGCATTGACCTCAGTAATCAACTAAAGCAGTACGGTACAGAAATATTAGCCTCAGTATTTCGCAGAAGATTATGTGAAGCAGGTTTACCAGCGCGTAGGCCTCGTAAAAAGGCTAACTGACACCTGCAATGGCAAAAAAGTTTAGAATAGGCCAAAGAGATGCAGAAACATCCAGTGGAATTTTGGAGAAGAGTAAATAGTATAATAATTGTATATAGCATACAATTAAAATATGTACATGTATATTTTATGGAAATGAAATAAACAGCCTAAACTTTGTTTCTCTCATTGCTGGTTTTGTTATACTATCTTTGAGCAATTTTAAAACTGTTTAATATTAATAGAGATTTTTATTGTTTCAAGTAATTTTCTCAGATTAATCCATGTTTGAAGTATGTGAAGAGAGCAGCCAATGTGTGAGAAGGACTGATAAAGAAGCATTTTCCCCTCAGTGTCGATCAAAGAGTAAAGTACCCAATATCAAAAATGGTCTGGAGCTGTATGTCTGTCCATGGACCTGGAAGATTATTAATTGTGAGATCTATGGAGCAGAAACAGTATAAACGTGTATTAGAAACAAGACTATTTCCGCAAAGTAAAGAATAGTTTCCAAATGGTGATTTTGTGTTCATGCATGACAGTGCTCCCTGCCATAGAGCAAAATCTGTAACCTAGTTCCTCAAAGAAAACAATGTAAAAGTATTACGATGGCCGGGGAGTAGCCCAGATTTAAATCCAATGGAGAATCTGTGGGACATTGTTAAACAGAGACTGAAAAAATTGAGAATAACAACATAAGTCCAGCTTATTTAGGGCCTGATAAGTATTTGGCACAGAGATGAAAAAATAAAGGAAAAATGCTCCACCCTTGTAGAGAGCATGCCTAAACGCATCAAAATGGTAATAAAGGCTAAAGGAATGCATACAAAATACTAAGAGTTGAAAAAATATTTTGTAATATTATTTCTGTTATATAAATAGAAAATAAACGGTATATGTTAAAAATTTCACCATTGAGTCTAATAATTTGCACACGTCTGTACATACCGTCCAGGGAAAACCACGAAATGCCCAAGTGAGAGTGGGTGGTGGAGGGAATCGAGCCCGCACCTTCCGAATGTGAAGCTCAGAGAGCTTTGTGATTTATTAAGTCTTCGACATGAACCCACTTGAGGAAGTGCTGCTAGATGTTGTGTTTTCAAGGCTGCCATTAGACAGAGTAATAGCTTCCTTCACTATATTCTATAACAAAGACGTGTTCAACCTTCATGTTGGTGTTCTTCCTGGAACGTTTTTGTATCCATTCTGGTTCTCGTTTCCATTCCTTGTCCAGGATATAGGCCTAAAACTATGTACCCATACAAAGCTTTGCTTTAAATTGGTGCAAAATTTGGGGTTATTTATACGGGGAATAGCTACACATGCAGGTAAACTACAATTTATAATGTATCGCGAATTTGTTTAAATATGTTCATATGGCGAAGAACAAAAGCTAAGGAGTTTTAAATATTATTATAGTAATACATTTTACCAGTGCTACTTACACCATAAAGTGAACCAAGACGATGGCACTATGGATACAGATTATCCAAAAACGTCCACTTTCGGTAATATCTTTATGTAAACGCTTTAGAATTCAATTCTTTGGCTGCATCACCTTGACTGAATGGGATGGTTGAAGTGATTTCGTCTGTGACCCGCATTCGGGAGGCCCGGGTTCCATTCCCATGGCCGACTACCTAACGCATGGCTGTTTTAGGAGGTCTTCCCGAGTTGCGAGGCAAATGCTCGATAGGTGAATTGCATCCCCCGAATATATTGTCCTTTCATTTCATATCCATTATCATTTCATATCATCTCTCGTCAGTGGTCTCTTTCAGGGTAGAAGTGTCGCAGGTGCCTCTGGGTAAACACTTTCTTCTCCGGCTGGACGGTCTAGTGGATTGAATCGGGATTCCGATTGTCCTGTTGTCCTGGACCGCCGGAGAGTTTCCAACTGGTAAAGTTTAGGGATTCCACCCTGTGCACTGTCATGACTTCTTGGAGTCGGTCGCCCTCTTATCTCCTCTCACGTCATCCTTCCTTCCGGGGATGTCCCACTTGGGTACAGGTATAAAAGACCAGTTTGTTCGACGTGCCAATTTGCGTCCTAAAATCCTAACCCATTATGCCCGCCTTGGTAGCGTGATGGTAGCGTGTCTGCCTCACGTTCAAGAGGTCCAGAGTTCGAATCTCGGTCAGGGTGAGTTACCTGGATAAGGTTTTTTCCAGGGTTTTCCCTTATCCTTCAAGACGAATGTCAGGTAACTCTAAGCTCCATGGACAGTGGACTCATTTGAGCATCATTTCACGCATTTCATTCACCGTCCGATATGACTTAACGTTGGAGGACGTAAATTACAATAAAAAAAAACAGTCCTACATTACCTTAAATAAGAGAAAAAGAGGCTGGCCCCGTAGCTCAGTCGGTAGAGCACCTGCCTGCCATGCTAGGGGTCCCGGGTTCGATTCCCGGCGGTGGGAATGGGGATTTTTCTCCGACCAAGATAATTCCCCATCTTCCCCAGAGTCTGGAAGTATGAATGAGAGTGTGAATGTGTGTGTGATGTAATGATTAAAACCTAACGAGTTAACACCTTCGATATGTTCCAAAGGAGAACAGCCGCCGATATGACCATTGTAGTTAAAGGCGGGGTATAAATGGAACAAGGAAAAAAAAAAAAGAGAAAAAGAAGAGGGGGAAAAAATATAAGGAAATAAAAAAAAAAAAACAGCAGGACCATCCTAGTGGGGATTTTAACTGCAGGCCTTCTAATCACGAGTTCATGCTTTAACGACCTCGGCTAAAAGTTCCGATATGTTTCAGAAAGCCTTTGTCCGCAATTCAATTATTCTAGTTCGAATCTTTCTTAAGGTGACTTAACCAGATAAGGTCTTGTGGGGGAGATTTTCTCTTATCCAGAGATCGTACGATATCGTACGATAAAACCTTCCTGGTTGGAGAACACTGAGATTTTTAATACGCAAAAGAAATATTTCCGTACTTTTTGGTTTTATTTAATAGTGTTTTAAAATTGCACCGATTTTTAACAACTTGATATGTGGTGTCTAAAATAGTTTTTCTTCTGTTTTAAATAGAACAATTTGTCGATATTATATTTCACAATCACAGCAACATACAATTTCAACTGATATTTGTGAAGTCGTACACATTGAGATGTTAATGAAAAAGCTAGAAATTGATTATTCTTGACTTTATGCACCCCTTCCCCGTGAGACCAAAGCCCATTTTCACAACAATATCAGATATAACACAAATGAATTACACTTGAAACCTCTGGGACATAATCAGTACATCGCTTGTTCCTTCGTATTACAAAATGAAAATATACTTTTCATTAACTTGCATCGTTATAAATTGAGGAGACAATTTGTGAAATGTGATCTTTCTACTTAAATTTGAATCGATATTTCTGACACTTATCACAGACCTTCACGGAACGATGCAGTACGTCGTATAAACTGCAAATATGCTGTGTCAACATTGCAAGCCATTAATGCTGATTGCATGTACTCGCGATCTGTCGTCTGTGTTTCGTCACTATACCTTTTATCTTATCTTCAGTTGCGATTATTAAATATTACTTTATTAATAGACATGCTGAAGTACCAAACGTTGATGGTTTTGGTAAAACAGTTCATTTCCACATATTTGTTTCTTTAAGGCCCGGTTGCATAAAAGTCACTAACTGCAGTTCATTTATAATCGAAGATCCACATTGAACTAAGTTTGCTAACCCGCGTGGGTTGTAAAATGCTGATCTTATATCAGAGGAACGCCGTTCAGTACTGATCTGACATCACAAAAACAAATGCGGCAACATCGCCAAACATGTTGCAACTTTCGTGTTGTATCGAAAGGATTCGAGAATTATCGGAACTATTCGATTCTGTTTAATTGAAGTGCACAGAGTAGCCAATCTAGGCAACAAAAACTAAATAAATCTTTCGCTTTATGCTTATTTGTCCTAGAAATAGTGTTATTTTAAATAAACAATATAAGAATTTACTCCATATTGAAACATTATTTATCAAAAGTTAATCATTTCGCTTACTTTATCTCCATAATATGCCCAATGTACATATTTTTCATTTTCGTCTGTTTACAATACTGTGAGCTGGAAAATATAAACAAAAAAATGGAAGATAAGTGAACTTTAAAGTTACAAATTATTATATTTGTATATAAAAACATGGAAGTTCAGCAAAAGAGAAGATGCGTTCTGCTAACTTTAAATATCGCATAACCCTTCTTATTTCACCCTTTTCCATAGGCATCCTGATGAGATGAGGTCTTAAAGCTTCAATCTCCCTTGTAAATTTATGTATTGTTCTAAACGCAGTCTCTTTATTTATATTAAATATATCCCCAATCACCATTTGGAAGCTTTCAGTTGCATAGAACCATAATGTGAGAAGTATCATAAATATTGGATTAAGTGCGTATTTCCTCAGGGTTTGTGTTCTTAACTGTGCAAGTAGCCTATGCTCCAGTTCTTCAACTACATGCTTTGATAGTCGACATATCATTTTAAATTTTCTGTTATTTAGTTCTGAGATGGGATTTCCTCTACGTTGGAAAACACGAGGAGACCTTTTATATTGAAAATTCTAATCACCAGAGATATCAGAGTAATCTGAATTCTGAAAATAATAAAAATGTATAGGTTATGAACACAAACAGTGCATCTTTAACATACATTTGTGAAATAAAGAGGTTATTTATACAAGTAACCACAAAAATGCTTTATTTACTATTTATTTAAAGCTGTACTACTTATTTCTTCTCAGAAACTATTGTATAAATTCTGCAGTTCTGGTGATCTAAGTTCAATCACGCTAACTGGAGAAAATTCACCAGTTAGGTTTGATCTTAGATCAAGAGGCCATGGATTGTTTATACAACCAAAATTCTAAGTTCAGCTTGACTGAAAATCATTTTCATATGCTTTAACTTAGATTATCTTTTATGCAACCGGTCTTAAACGTAATAAATTAAACTCGTTACAAATTCTTTTAATTCAATCCCGTCAGCTTTGTTGTCCCAAATGTCCGATTTGCACTAAAAATCTTACAAATTGCGTCCTAAGTAACATTTTTAAATTTCATCTATTACTGGGAGTCGCTTTTCGCATTGTCTGCCCTAAATAAATAAAGAGGACGAAATTAGTGATCCTTTTATTAATTACTGAGACTGCAGAGTCATATGTTCGGAGTACCATTAAAAAGATTGTTCACTCTCTCTCCCGTTGAGATGGCTTTTGTTATACTACCGCTATAACTATTCATATTTTATGTTACAAAACTATAGAGAAAACAAATCCCTTCGTAAAGAAAACCTGCAAAATTGCTTGTCATCGAACACTATACCCGATCTTTTGCTAACGGTAAGTTTCTGTTACCACTTCATATTGTGACTGCATTGGTTACCTAGATTCGGAAATCCGGTTTGCAGAAATTTGGAACTTTTGTTGCAGTAATGCTGTACGAAAACAAATTAAAGAAATCTCCGCGGTATATTTCAATCGTCGACTGTCACAATAAACAACAAGACAACTGACGCTCTAAACACCTTGTGGGATATTTATGCCCCCCAGACATTGTTTCTAGACCTTTCGGGAACTTTATTGGCAGTAACAATGGGCAAAATGCTCTAGAGCGTCTCTCTGTCTCTTTCTCTCCTGCCCACGCGACCGGCTCCGGCTTGTGACAGCAGCACAATAATGCCAAACGGTGACGATACTATAAAATTTGTAAAACTAATTTTATTAAACATCCCTTTGTAGGAGTATGCACTGGGTAGTTGTGAGGCAGTTTCTGCTATTTTAGTGCCAACTCTTTGATTTTCAGTTCTTCAACTATTTAACATGGTGAAATGAAGTTTTGACACCGAATACAGCTATGTTTTCTGAACATAATCCTTGGAAAATGAGTTTTGTATGTTAAACGACAATGCTAAACACTTGTATTAAACAAAATTAAAACTTTCAAAATTGTCAACTAAGAGCCCTGCATGTCAAACACCCCTTGACAGAAAGAGCAGTTTCTGGTCCACATCGTTTCCATGGCCGGTTTACAATGGTGTCACGGAACCAGTCTCTTTAGCTTCGTCTTAGTGAGTCCTCTCATAAGTATCATAATAATGAGAATGTTCACACATTGTGTGTTGGTTTATATGTTTCGTGCGTATCCACATAGGGAATTCTTCCTCTTTACGCACACTGTAATGTATTCGAAAAATGAAGTTTCATAATTAAGCCTCAGTTACTATCTAAACGTGCACTGATAGCCGAGCGATTATAGACAAATATATAGGACTAGACCTACAAAGGTTCAAATCCCGGACATCATTTTGACCTTTTTTATTGTAGAAATACGAAATGTGTATTACACACATTGCAATATAACTTCCAATTGCTAAGGCTTACTTGATTTTATGACATTTATACTGACACGTAAAAACTGAAACACTCTAATTTGTTTCTAAACTAACTGAAATCAAATGTAAAATCAAATAAAAATGGAAGTTAACTTAGTATCGTACGTGTAAACCCCCTTATCTATTACTGCCGTCATTCTGCGCGGCTTGGATGAAAATAAATGCCTAGTGATAATTTTCACGAGAGGATACTTCACATATGTCAGCACCATTCGTAACAGATGAATGAGCTTAAGTGTTTACACAACCAAAATTAAGGCAATTTTCTAATAATATTGCATTTATTTTGAAAACGACAATGTGTTGTTTTCGTTTTTATAAATTTGTTATTCATCTGCTCAAGATAAACATAAGGCAATGGTATTAAAGTAACAATAATAAAAAGAAGCAGACACATTAAGGATACAAACTCATGCTGGTCTACTTACGAGACAAATACGTTTTACCTCTCGGCTATCATGCATACGGCCAAGCCGCAAGCAATTCCCTATCTATCGCATAGCTTTGAAATGAAGCCAGGGTTGTAACAGAGCGTATATTGAGAAAATTAATGGTTCTTTGACTAGTCGTGGGTACGCTAAAGTATAGAAAGGTAGAGTCAGTCTGAAGACTTCAATGCTATAGCCGGGATTCACATCATTGAACTTTTCAGTCTGACTCTGCCTTTCGAAGGTGTATATTGTGAACGTAGCGTCAGCGAATACTTCCGATGTTTTCGAAATCGAACCTTGTTTCTGGTAGCTGCTCATTTTCTTTTGTCTTAGGCTGTATATGTTCTGAAAGCTCAAAGTTTCTAGTCTCTCTCTCTCTCTCTCTCTCTCTCTCTCTCTCTCTCTCTCTCTCTCTCTCTCTCTCTCTCTCTCTCTCTCTCTCTCTCTCTCTCTCTCTCTCTCTCTATCTATCTATCTAGCTGTCTATCTATCTTTGTGTGTGAGCATGAGAATCAAAATTGATTTTGTTTTGTAACCAAACAACTGGGCTGGTCGGTAAGTAATGACTTGCTTTTTAATTTTACGTCCTCCAACATTGTCATATCAGACGATGAATGAAATGGGTGAAATAATGCTGAAATGTGTTCAGGGTCCATATATCTTAGAGCTACCCGACATTTGTCTTTTAGGATAAGGTAAACCCCGGAAAAACCTTATCCAGGTAACTCACTCTGGCCCAGATTCGAACTCGGGACTTCTTGCACGTGAGGCAAACTACCATCTACACTACCGAGGCGGGCAGTGTTGACTTTGAAATTCTATTCTCTTTATGTGACCAGAGCGGGGAAACGAATGACTTCTTTTTGAGAAAAGTATGAGCATTATGAAGTAAGATTTTGACAAGTTATGCAAAAGTCAGTCAGTGAAGAGGACATCAGAGGCTTTTCCTAAAAAAAAATTCAATAAATACATTTAATTTATCAAGGAAATATTCTAAACATCCGCATTTTCATGAACACTTTTAAGGAACATTTTTGAAGATATAAAGATCTTCGAAAGTTTTTCTATGTAGTTTGGGGTAGGAGGCTTTTTTAAAATTTGTGTTGTATCCTTGGAAGGCATTGAATAAAATACCAACTTTCATATTTAACAATATTTTATTTTAAAGTTATGCTGTTCTCAGACATACGCACACATACAGACAATTTTTGTAAATTTGGATTAAGGGAATATCAAGACATCCATTTTCGCTGAAATCGAATGCCCCTATTTGCTGTAAGTACGCAATATATAAAATAAAATTTGCGTTAAAACGATGTATGCAATTTATCAAGGTTTATCAGAGATCCTTCGAAACCAGAAAGAAATTTTTTTTTGAAAACAGGCGCGTGGGCGCGCGTTGTGTTGTCAGTGAACAGCATAACTCAAAAATGAAAATTCGATTAAATATAAAAATTGCTATTTAAGTTCTTCTTACAAGCATGTGACACAAACATTTGTAAATTTCCTTTTACTTGGAAACATTTTCTTGTTTTTGTATTTTTCAAAAATTTTCTCTGTACTATTAAAGTACCTATCATATATGTAAATTACTTTCATGACAAACAAAATGCGTAAATATCTTAAATTTCTGGGAATAGTCTATAAAGTCCACTTAATTCAGAATTGTTTTTTGAATAATTGGTAAACTGTAAGA